>BSBM01000150.1:3695000-4160000 GCA_027924585.1 Larix kaempferi
TTCTCCCTTCTTTGGTGCTTCTCCCTTATGAAGAGGGGCATTAATGACATCCATCATATTTTATTTTGTACAATAAATTCCATTCAGAATATTGAAAAGTGGCATAGCAAAATCCTGTGAAATAAAAACATTATTGTATTAAATCTATTACATGGTCATATAATTCAAAGTATAAGAAATTCAGAAAGATATAAAAATATAGAAACTTACACTATTACGCTCAATATCGTGCATGATGTTGGAATATTGAAACCCATCCATGTCATTTAATACCTTAGGATAGAATTATTTATCATTTTTTATTAATTCCTAGGTGTTAGACTATGTAGTTGGCTAAAGTAGACATTGTGTGGACCACAAGTCTTCATTGTGTGGACCACAAGCATCCTAGAATCACCTGGGAACATTTCTGAATATTCTGGATAAGATTTCCTAGGATTCTAGATTATCTTATCCAATCCTGGAATAGAAAGGCACATTACTGTGTTTTATTGATTTTTACCACTTTTTATTGAAAAGTGAAAGCTAGTTGACTCGTCTTAACTGTTTTTGGCCAACGCATCCTCCATAATGTTTCTTCCTTCCAAATTATGGATTTAGAATGATTTTCCATTATACATCACCATCTTATCACTAATTCAGAAATTTGTGAGCCTTAGAGGTGACTTGGAAAGCATAATTTCCACCTAGGGGGGGTTTGCATATTTTTAGTAAGCTTGCTTTTGTGAGGATTTGAATGGAAACCTTTTTCTTTCGAATCTCTGATGTAATCTTATATATTTGCAGCCTATTATTTTCCCAATGTTGGATGATATTATTATTCATGAGAGTAATTCTGTTTGCATTATACTTGACTGTTTTTCAGTGTTCTTAACTAGTTGTGTGAGATAACTTGTGAGAGTTGCAATTTTCTTGATTAGATCTTGGTGTGAACTAAATTTCACATGGTATCATATCTATCAAGATATTATTTTCTCCTTTTTGTTTCTTGCAGGATCCAACCAATCTCAAGAAGGGCACATCTAGTCACTTACAAGGCGCATTCAATCACCCAAAGGGCACAATTGAGCATCTTGGGGCACACCCAAACCACTAGAAAAGCTATTTTAGAGATTCCATGGATCAGTCACATCAGATCATACTCGCTCCATTCAATTATTTTGACTGGAAAGCACAGATGGAGATCATGTTGAGGAGCAAAGGCCTCTATAGGGTGACAATGGCAACCGAAACTGAGCCAACCTCAGCAATTGAGAAATCGAAGTGGCACAACAGAAGAGATGAATCCTATGGCCTCGTGTGTATCACCATATCTAGGGATCTTTTATTCCATCTAGATGGTCTTACCACTCCAAATGAATTATGGGTGAAGCTCCAAGACTTGTTTGGAAAGACAGATGAATCAATAGGCCACCAACTGGATAATGAACTTGTTTCATTGAGTCCACGGAATTTCGAGAACCTCCAAGAATTTTTCTCAAATTTAAAGTCACTTGTTCTACAATTGAATCAATGTGGAATTGATAAAAAAAATTATGAGCAATTAATCTTGTCCATCCTCTCCAAGCTTGGCATTGATTATTAAGTCTTTGTTTCGACCTTCCATGCCACAAGGAAGGCAGTTCGAAACTGGAAGAGTCATACTATCTCAGAATTCATGGAATATATTACACAAGAATACGACAAGTTGGTCTTGATGGGAGAAATAAAAAAATCCATCAAAAGATCATTGCTTGGCTGTTGCAGATTCAAGGAGTTCGAAGGGAAAGAAGAAGGGCAATTTCAAGAAACCCACTGATCAGAGGAAGGACAAACAGGAATTCCATGAAGACTCCTCAAACCTCAAGAGGAATCCAAATAAGAAGAATAAGAAGGCAAAGTGTACCTATTGTAATTGGGGCTTTCATCCTGAAATCTCTTGCATGAAGAATACCATTGATCAAATGGATCAACTCCTGGAGAAAGCAAATATTCCTCTTCCTGAGAGCCCAATAAGGAAGGATGGAGGACAAAGTTCTTAAGATAAGGAGTGAGTGCATGCACTAATGGAAATCACATCAAGGCCTACCTCTTTCATTATTGATTCTGGAGGTTCAAGGAACATGGTGTCTACAAGAGATATCTTCTCTTCTCTTTATTGTTCTAGTGGTCCAACCATTGTGTTGGGTGATGATTCTGAAACTTCAAGCAAAGGTAAATTCAACATTGGTCTAGATTTTGGATCATTCACTAATGTGTTGTATGTTCTAGGACTTGCTGCTAAAATTTTGTCAGTATACCAGATGACTGACACTGGATCTCCTAAAAAGGTTATCTTCACACCTAATGATGTTAAAATCTATGAAATGTCAATAGGCCGAATTGTTGCCTTGGGTTATGCTGACCATAGCTCAAAAATCTATAGATTCTCTTATTTTGTGCCATTCCCCTCACCTTCTTCTCAGCTTACCCATGCCAATGGTTCAAGTAAATTATGCCATGAAATATTTGGTCACCTAAACTGCAAATATATTTCCCAACTCCATGAGAAATAAATGGTCACAGGGCTTCCCAATATCAAGTTTTCTAAAGGTGTCTGTCAAAGCTGCATCCTAGGAAAGCACCCAGAGCATAGGTTTGAAAGATCCAAAACTGAGTGAACCTTAGAACCCCTAGAGCTTATTCAAAGTGATATATCAGGTCGATTCCCCCATGAGTCTTTGAACCATGAAAAATACATCCTCACCTATATAGATGAATTTACCAGGTACTGTTGGATCTATTTCCTCAAGCTAAAGTCAGAAGTGTTCGGTTTGTTCAAGATTTTCAAAGCCTTAATTAAGAACCAGTCTACTAGACATATCAAGATCCTTAGATATGATAATGGTGGGGAATACATCAAATCCGAGTTTAAGAAATTTTGTGCCTCTTCAGGTATACAAATGCAAGACACTATTCCCTATGCACCTCAGCAGAATGGTGTTGTTGAGAGGAAGAACAGATCTCTGAAGGAGATGGCCACATGCATGCTTGAGGCCAAGTATTTATCTCCAAGACTTTGGGATGGGGCAATAAATTGTGCCACATACATACAAAATAAAGTTCCTCACAAATAACTAAAAGGAATCACTCCTTTTGAGGCTTGGACTGGGCACAAACTTGATATTTCTCACTTTAGGATTTTTGGCTCCAAGGCTTGGGCTAGAATTCCACTTGAGAAGAGGAGGGATATGCATCCCCAAAGAAAATTATGTATCTTCATTTCCTATTCAGAAGAATCCAAGGGATACAGTTGCTGAGCATTCCTTCTAAAAAATTCTTCATTGAAAGGAGTGTTCAATTCGAAGAAGAGCCCTCACAGAGTGTTGAAATAGGAGAACCCTCCTCACCACCACCTGAAGATGTAAGTGAAGTTCCTTTTGAATTTTATGATTCTGATATTTATGATGATGAAAACGATTTTATTATAGATCCTAATTGACCAACAAGGCCAAAGTGGGATGCTAAGGCTCTTCAACCAGTTGGTGAAGTAGTGGGAAATCCTCAGGATACTAAGAGGACAAGATCACAATTTGAGAATGCTCTTAATGTGAATGATACTTACCTTCTCAGAGATATTTTTTGATGGTGGATTCTGACCCTAAGAAATATTAGGAAGCCTCACATGAACCAATATGGTAGGATTCCATGGATGAGGAGCTTCATTCATTGCAAAAGAATGAGACATGGGAGCTAGTCAAGCTGCCCCCAGACAAAAAATTGGTAAGGTGTAAGTGGATCTTCAAAACTAAATTTGCAGCTGATGGTGCAATAGTGAAATATAATGCTAGGATGGTGGAAAAGGGCTTCTCCAAAGTCCACGTCCTTGACTAAAATGAGACTTTTTCACCAGTTGCACAGAAGGATTCGATAAGACCAGTTCTAGCAATATCTGCATCCAAGCATTGGGAAGTGCATCACATGGATGTCAAGAGTGCATTCCTCCATAGGTATATTGATGAGGATATTTATATGAAGCATCCAGAAGGCTATACATATGATCCTAACTATGTGTGCAGGTTGAAGAAGTCCTTATATTGGCTTAAGCAAGCCCCCAGGGCTTGGTATGCCAAAATGGACAAATTTCTTTTGTCACAATCGTTTGCTAGATGCAAATCTGATCCAAATGTTTACATGAAGCTGATTGATGGCTAAATTATGATTATTGTGTTATATTTTGAAGACCTACTAATCATAGGTAGCTCTACTGATCAAATAGATTCATTAAATACTACTTTGCATCAAGCTCTTTCCATGACTGACTTGGGAATTCCTAAGCAATTTTTGGGGCTTGATATTTCTCAAACTGAGAATGGAACTAAGGTATCTTAGTCCAAATATGCATATGACCTGCTAAATAATTTCAATATGGCTTATTGCAAGCCTTCAAAGACTCCCTTCCTTTCAGGATTCATACTTGAAGAAGCAGATTCTATACCATTGGTGGAAAACACCTTGTACAGGAAGCTAGTTGGCATCTTGTTGTACTTGACTCATACAAAACCTGATCTTGCATATGCAGTGAGTGTGGCCTCAAGATACATGGAGTAGCCACATGAGATTCATTGAAGGGATTCAAAAATAATATTTCATTATGTGCAAGGCACCAAGTCTAATAGGATTCACTATGTTCCATATTTTATCCTAGATCTTCTTGGCTTTACTGACTTAGATTGGGCTAGTGATAGCCTTGACAAAAAATCCACTTCTAGATTTGTTTTCGTTCTTGGAGGAGGTCCTGTTTTCTGGTCTAGTAAGAAACCAAGTGCAATTGCACTATCTTCAGCAGAGGCCGAGTACAGAGGAGTAGTGAATGTTGTTACTCAGTGTGTGTGGTTGCAAGGTATTCTTTCAAAGTTTGAGATTTCCTTTAGCACTCCCTATTGGGTAAAATATATGCACTCTAATTCAACATTTAAATTGCCAACCCGGGAAGGGAGCTTATGAGATGCAATCACTATATGTGCAGGATTGAAGGCTTGAACTATCCTAAGCTGACTACAGATGCAAATGTGCTAACATGCAACTATATGATTTTAAACTACTTACATGACTTTCATAATTGTTCTATCTATGAAAACAGGAATCTGATTAACAAATGAGGTGAGTAGGAAATTTAATAAAGATATTTAATTCAACTAAATTGATTTCAAAGCAAGTAGAAAACTTGATAAAGATGCTTAAAATATAAACAAGTAGAAAACTTGATAAGGATATTTATTTCTGATCCAAATCTTATGTTATGATCATCTTCATTAATTATATGAAATGGGAAACTAGTCTTGTAATTAACAAGTTAAAACAACTCGGAAAAATAGAATTATTAACTATGATTTGAAAAAAAACTACTTAGAAAACAAGACTAATCAATTCTAAAATAGTAACTAATTAGCAAATTAGATATGAATAATTTAAGTATGGAAGAAGTTTGAAAGAGGGTCAAGGAAGAAGTAAGAGAAAGGAGGAAATAATTACAAGACTTAATTAAGAACTTTAAGTAACATGAAATACGCTTTAAATTACATCTAAAACTATTGATTAGAAGCAGGAAGAACCATGGTTGAAAGGAAGAAGAAATCAGATTCTGAAAAAGCATAAAACAATGTAGAAAGTTTAAAGGTCTGAATGTCGATCTGAATGCCTGTTTGAATGGCGGTCCGAATGACAATCTGAATGGAGGAAAACATTTTAAACTAAGGGAAAGGAATAATTTTGGATGATTTAATTACCAGCTGGCTGATGCATATGAACCTACAATGCAAAGGAAGCAATAGATTGATTAGTTAGAGGTGAAACTAACAAGAAGCTATCTATTCTAGTCATTATCTAAGTAGAGGAATGATTTCTATGAGATATAGGAAGAAGGTTAAGATGGAGGAAGAGAGAGTTGACCTACAACAAAATAGAAGAAAAAAAAATAGAGGAGAAGAGAAAGAAGCTCATGCTGACTATGGAGGAATTGGAAAGAATATCTAACTACAATGATGGAAGGAGAAAACTGAAAACAACTACAAACTACTAAGCTTGGTTGACCATTCCTAATCCTGAAAAAAAATATTGTGTTAGCTGCAGAATATGATTTATAAGAAAAGCAAGGAAATAACATCTACAGTAAACAATAATAATTTAAACAACTGAGAAATAAACTATCTACTTGCAGAAAGAAATTACAAAATGAAATAAACCTCTGGTTGATGAGGGGCCCTTCCCAGCAATCAGAGATGGAAACTAAACCGTCAAAAACACTATCAACAAAACATCAACGTACGAAAACTTCTATTAATTCTGAGAAAATTACACAATACTTATGCAGACATAACTGCTATCTCCTATCTATTCTCTATGCTATCTGATCTCCGTTTTCTCCATAGGAGATGCCTTTATATAAGTTTACAATGGGAGAGAGGGTCGACGAAGTTGACCTCTCTAAAAATAGAAGCTTTAATGTTTATACAACGGCTGCATAATGATTTACAACAACGCAGAGGCCACTTGCCTTCTTTCACGGCGTCAATTCTTCCTGACGCGAACAACCGGGTGTTAGTTTCCTTCAACCGTGGGAAGAAACACGTGCTGGAGCGTCGATGTGGGCACAAGAGTTACGTTGGCAATCTGAGCGTGAACAGGCTGGACTCCTTCTAGAACAATGGTGTGAGCAGTCAAGAATAGGCGTGCTTAATCCTCGGCTGAATGCACAAACAAATCGAGGCTTGGCATGTTGATGAAGATGTCGGATGCATTGTCATGTTTAGCGAGTATAGGAGCGGATCTTCTAGAACCATGGCTCATTAACCATGCCCATTGCGTGGCAAACAGAACCCACATGCCCCTTTTTGCTTTTAACGGTCTGAGGTAAGCCAACTGTGGATTTCGCGAGTTGAATGGGAGGATGAACGATGAGATGAACACGTTTGAACTTAGCAACGTAAGCACGTGGTCTGAATGAAGGTCTGTTTGAGAAATTCAACCTGTAAAACAAAACTAGATGCCAAGTATGCCCAGAAATGTCACATTAATCATTAACAAATCATAATATAACAAGATTTGATAGAAATTCACGTGATAAGTAAATATACGCATACTTGGTCTGTTTGAAGGTCTGAATGGAAAAAGTAATAACTTATTTAGCTAAAAGATGATGAAAATAACGCCATTCAGAGTGATTTGATGATAAAAAATAGTGACAAAAATGGACGTCAACACTCCCCCAAACCGAAGATATGCCAGGTCCCACTGAGCAAAGAGAAAAATAAATAAGGAAGAAGTGGATGCGGCTGGATGGACTCGGAAAGGATGAGAGCGAGCAGAGTGATGGTGAGGATCAAGCAAGGGTCAGTTTTTAAAACAAGGTCCAATTGAATTTTGAAAAATCATGAGACGAAAATTTGGCATGTTTAAATGATCATGCCATTATTCAGAATTTTCTAAACGTGTACCATAATAAAGATGTGTGCATTAACGAATTCATATAGTTTGTGAAAAATTCAACCATGTTCAAAGTAAACTTTGGACAAGTTGAAAGAAAATTTTCATCATAGGATTATAACATAGTGCATTAAAAATCATGATGATTTTTATAAAATGTCGGTTCACATGTTGATTTTTTTTTCATATAACTTTAATGAAAAGTTAAAACCATATGATAACCAGATAATAATTCTGAAAATCACAATAATGCATGATTAATTAATTCATTTGGTGAAGTCAAGATGAATTAAAGGAATGAGATCGTGTGCAGAGATGACATTTGATTAATCCCTGATATGGTTAGTCTATTAGATTTATCAATAGAATTGGTGTGTGAGAAAATTAACTATGGAAAGTCGAAGATGCGAAGGCTGCACGGTGACTTGAAGGTTTTTTTCGTTTTAGTAACAGTGTGGGGTCTCTCAGGGACCTCCTTGGAAGGTGAGTCGGGAAGGACATGGGTACAGTCACTGATGGGGTGACCTTGACCCTGGTGGGAAATATGGAAAAAGACAAATAGGTAAACGAAGATACTGTCCTTGAAATAGGGATTGGATTCAGTAAGGCAGGAACTAGTACGTAGGTAACCTCGGAGCAAATAATGACAGAATCAAGAAAACTAGGGCAATGTCTACCAAAGACGCTCAAAATTCCGAAACTCCTGATAAAATTAGAGAGAATCAGAACTGATATTCATCACATGAAATACCATGCGCTCATTGGAAAATTTGTAGGGATCTGGCCAACTAAGAAAGCTTTGGTTTGGTGGATCAATACAACCTGGAAGCCTCAGGGACACTACGATCTCCAATTGGGAGCGAAAGGGTTCTTCACAGTTATTTTATTCAATGCAGAGGACCACACAAGGATATTTGACAATGGACAGTATTTTTTCAATTCGGCGGGCCTATATCTAAGGCCAGGGAAAGAACGGTTCAACCCAGACAAAGAAAATTTAACTATTGCCCTGGTGTAGATAAGACTCTATTCCCTGCCTTCGAAATACTGGAAAGAAGAAATACTAACTGAGATTGGCAATGAGCTTGGAGTATTCATTAAAATCTCTGAACAAACCAAGAAGATGAGGTACACATCTTATGCCCGTATATGTCTGTATCTGGATATCTCCAAAGACTTACCGGAAGGAATAGATCTTACCTGGGAGGATGAAGATTGGTTCCAGGCTATTGATTATGAACAGATCCTGTTTCGATGTAGGAGATGTCATGAACATGGGCACCTATTCAGGGATTTTCCGATGAACAAGCAGCCGGCAGGAAAAACCAAACCGGACGGCAAAGATAAATAAGGATTCAAGAAAGTCATGAACAAGAAAAGGAAAGCCAGGAAGGTCAGGGGACCGGAGATCCACAAGAAGACTATGACTCATAACAGATATGAGATCCTGCAAGTAGTAGAAGGAGAAAAAGAAGGTGAAGTGATTTATACCAAGGAAAAGAACAATGATGTTGGTTGTGGAGCCAGATCTTCTAGTCTCATAGATGATATTGTATCAGCCATGTTTGTACCCCAGTTTTATATGATACGTAGGTAGACTGTACAGTCACCCCAGCGGGGGGGGTGTGGGGGGGCATCGCCCCCCCATGGGGTTCCAGGGGGGATCGTCCCCCCTGGCTGGGGGGTCCGGGGGCAGCGCCCCCGAGAAATGGGGGTTCGGGAGCAACACCCCTGAAGAAAATTTTTGGGGTTGTTTTCGCCAGCTGTTTTGCGGGCCCATGGTTTTGGGTATCCCGTGGTATTTTCCCATTATATTTCCCTTATTAAATAAAGACATTGTAATATGGCTAGGGATGATGATGTATTAGGTTTTATGCATTATAAAGATCTCTGAGAGAAGGAGAGAGACTATGAAACAGAGAAGAGGAAGTGCAGCGGTTGTGCTGCAAGTTGTATCCCTTCACTTTGCTGGACGGTAATAATAATAAGGACTGGAAAATTCAGTGTGGGCGTAGCCCAAGTTGGGTGAACCATGATATATCTGTGTCTCTCTTGTAATGTGTATGTGTGATTATATTTGCATTTCTATTTATTGTTATTGCTTTGCGATCCTGTTTTTCTAACAGATGAGACAAATAAAGAACAAAAAGAAGATCACAAGATCCAATCGGAGAGATTGAGGCTCAAGGTAATGCTGGATCCTCGCAAGAGGAAGGACGAAATGGAACTGGAGGATCTAGATCTGGAAAGGCAGGAGGAGGCATTCAAAGTGGCAAACCCTAGTTCCATAACACCTCACCAAGTCTATCTCCTTGAGAAAGCATTAATTAAGTCTAAGAATCGTAAATCCCTGGGGGTAATCTCTGAATCTCTCAAAGAAAACGATGGGAAAAAGCTAACCAGAGGGGAGAAAAGAGGCAGACGAAGCAATATGCAGAGAATACAGATGATTGGGAGGAACTTGGTGGCATCAGGTCAATACCCAACCATTGATGCGGTTTTATCACTATCCAATCCAAATCGGTTATAATATGCGGATTACATCCTGGAACATAAGAGGATGCAAGAGCATTCTAAAGATTCGACTCCTGCGTCGGAAAATAGAGCTAGAGAAACTTGATATCATTTTTCTCCAAGAAACTAAGTGTTCGGAAATTGAACTCCAAGCTATAGGGAAGAAAGTATGGAAACACTACAGTGTGTTCGCCATTAACACAACCGATGCGGCCGGTGGAGTTGGTATTCTGTGGAACCCTAAAGAAGTAAGTATGTCTAAATGGATGGCCTCAAAGTTTATCTTATCAACTGCTTTTCATATTTTAGGGACCAGAGCTAGAGGATTCATTTCCAATGTATATGGTCCTTCCTTGGTGAACCAAAAGAGCTCTTTCTTGAATTCCATAAGGAATCTCAAAAAAGAAGTAGGAGACAGATCCTGGATAATAGGGGGAGATTTCAATCTTATTAGAAACCTAGAAGAGAAAGGAGGAGGTGGACGTTGTCTGCACCCCAGTAATGAGTAATTTTCAGAAATAATTGAAAATTTGGCAATGATTGATATCAAAACCTCAAATGGCATGTACACATGGAATAATAAACGAGGAGGAGATAGAAGCATTGCTTGTAGATTATATAGGTTTCTGATCTCTGAATCCATCATGCTGGGAGGTGGGGATCTGACTGCTACTGTGTTACCATCGACAGGTTCGGATCACTGGCCAGTATGCCTGGAATGGCACAAGATAGGAGAAAACCTCAAACGGTCGTTCAGGTTTGAACAATTTTGGCTTCTGCACCCTAACTTTTTTGACCAATTGCGGCAGTGGTGGAAGACCCGTGACCCGATTTCTAGAACCAAGATGTTTCAATTTCAGCAAAGACTAAAATACCTAAAAGGAAAAATTAAAAAATGGAATAAGGACATTTTTGGAAATATATTTCAAGGTAAAAAGCTCCTGGACCTTAAACTTCAAGCCATTCAAAAGGAGGCTATGGAAAAGGGGTCTCTTTAGAGTTGAAAACTCAGGAGCAAATTCTTCTGCAGGAACTCAATCTCAAATACCACCAAGAAGAACTCCTTTGGAAGCAAAAATCCCGTAATCGATGGCTTAAAGAAGGCGAGCACAATACCAAGTTCTTTCACAAGTCCACCATCCAACACCGACATGGGAACAGGGTGGTTAGACTAAAGAAGTAAGATGGAACCATAGTGGAAACTCAACCTGATCTTGAACAGACCCTAATAGATCATTTTCAATACCTTCTAAGTGAACCTAATATCAACAGACAAGCTGAAAGAGAGAAAGTAAGCCACTAAGCCACATCCCGAGTATAGTAACGGAGGATCACAACAAAATCCTTATGGGGACTATAAGAATGGAGGAACTGGATGAAGCCATCAAGCAAATGGCGGATGACAAAGCCCTTGGGCCGGATGGTTTCACCACCAATTTTTTTCACGCTTGTTGGGATTGGCTGAAGGATGAAGTGCTGGCCATTGTAGAATATTCCCGATGTTCCAGAAATATTCTCAAAGCCTTGAATACCACCTTTCTCACGCTCATCCCCAAGGAAACAGGAACGGAGGAGCCTGGAAAGTTCAGACCTATAGCATTATGCAATGTGATTTACAAGATTATCTCTAAGGTAATTGCTAATTGGCTTCGTCCTCTCCTTCCTTTAATCATTTTTCCTGAGCAGGATGGGTTTGTGGAAGGATGTCAAATCACTGATGGAATTATTCTAGTTCATGAAGCTATTCACTCTCTCAAAACAGAGAAAATCCCAGGTATTCTCCTAAAACTTGATTTATCTAAAGCCTATGACAAACTTAACTGGACGTTTTTAGCAGAAATGTTAAAAGCCTTTGGTTTTAGCACATCATGGACTGACTGGATTATGAGTTTGGTTTCTTCCCCATTCTTTTCTATACTGGTTAATGGTACCCCCTCACAACCTTTCCCTACATCTCGAGGAATTCGGCAGGGGGACCCACTCTCGCCGTTCCTTTCCATTATTATGGCTGAAGGGATAGGAAAAATGCTTCGGGCAGCCTAGGAGAACAATGATATTCAGGGGCTGTAGCTGGGGGAAGGACTAATCCCTCAAACCCATCAGCAGTTTGTGGATGATACGATGATGATGGGACCTTCCTCGGTTCAGGAGGCCAGAAACATCAAGGAAATTCTCAACACTTTTCTCAAGGGCAGTGGTCTGGAAATCAATAAAGAAAAATCGAAGGTGTATTTTTTCAACACCCCCAGAATCCATCGTAGAAATATCCTACGTATTCTGGAATTTTCTAAAGGACTGCTTCCGTCGAAGTATCTAGGGGCACCTTTGTCTGAATCCACCATTTGTCAAATTTCCTGGAAAGAGCTCCTGGACAAACTCAAATCAAAACTTGAATTATGGACATTCAGAGCCTTGAACTTCCCAAGCCATCTCATTCTGGTCAAATCAGTGTTACAAGCCATGCCGGTCTATCTGTTCTTAGTGCTGGCAGCGCCCAAAGCTGTCTTGAAGAAAATTTAGAATCTGCAGAGGAACGTTTTGTGGGGCGGTACCCTCAAACAAAGGAAATGGGCTTTGGTGAATTGGGAGACTCTTTGCACTCTGAAACCAATGGGGGGTCTGAGCCTATGGGACCTGGTATGCATTAACAAAGTATTAGGAGCCAAAATATGGTGGTGCTGGATCACCCACAAGGAGGAACCCTGGGCGAAACTTTGGCACAAGAAGTACGCCCCTCGATGGCCTAAACAGGATCTGATTAGATTCGGCGAAGATCAACCCGATTTTTCCATATGGCATTTGGCCCAGGAAAACCGAGACCTAGTAAAAAATTACAGCTTCTGGGAAGTTAGAGATGGAAACTCTGCATCTTTTCTGCATGATTCCTGGCAGCAAAGTCCAAAAATCTCTAATGGGCAAGACAACAGGACTTGGTCCTATTCTTACGGAGTAGCCCTTGGGAGAAAGTCAAGGACTTTTGGGAAACGGGACAGGAGGAACAACGATTCAAACAGTGGAAATCAATTCAATGGTGGAAAAACTTAATCCATGATGAAAATATAGACTATTTCTATGAGGAAATCACCGAACGCCAAATACCCTGGGCCATTGGACCGGATAAAATCAGATGGGGCTACACAAACTTGGGAAACTTCAATATTGCTGAAGCGGTTGGCTACCTGAATGCTCATGACAGGTTACCCAGGGAAGACAAGTGGAAGAAAGTCTGGGAGACAAACCAATGGCCTAAAATCACCACTTTTAGTTGGCTTCCTATTCATATATGAATCTTGACGTGGGATAACCTTCTCAAAAAGGGTTTTCACAGACCATCCCGGTGCAATATGTGTACCTATGAGAATGAAATCATTAACCATCTTCTGGACGAATACTCATTGGCATCCTCTCTCTGGAACAAGGGGGAAGCAAGATTCAGGAAAACATCGAGAGTCCATGGCCGTCCGGACCTGACGCTAGCCAACTGGAAGACATCACCCTTCAAAAATGAACATCTTAACAGAATATGGGAACTATTTCCTGGTTTCGTGGTTTGGGTGATATGGAAGGAAAGATGTTCGGATATCCACATCATCTTTTTCAGGATCTTGCATGCAATTAGGGTTTGCATGCAAAATCTAGGGTTTGCATGCACCTGCATACACTTGCATGCATCCCAGTCACCAGTTTGATGCCTCCAGCACCTTAGCCACCTCATTCTAGCACCCAGGAGCCACTTACTACAGAGTTTTATCCCTCCTGGGCTGAAAGGCGCCCACTTCTCACCTACTGCCAGAGAAGGGCGCACTTGTTCACCTACCACTGCAGTTCCACTTCAGTTACATTCAGTTAGCTCCGATTCTCCCTGATTTGAGGCTAGTTTCACTCCCGACTGACTGTTTCACTTCCGTTGGACCTCCAGTTTGACTAGATGACTTGTTCTGACTTCAGTTAGTCTCCCATGTGCCCCCCACTGAGCCTCCTTCCCTTAATCAGTTCTACACACTTCAGTTACACATGACACACTCAGTTAGACTCAGATTGACACCTGGATGACTGGTTCTTGTGCATTGATGACCACCACCGATTGATGATGAGGACTCCTAGTTGGAGTCAAGCTACTCCATTCAGGGATTCGAATGGCCTAGTTAGTCAATTTGAATTGCTCATTGACAGCGATTGTATTCTGATGTAATTCATTCAACCTTTCTAGGATATTGAGCACTGCTGCATGTTTTGCACAGTTTTACACCATATTTTCTATATTCATCTGTTGTGATTGATTTACTTGTTCATTAGATCTGCTGTGACTAATTTTACATGGTATCAGAGCCATTGCAGGGACAAGATCTCTTTTCTACAGGTGTTTCTACAAGAAGATTTGACTGAATTGTTCAAATTGCAAAAAGTTTTGGCATGATATATCTCAAGGGCATTCGCTCCTGTGCATGCAAAGCTTGAAAATACATCCAATACCACTCCAGAAGCTTGAGTTTCCACATAATTCCTGGATCTGATACATTGGACCCATTCAACATTGTTTGATCTCCAATCCCAGGTGTGATGCAACTCTAAAAGGGTGGATTGTTCGAGCTTAAGGTTCTTGGTTTGATTGTGATTTGCAGGTTATCAAGCTCCTCTTTTGCATTCGCTACACTGTGCATGCAAACTCCTCTTTTGCATTCGCTACACTCTGCATGCAAGCTCATCTACATCAGTTTGACTCGCTCCTAGCAATGGAATACTCTTCTTCAAAGCCTATCCTCACCCCATTCAATTATTTTGATTGGAAAGATGATATGGAGATCATATTACGTTCAAAAGGTTACTACCGAGTCACTCTTGGTCTTGAATTGGAGCCAAACAATGTGTCAGATCGAACCAAACACTACAACAAGCTTGATGAAGCTTATGGTCTTCTTTGTCTCTCCATCTCCAAAGATCTTCACTTCCATCTCAGTGGATTGAAGACTCCAAAAGCCATATGGGAGCAACTTGAAACACTATTTGGCAAGCAGGATGAGCTTAGGGCTTTTCAATTAGAGAATGAATTGATTGGCCTTAATCCTGAGAATTTCGAGACCATCAATGAATTCTTCACAAAATTCAAAAACTTGAACTTGCAGTTGAAGAACAGTGGAGTTATCAAAGAGGACAAACAATTGATCCTCTCCATTCTAAGCAAGCTTGGTAAAGATTATTCGGTATTTGTCTCTACTTTCAATTCCGGTCGGCTAACTACCCCGAATTGGAAGATGCCTACCTTGAATGCCTTCATTGAGTCCGTCACAAAAGAGAATGACAAGTTGATTCATATGGGGTCCATAAGCTCCAAAGATTCATCCCTATATGTTCAAGGACCCAAGATCTCGAATGGTAAAGGAAAGCAAAAGAAGGAGAAGCCCAAATTCGAGCCTCACAAGCAAAAAGACAAAGGCAAACAAACGGATGCACCATCCAGTTCGAAGTTCAAGCAAAAGGGCAAAGAAGGTAACCAAAAATCTAAATGTACTATTGCAATCGTGGCTTTCATCCCGAAATTTCATGTATGAAGAAGACTATAGATCAAATGGCCCTCCTTTTGGAAAAGAACAACATAACTCTTCCCGACGGTGCAAGGAAGAAGGATAGGAATGATGATCATGAAAGAGGACAAGCACTCATGGCAACGGTTTTGAAGCCCACTACTCTCTTGATAGATTCGGGTGCATCAAATCTTATGGCTGCAAATATTGATTCTTTTTCCTCATTCGATCCAAACAGCTCCATCCCCATCCATTTGGGAGATGACTCAAAAATTTCTTCAAAGGGCAAAGGTACGATTCATGTAGAACATGGAAGCTTTCAGAATGTTCTCTATGTGCCTTCCTTGGCTTCAAATATCCTTTCTGTGTATCAAATGACACACACTGGTGAACCAAAGCAAGTTACATTCAGCCCTAATACAGTTGAAATTTCTGATATCAAAAGTGGAAGACTAGTTGCAGTCGGAAAGGCAAACCACACTGCAAAATGCTATGAGTTTTCACACTTTATTCCACTTGCAAAGCCCACTGCTCTTCGCACACATGGTAATGAGGTTAGTAGGCTTTGGAATGAAAGATTTGGACATCTTAATTATAAGTATTTTCTGTTGTTATCAAACAAATCCATGGTAGATGGGCTTCCAAAACTCCGTTCCTCGAAGGGAATATGCACTGGTTGCATCATTGGGAAGCACCCCGAGCACAGATTCGACCGCGGCAAAGCTAGCAGAGCTTCTACTATTTTGGGATTGATCCATTCTGATATCAGTGGTCCGCTGCCCCATATGTCATTAAATGGTTGAAGGTATGTTTTGAAATTTATTGATGATTTTTCCCGCTTTACATGGGTATTCTTTCTCAAAAACAAGTCAGAAGTGCTTGGAAAATTCAAGGATTTTAAGGCTTCTGTTGAGACCACCACTGAGAGCAAGATCAAAGCTCTTAGATCTGATAATGGTGGGGAATATATCAAGTCCGATTTGATGCAACTTTGTGCCCAAAGTGGAATTCAGATCCAACATACAGTTCCCTACACACCCCAGCAGAACGGTGTAGCGAAAAGGAAAAATCGGTCACTGAAAGAGATGGCTACATGCATGATTGAATCAAAAGGTTTGGATGCAAATATTTGGGCTGAAGCAATCAATGTTGCTACATATATACAGAACCATGTTCCACATTCATCCGTGAAAGGTATGACTCCTTTCGAAGCATTCTTTGGTCACAAACCGGATGTTTCAAATTTGAGAGTTTTTGGCTCTACTGCATGGGCTAGAATTCCTTCTGAGAAGAGACGAGCTTTGGATCCACAAAGTACTGAGTGCATACTGATAGGATATGGGAAAGAATAAAAAGCATATAAACTCATGGATATCAGATCTAAAAAGATATTCATAGAGCGCAGTGTGCAATTTGAAGAACCGCTTCAAGAATTGCAACTAGTCGAGGAGAAGACTGCCGATTCACCGCCTTCACCAGAAGAAGATCCGTGCAGCGATAATGAAGGTATGAGTTCTGATATTTCGTATATTTCAGCAGCATATGATGATCATGACATATCAGGTTCGGAATCCGACCATTATGATCCTCCTCAGTTACCAAAGTGGGCCCAAAACACTCTCCAATTTGCTGGTTCGAACCTTGGAAATCCTGCTGGTCCGAGACGAACAAGAGCAGACTTTCAAAGAGCAGGTATGGCACTATCTATTGCTGATCCATTACTTCCTGAGATTTTTTATTTGATGGTTGGTTCAGATCCCACATCATACTATTCTTCTCACCGAGATCCGAGATGGCAAAGTGCCATGGATGAAGAGTACAGTTCTCTTCAAAAGAACAACACATGGGAGCTAGTTTCTCTTCCACCTGGAAGAAAATTAGTGAAGTGTAAATGGGTCTACCGCATGAAAGTTGCTGCTGATGGCTCTATCAGCAAATACAAAGCAATTTTGGTGGCAAAAGGTTTCTCCCAAGTCCAAGGAGTGGACTACACTGAGACTTTTGCACTGGTTGCAAAGATGGATTCCATCCGCCTTGTTTTAGCTGTTGCCGCATCCAAGCACTGGGAAGTGCACCACATGGATGTGAAGAGTGCATTTTTACATGGAGACCTTGCTGAAGAGGTATATATGCAGCAGCCAGAGGGCTACACATCAGATCCATCATTAGTTTGCAGATTGAAGAAATCTTTGTACGGGTTAAAACAGGCCCCAAGAACTTGGTACGCAAAGATGGACTCCTTCCTTCTTTCTCAGAATTTCCAAAGATGCAAATCTGATCCGAATGTGTATCTTCAGCGAGTTAAAGGTAATTTGTTGGTTATTGTACTTTATGTTGATGATCTTCTCATTACTGGTAGCACACTTACTTCAATAAACAAGCTAAAATCTGCCTTAAATCTAGCTTTTGACATGAGCGATTTGGGCTTGCTGAGTCACTTTTTGGGCTTGGAGATAGCTCAAAATTTTGATGGGATCACTATATCTCAGCAAAAATATGCTTCCGACTTGTTATTGAAGTTTAATATGGCTGAATGTAAGGCATCCCCATTCCCATTCCTCTCAGGAATCAGTCTTGAGGAGGGAGATTCTACACCGCTTGCAGATTGCAGTATGTATCGACAGTTGATTGGTTCACTACTTTCTTTGACACACTCACAGCTTGATATCTCATATGCCGTGAGTGCCGTGTCAAGATATATGCAGCAGCCACATGAGCTTCATTGGCGAGCAGCCAAGCGGATCTTGCAGTATGTGCAAGGTACGAGACAGTTTGGCATACATTATGCTGCAGATTCTGAGCTAGATTTCATTGGTTTTACTGATTCAGATTGGGCAGGTGATAGCATTGATCGGAAGTCCACTTCCGGTTATGTTTTCATGATTGGTCATGGTGCTATTTGCTGGTCCAGCAAAAATCAAGCATCCATTGCACTTTCTTCAGCAGAGGCAGAGTATCGAGGGGCAGTCAATGCCTGCATTCAGGCAGTTTGGTTGCAGGGTATTCTTTCCGAGTTTGATTTTGGTGGCACTACTTTGACTGTCCTATTTTGTGACAATCAAAGTGCTATCAAGATCTCCACAGATCCAGTTCAGCGGCAGAGGACCAAACACATTGAGATTCATATGCATTACATTCGACAGTTGGTGCATGACCGCACCATCATTCTGCAATATTGCCCTACTGATGAGCAAATTGCAGACATCTTCACCAAGAGCTTCACTGAGAAGAAGTTCTCTTACCTCCGTTCACTGTTGGGGGTGAGTTCCATCATGGTGGAGACAGATTGATTCATTATTATGCTTTAGCTTGAGGGGGGGCTTTCTTCCCACTGGGTTTTCCCTCTTTCCTCACTTAGTTATTTTCAGCATTTTTTGGATTATTGTATTGGGGTGACCTTTGGTCTTAGTTACCAGGGCCCCACATTATTTTTAGCACATCATATTCTAGCTTGAGGGGGGGTGTTCGGATATCCACATCATCTTTTTCAGGATCTTGCATACAATTAGGGTTTGCATGCACCTGCATGCACTTGCATGCATCCCAGTCACCAGTTTGATGCCTCCAGCACCTTAGCCACCTCATTCTAGCACCCGGGAGCCACTTACTACAGAGTTTTATCCCTCCTAGGCTGAAAGGCGCCCACTTCTCACCTACTGGCAGAGAAGGGCGCACTTGTTCACCTACCACTGCAGTTCCACTTCAGTTACATTCAGTTAGCTCCGATTCTCCCTGATTTGAGGCTAGTTTCACTCCCGACTGACTGTTTCACTTCCGTTGGACCTCCAGTTTGACTAGATGACTTGTTCTGACTTCAATTAGTCTCCCATGCGCCCCCCACTGAGCCTCCTTCCCTTAATCAGTGCTACACACTTCAGTTACACATGACACACTCAGTTAGACTCAGATTGACACCTGGATGACTGGTTCTTGTGCATTGATGATCACCACCGATTGATGATGAGGACTCCTAGTTGGAGTCAAGCTACTCCATTCAGTGATTCAAATGGACTACTTAGTCAATTCGAATTGCTCATTGACAGCGATTGTATTCTATTATAATTCATTCACCCTTTCTGGGATATTGAGCACTGCTGCATGTTTTGCACAGTTTTACACCATATTTTCTATATTCATCTGTTGTGATTGATTTACTTGTTCATTAGATCTGCTGTGACTAATTTTACAAAAGAAACCAGAGAATTTTTGAGGAAAAACAAACTAGCCTAGAGATTATCGGGAAGACTCTCGAAAAGAGCATCAAGGAAACTCTAAATTCCAAAATCCCATCTCATGAAAATGGAAATATTGACCCAGCAGAAGAGTAATTTTGAATGACTGGGGTATCTATAACATACCTAATGGCAACGCTGAATTGTAGAAAAGTAGAGCAGCTCCCTCCAGCCTGGACTTCTGGAAACCACCTCCAGAAAACACATGGAAGCTTAACTTTGATGGAGCTGAAAAAGGCAACCCAAGACCAGTGGGATATGGTGGAGCCATTAGAGACGCCCAGGGCCTGGTGGAAGGCGTTTTTTGGGGAAACCACAAATAATGTTGCTAAACTTGAAGGCATGGTAAGAGGCATCAAATGGGCCATTGGAAAGAGTTGGGTACCTCTTATGGTGGAGGGGGATTCCAACATACTTATTTCCATTGTGAGCCGTATTCAAAGAGGCACGACGATATCAAAGGTTTCTCTAAACTGGAGATGGGAAGGCAGGTTGATTGAACTCCAAACTATTCTCAGCAACTATCCGGCTATAAACTTCATTCATGTCCGTTGCAAAGGAAATATGCAAGCTGATGAATTGGCTAACTTAGGGGTTAAGGTAAGTGCAACTTTCAAATCCAACACCTTGCACGAGATGGATGATCACATGGCTCTGTTAGGATATTCCTATACTCCATCCTAGTCCCACCAGTATTTTGATCATTTACATTTTCAGGCATGCATGCACTTTTAGGGTTTGCATGCATTCTAGGGTTTGCATGCATTTTGCATGCATCCCAGTCATCAGTCCAACACATAGCCCTCAGTTAGCTAGCCCCCAGGAGCTTCTCACTATTCAGTTTTAGCCCTCTGGTTGCTTAATGCACCCTTCTTCCTTGATTTTAGGAAGAAACTCGCCCTTCCTCACCTACCAGTCCAGTTGTCTTTAGTTTACACTTAGTTACACCTACCAGAGTTAGTTTGACTAATGGTTGACAGTTACTTGAGCATTGATGACTCCACCGATGATGATGAAGACTTCCAGTTGTGCTCCAATGATCATGAGGACACCTAGTTGTGCTCTGATGACACTCTATTGATCTTATGATCACTCTGAGAGGCTAATTCGAATTTCCACCTTAGGCATTCAAATCCTATCTACCATTGTACTATTTATTTGTCCATATTGTGATTAATTAACTAGTGTGTGTGAAGTATTATTGCTTCTATCCGAGTTCTACTGTACCATATTATTCTATTGCTCATTATACTGTATTGACCACTCTTCTATTTTCTTGCTTAATCATAATTATTCTCTTGTGAGGTATACATCATCTCTTAGATCTGCTGTGAGGATTTTCACATGCTATCAGAGCATGTTGAGAGTATTGTTTATCTCCATTCTTGAGAGTTTTTTGCAGGTTATTATCAAGATTTCAAGTGTAGCAGTTGCAGCAGTTTCTGCATTTATGCAGCAGTAGCAGTTGCAGATATTCTCTATTTTTTTTGCAGGTCTTCTACAGCTTCCATGTTTTCAAAAGATCCTCCTCTTTATCTATTCAACTATGTTGAATGGAAACCAAAAATGATAGCATATTTGAAGAGACATGATCTCTTTGATTATTGTTTTGAAAGAGAGTTCAAATCCTCTGAAGAAAAGAATGACTAGTTAGATGAAGGTGGAAGAGATATTGCAGCCATGATGTTTGCTATGTCTCAAAGCTTGGCATTCTACTCCCTTGATGATGAATATATTAAATCTCCAAACGAGCTATGGGCCCACCTGGATAAAAGTTTTGGCAAGAAGGATGAAGGGATTGGTCCAAACCCTTTCGAGAGAAAGCAAAGTGATGCATTCGCCCTCCTTGATGATCTCATTGATCATGAACCAGTATCAAACACATCTCATATTGAAGTCAGCCACAAAGAAGAAGAACTTGCAGATTCTACACTCATGCTCCAAATTTCTTCTATTTCGAATTCTGTGCCAGCTCACACTCTACAAATCGCAGAAGGTCCTAAATCCTCTCTTGCACTAGAGTCTATTGGTTTGCATCATGATCACGTGATTATTTCGGAGGTAAAATCAGCTATTGGAGGTAATGCATTCGCTCCTCTCAAGAAATCATCTCTTTTATACTACTATATGATCATTAATTCATGCCTTCAGAAGGTTATTGAAGAAAATGGCCATTGCCACCCGCTTGAGATAATTTCTCATGCATCCATTGGTTTTGATCTCAACTCTTATGGTTCAAAAGAGATCTCAAGAAACTATTCTTCAAGTCTTAAATCTGATTTGGATTTCAAGCAATTATTATTTGATGGTTCTTTTTCGCATAATCTCACCCATGATGGTTCGAAGGAGAAGACAAAAGACTATCTGCATATTCATGATTTTGATCCTACCTCAGCTGATTCAAATCACAGGTTCAAGGATCATCCTCATACTTTTGGATTTGTTCTCATCACATTCAATCTGAAGAGCAAGTACAAGCACATGTTTTTTGAGCACGATCCACTTCTTCCCAAGAAGAAGATACCTCCAGACTTATGACCAAGCATCACACCTGCTTGAGTTTGGAGCATTTATTTTTGTGTGCGCCTTATAGTCTGTTTTTTGAGGGGGTATGTTTCCCATGAAATTTTCCCACTTCCTTGGTTTATTGATTGTTATTATTCATTGTATTGGGTGACCTTTGGTCTTAGTTACCAGGGACCAGGATGGATTAAGGGGGGGTGTTAGGATATTCCTATACTCCATCGTAGTCCCAACAGTATTTTGATCATTTACATTTTCAGTCATGAATGCACTTTTAGGGTTTGCATGCATTCTATGGTTTGCATGCATCCCAGTCATCAGTCCAACACCTAGCCCTCAGTTAACCAGCCCCCATGAGCTTCTCACTATTCAGTTTTAGCCCTCCAGTTGCTTAATGTTCCCTTCTTCCTTGATTTTAGGAAGCAACTCGCCCTTCTTGACCTACTAGTCTAGTTGTCTTCAGTTTACACTCAGTTACACTTAGTTAAACTCAGTTACACTCAGTTACACTTAGTTACAGTCAATTACACTCAGTTACACCTACCAGAGTTAGTTTGACTGATGGTTGACAGTTACTTGAGCATTAATGACTCCACTGATGATGATGAAGACTTCTAGTTGTGCTCCGATGATCATGAGGACACCTAGTTGTGCTCCGATGACACTCTATTGATCTTATGATCACTCTGAGAGGCTAATTTGAATTGCCACCTTAGGCATTCGAATCCTCTCTACCATTGTACTATTTATTTGTCCACATTGTGATTAATTAACTAGTGTGTGTGAAGTATTATTGCTTCTATCTGAGTTCTACTGTACCATATTATTCTGTTGCTCATTATACTGTATTGACCACTCTTCTTCTATTTTCTTGCTTAATCATAATTATTCTCTTGTGAGGTATACATCATCTCTTAGATCTGCTGTGAGGATTTTCACAGGCTCGTGATAGATGCAAATTGATTGCAACCGTTGATCTTAATTCTAAACATCATGCCACCTGGTCGGAGTACCGTGAATCACATGGACTCGGGTTTGCAAGGACAAATGTGGAAGGTAATCAGATGCGTGTCATTCCCGAGCTTATATCTTGATGCAACGTACCCAGCTCATGTCCTTTCATCATAAGGTCGAAAAGGTGGCGGAGCATCGAGCCTTATTTATCAAGTATATCAGGTCTTGTCGAGGTAGTTCACCCAAGCACCCGAAATATATGAGTAATGATTCAAGCATGAGTAATGGTGGTTATGAAGTGCATAGTGATAGAGGTAGTTGTTACTCCAGCCATGACGAAAGGGAGGTTAGCAGTAGAATTTGCAGATTCATCATACTTCGAGATGGTGAGATCAGATGCCAATACAGAATGGTTCATCTGCACAATTATGAGAATTTATGGCAGGGAATTCTTCCCAACCCTCGCAACAAAATCAAAGGCTATAAATCTATCACTGATTACAACCAGAAGAGTCACAATTCACAAAAAAACTGCCTTTCTGTGCTTCTAGCAGTAGTTTGGAGGGTATCGGGTGGGCCAATTGGATCCACTACATTGGTAGAGTCTCGATGACGTCCGATTCTAATTCTCTGAGAATTATGCATCCCCAAATCAGGATGACAAGTCGTCGTGGAAGTAGCAGAAATACAGAGGAAAGGGGGAGACATCTAGATGAAGCCTCTTCTTCTCATTCCTCTCCGCATTTGAATGCCAATCCTCGATGTTTTGATTGGGCCAACTTTTATCTTGAGGAAACGCCGACTCACATTGGCAACTAGATAGCTTTCATGGAGGTAGCATTGTTGGAAGAAGTGGAGTCCCAGCTAGGTCACCAGATTCCGACGAGCCCCTTTTGGGTGTGTCGAATTCTCCTTGCTCAGGAACTTCAAATCAGAGAGAACATTGGCCGAAATATGAAAGAGTTTATTGCAGGCATGAAAGAAAATTAGAAAATTGAAAGGGAAAATACCAAGACTTTGGAAGCACTGATGGAAGATCTCAGCATTCATCCTCCGTAGGATGCCAGTTGGGTTGTCCCTGAGACTTCTAGCCATGAGTAATAGGTTGGTCAACTATTTGTTTTTTTGGTTTTTTGTCTAGTATGGCTCGTTTTGGCCCGGTCCTTTTCGGTTCCCTGAATAGCTCTGTTTAGTATGGCTCAGTCACCTTTTTGGCTTGTTTCAATATCTAGTAATGATTAGAAGAATAGTATGGTTTATCGACCCTTTGAGGTCTCTGGTTACTATTGATTATCCCTGTAAAACTGTAAAGTTGGTTCCAGACATTGATATATGTGGTTTTTTGGGTCCCCATTCTCCCCACAGGGATGGGTTTTTACAGGTCCTGGACCTTTCTCGGGATTTTGTAAACTGATGTAATTTTTGTACTTTATTAATAGAATGTTATCTCTCTCTTACATACACAAAAAAAGATTTATCAATAGAATTAAAAAAATATATATATCTTAGCACACTTAATCATGATGTTATAAGCTATGGTTTCATTTGGATCATCATTCATTTGCTTCATTCGACCCTTCATATAGACCATTTGTCTGTACAAAATGTGCTTGCTAGATCTGATTGCTGCAGAAAATTTTTGAGCCTGCCAGCACACAAAAGGATGATGTAAATCTGCTTTTCTGAAATCTTTAGTCGCTCTTCTTTGTTCAACATGGATCAGAACAATTTTTTTCTTCTTCTGTTACTTGCATTATTCCTGAAACAACATATCATTGTATAATCACTTTAATTGTATTATAAGGAAACAAAAAATAGAAGCAATTATGAATCCTAGTAAACAGAAAAAAATAGAAATAATGTTGAATCCTCCCCCAAACCGAAGGTATGGCACGTCCTCGAGACATTAATAAATTAATACTGGGTTGTATGATTCTTATGTAAATATTCTAGATCAACATCAATCAGCAGGAAATCCTAAAAAAACATCATTATTCTAAAAACTAGAACTTTTTGAGAAAAACATGTATTCATGATATGACCAAAACAATATCATACTAAGTCAGATTCTTCAATACATGCAAATTTATCAGTTTATGCTCATGAAGACCACATAAATAATAATAGTGTAAGAGATATGAAAAATGCCATAGGAAAACTAGTCGTCCATGACTCATTGTAAAGATCTCTTGTCATCCAAAGAATATAGATAAGGTTCACCATAAAGTTTGCGAGATCTACTATAATTATGGGTCCCATTTCTAGGATAATCATATCCTAGGTATTTGTTTGAATTAGAAGACAGGGTCCAAGTCCAACTTACAGCCATTATCTAATGACAGTATAAATAATCGTCCTAAAGATGTGTTTGTATACTCAGGTTTTTTATGAGCTATGTGAATAGCAAAGTGTTAACCAAACCTCTTTTACCCAATATTGACCCTTTGTCAGCAGGCCTGTTCAGTACCCCAACGGGTTTATCTTGGTACCATGCAAGCATAGCCCCGCTGCCACCGAGCCTGTTTAGTACCCCGACGGGTTTACTTGCACTTACAGAGATTCCTTGTTTAAGATTTTACTTAGCATGGACCCGCTGCCAGCGAGCCTGTTCAGTACCTCGGCGGGTTTGCTTCGTATAACGATATATACATTTTTTTTGTAAGGAATCCAGTTGGAACTAGAGTGTGCTAAGCCCGCTGAACACATAATTCAATATTTTAGCATGAAACTTATGAGCATCTTTATTTATAATGGCCTAAATTACAGATCATGTCAAAATATAATAACTTAAAGTTGTTCTTTGACTTCATAGTCTATATTCTTCATGAAAGGTCAATAATGTTCCCCACAAAATAGAAAATATCACCCACTTTTAGGCTACCTTTTAAAGGTGCCTTAGAGACAAGTTTTGTGTGATGCACCTGCAACAATTACTTAATAAAAATATGCGAAATAGCAGAAATGACAGAACTCAGAATCACTTTTATATTGATCACAGGCCACTTCGAGGGGGCAACCTCCTATGAGCAAGCTCAATACAAATAACTTCACGGTGCCTTCATAGGCCTCAACACACACTTATATACTAAGTATAGGAACCAATACCATGGGTCAATACTATGTGTCAATACAAACCATGGGCGAAGTCTAGGCGCCAATACTATGAGTCAAAACCATGGGACATATAATACTATGGGATGACTTACAAAGCATATGCGTCCAATACTATGGGTCAATACTATGGGCTAATATAAACTATGGATCAACAAATACTATGGGACGACTTACAAAGCATATGCGTCCAACAACAATATACTAACAATGTAAAGACATGGGTTCCTAACATCCCCTCTCCCTTAGAAAAAGCTTTGTCCTCAAAGCTTTAGATGTGGAAATTGATGCAGAATCTGAAGGAGTGGGTCCCCTGTAGCATCCTCGCGTTGCCTTTCGAGCCACTGGTGCCTTTGGAGTTTCAGGGAGGATTGCATGGAAGGCTGTAGACGAAGAAGAACCATATCAGCGATGTGAAAAGTGTGCTCAGCACGGTGTTGATCGGCTTGTTGTTTCAGTCGAATTCTTGCCATGTGAAAATTGTCTTGCAGAATGAGAAGAAGATGATCACGGTTTTGAAGAATTGAGTCAATTGCCTGAACTGGGGAGCTGTTGAAGGTGTATGGAAGAAGAAATGGTGGTGGATGTACAAAGACTGCTTCATATAGTGTCCTTTGAGATGTGGTACTATACCACTGGAGCGCTTCTATAAAATCCATAGAAATAGTTGTCCAAATCTGTGGAGGGATGGGTAAGGGTTCGAGCAGTCCTGAAAGGAGGGTCGTTTCACCCTTGTTGATGTGGAAAGTATCACAGTCAACCACCATCCGTTGAATTGTCCTTTTGAGTCCCTTCCAAAAGAAGTTACATTGTTCCTAGTCATACATTTTGAGGAACCCAGAGTGCCCTACTGATGAAGAAGCATGGAGTTCATAGAAGAGATAGCCCCTTTGAATAGATTGCAACCCATTTGGAACAAGCAGAGAAATAACTGTAAGAGAAACTGGGTCATCAAATGTGCGAGGAGGAGCATCTTCCACCATATTGTCCTTACCCTTCTGGTAAGTGGTCGCATAGTCATAACCCATGAGTTGGATAACCCATTTCAGGTGTGTTGGAGAGGAGACCCGTTGTTCCAGGAAAGTTTCCAGACTCTGGAGATTAGTCTTGATGCAGAAATAATTCTCCAATAGGGATGGCTCCCACTTGTGGACTGTATGCAAAATAGTCATCATTTCCTGCTGAGAGCTAGATGCAGCTAAATTCTTACCGGAAAGGTCTCTTGAAGGCAACAAGCTCATTGGTTCAGCAAAGACACTTGCATATCTATCCACGAAAGTAGTGGAGACTGTTGATGGGTGCATCTGAATGGAATGGAGCTGAGTGATGACACCATGTGAATTCTTCTTAAGTATTTTTTCCAGGCAATGTGAACTGATGATGCAGAGAGACCCTGGTTGTAAGCCCATAAATTTGTGTTGTGCTCCATTGACTGAAAACTGCATCCAAAGTTCAACAAAATCCCATAAGATGGGGCCAAGTGTGCGTAACCATTGAACGCCCAAAACCACATCACATCCGCCTAAGGACAATGAAAACATGTGAGAGCATAGGTTATAATCTTCCATAGAGATATGCACATTGTGACACTTCCCCTTGCAAGGTAAGGTGCCCCCATTGGCAACCATGACTTCAAAATTGGAGCAAGGATGGACAAAACAATCAGCCTGTTTGGCAATCCGAGGATCAATGAAGTTATGAGTGCTACCAGAATCAATGAGTATGGTAAGAGGGAGCTTCTTGAAGTATCCCCTGACTCGCACTGTTTGTGGGGTGGTTACGCTGGTTACAGCATGGAGAGAGATCTCGGGTGGGTCATCCTGAGATGGGATGTCAATAGGCGGGTGTTGAATGTCGACCTGATCATCTACTGTATCTGGAGCTTCTTCATCAAGTTTTGAGGAAGGCGTAGAATCCACATCCAAGAGATAGAGATTTTGTTGAACACATCTATGTCCCCGAGTGAATTTCTCATCACAATTATAACAAAGCACTTTTTCTCGGCGTGCCTGCATCTCTGTTTCAGACAATTGCTTGATAGGAGTTGGTTGAGGAGCAGGCATGATGGGAGGTCGTTGGGAACCCATATTTCTGAAGGGAACAAAGGTGGGTTTGGAGCATTGTTGAGTTGCGATCCTGTCCTCGGCTAGCTTAGCCAAACCTAGGACTTCCATCATTGTGTTGGGACAAAACATTTTGACCTCTGAGTGGATTTCATCCTTGAGACCACTCATAAAACAACTCCTATAGAATTCATCGGACAATC
Source organism: Larix kaempferi (assembly GCA_027924585.1). Lineage (NCBI taxonomy): Eukaryota > Viridiplantae > Streptophyta > Pinopsida > Pinales > Pinaceae > Larix > Larix kaempferi. The sequence continues at coordinate 3,723,566 of BSBM01000150.1, forward strand.
CTTCTGTGTGCTTGGATAGTTTCTCAAATTCCGTCTGATACTCTCTCACTGTGCCAGTTTGGTGAAGTTTAGTGAGTGCTCCTGTGAAGTCGCCAAAAGAACTAGGACCAAATCGTGACAAAAGGAGTTGGCAAAAATCTGTCCAGTTTGGCTCGGGATGAGGTTTGATGTACCAATGGTACCATTGAAGGGCTTCTTGTTCCAAATGAAAGGATGCAAGTGGAACTTTCTGAACATCAAAAGTATTATGTAAACTGAAATATTGTTCTGCTCCGTATATCCATCCAGTCGGATCAGTACCATTGAAGCGAGGAAAATCAAGCTTCGGCCCACGAAAATTGCTAGAAGAAGAGAACCCGGTGGCTACAAAAGATTCTGGCTGTCGGGTATTGTTCATGGCTGAATGCTGAAGATGGAGCTTGAGAAATTTTTCATCCATATCTGGGAGTTTGGTTTGGATGGCTGCAAGTGCGTCCTCCATGGTTTTTGCTCCTGCGTGGGTGACAACCATAACCAGGAGTTTTTTTTTTTTTTGGTTGACTGGGTAGGAAAACAAAAACAGAAACTGCTTCAGTAAAGGAAAATCTCGACTTGGAAAAAATCTGAAGGGTAATTGGGGTTTAACGAGATTTTGGACACTGTCGAATAGACAGGGAAGCAAAAATGAGGATTTTAGAAGCGGGGTGAAAGAATGGGAAAATTTGGCAGAGGGGGACAAAGAAGCATAATTCAGAAAGGAACTCTGTGGTAAAATTTGAAGGTGATTGGGTGAAATCTGAGGAAGTTATGGCAAACCCTAAAAATTGACAAATGTGGGATTTCAGGCTTTGGGAAGGGGAATTGGGGATAGGGTCCTCAGGAATGAAATATGCAGAATGGGATGACAGGGGTTCCCCAAAAATTTCAAGGGAAATAGAGTGAAAACAAGGGAGATATGGAGAAAAAACCTTTTTTTTTTTTTCCAGGCTGGAGCGACTAGGGCTCAGAAGGGATCTGGAACAGATAAATCTGCAATGGCGCAGAAGGGATCGAAAACGGATGGATCTGAAACGGCGACTGGATCTGGAATGACTTTCAAAATAGATCTGAAACGACTGGATCTGGAGCGGAAGTGATCGGCAACAGTTCAGCTGAAAATAGATATGGACACCAGGTATGTGCGGCTTCCTATCGGTTCAGGGGATTCACTCGGCCACCAATGCTGTCTGACGGCTTGCGTATTGGGGCAGTACCCCTCACTCCACGGCTCAAGTAAAACTGATAACCGCTTTGCCACAAACGACAGCTCTTGGTTTAGCTCACGGGTGGGAACTAGTCAATCAGGTAGGGGTCGTTGCCCTTTGCGCTGGCAGGTCCTCTCAATGGGCCAGCTACTTTGGGGTTCCTGTGGTACTCCTCACAATGCGTTTTAGGGCTTATGCCCAAGTACTTCCCACAGTTAATCGGATAGGGATTATTCCCAAATCCGAAGCTACAATAGATGCGAGAAAAAAAATTGGCAGAAATTCCACCCAACGAGCCCAAGAAAGTGCTCTGATACCAGATGTGATGCACTTGAAACAATTACTTAATAAAAATATGCGAAATAGCAGAAATGACAGAACTCAGAATCACTTTTATATTGATCACAGGCCACTTCTAGGGGGAAACCTCCTATGAGCAAGCTCAATACAAATAACTTCACGGTGCCTTCATAGGCCTCAACACACACTTATATACTAAGTCTAGGCACCAATACCATGGGTCAATACTATGTGTCAATACAAACCATGGGCGAAGTCTAGGCGCCAATACTATGAGTCAAAACCATGGGACATATAATACTATGGGACGACTTACAAAGCATATGCGTCCAATACTATGGGTCAATACTATGGGCTAATATAAACTATGGATCAACAAATACTATGGGACGACTTACAAAGCATATGCGTCCAACAACAATATACTAACAAAGTAAAGACATGGGTTCCTAACATTTTTATAATGAGTCAAGGATGAACTAGGAGTCCATAGGTGTAATATTGAGTTTTGTGGAGAACACAATAATTAAAATAGGTCTTTGAGTAACTGGTATAATAAGAAATATGCATGTATGATGTAAGATTGCTTTGGTTTAGTCATTAACATGATCTTATTCTTAGTTATTTTATTTTAAAGGAAAATAGAAAGTGAAGTTGTATGAATATCTAAAGATAACTAACCACATACAACTTTTTATTTATATACATACTATCCTATGCTATATAAAAGAAAGAAAAACTCATTATTCAAGTGTAAGAACTTTTCCAATGTAACCATGTGCAAAGCAAAATGAAAAACATACCTATATCCACATATGAAAAACTTAAAGTAGTGATTACCTAGATGTGGAGAATCAACCAACTTACTTGCTTTTGCAACAGAAGGTGTCGAATGAAGGAATGGTATTGTGGCCATGCCATGCAGATCCTCTTCTTTTGAATGTTCAATTGCTTGAGTGCATGAAATATCTGTCGATAGATATGTGGAGAACTCTTCAACATTAGGTCTCTCTCCATCAAATGTAGTCTCCCAGTTTTCTGTTTCCTTGCAAATTGGAAAGGAGATTCAGTTTGTAGCTCATGGGATTGTGGTTCTTCTATTATTTCTAGAGAGGTAGATAAATTCTTGACTTCTGTCAAGATGTGTTCTCCTTGAGAAGAATATATTGAGATCCCAGCTACTGCTAGGATTTGAGAGAGTTCTCTCATACTAATAAGCACCTTTGAATCCATGTCATCGGCTGTTAGGTTCTGTCTCACACATGGGTTAGTCCTGGAGTTCTTACAGCACCAATTTTTATTTTTTTTCTATGTCTTTTTTAAAATAATTTCTATTACTAAAACAAATTTGTGAAAAACACCACACTTGCTGAAAGAATGACACACTTGAAAATAAGGAAAGCAAACTTTATGAAATAAATTGCGGAAAATTAAACACTCAAACGAATAGAAAGGAAATCATACTTATGTAGAAAGGAACAACGAGGATTTGGGGTAACCCACTAAAGTGGATGCGTCAGGCTATATGAGCAGTGGGAACAGATGCCCCTGGTGATTGAGGATTACCCATATGTTGGCATGGACTATCGAGGCGACCCAGAGATGCCTCGAGCCCAGGGATAGGCCTGGGGTTTAGACGGTATGTTTTGTGGTTTGTTTTATACTATATCATGTGATTTGTTTATGATTATAGTTAGATATGTATATGATGGTTTACTTGCATTGTGCAGATGTTGGTCCTGTACCACCAGCCGACTACGTGGCTCGTCAGGGGCGAGCGATGGTGGTTGCTCAACCTCCTGCAGCGGTACCGCCTCCACGTGGTGGAGGATTTGCGGCTCGTGGGCGAGGGGTTGGTCCTCGAGATGATGCCATAGAGGGTGTCAGATAGACATTTGACATGATTCTAGCTGGACTCCCCGATGATGGCTGGAGAGACTTGGACCGGGATATCGTGGAGCGTTGCTTCGGTGAACCGCGTGAGTGGTGGTCGATCTTGTTGAGGATAGCGGTTTTTGTGGCAGAGCACAGGGATGGTGTTCGGGATGACCCGGCAGGGCCGGCTGAGAGGAGGATCCATCTACGGGATGATCCAGCGGGGCCAACAGAGCGGAGAGTTCGGGCTCGCCATGATCCGGCGGGGCCAGCAGAGGAGGCGCCAGAGGACCGTGATGAGTAGATGATATGTATTTGCCCCCAAATGCTGATGAGCATATGGGGAAGCCCTTTTTGTACGACTGATGTATTTTTTGTATATTGGGTGCTGAGGGCACCTATGACATGTTTTGACTATACGATGATGTATATATATATATATTTGATGTTGGTATATAGTCGTGTATGCACATGGATGCACTTGTTGTCTTTATGTTCGCCCGTGGAGGCATGTTTGATTTTCTGTATGCTCATGGAGGCACATGGTATGCACTTGGATGCACATTTTGTTTTTTGGTATGTGCCCGTGGAGGCACATGGTATGCACGTGGATGCACATTTTGTTTTTTGGCATATGCCCGTGGATGCATATTTTGTTTTGGTATAATGTGATTAGTGTGCCAGTCTAGAATGTTGTTGGCCATATGGTCCGCTACACTATTGAGGTTCCTTGGGACATGTGTAAATGAAATTGATTCAAACTGTCGAACCATTTGTTTAGTGTGCACAAATTTTTTGAATAGACAGGGATCACGTACCTGGTAATCATTGTTGAGCTGGGAAACAAGGAGTTGTGAGTCCAGGAAAACATTAAGGTGACGTATGCTCAATTGGAGAGATGCAGCCAAGAGATCGGTCACGACGTCATATTCAGCTTGGTTGTTGGTGGCAGCACCTAAACACACTCCATCGATGTGGATCAACTCATGTGAAGGGGAATATATTACCCAAGCTGCGGAGGACAGATTGGGGGAACAACGGCTTGCACCATCAGCGAAACCGACGTAGTAGAATGGATCATGTGTGCGAACTGGATCAATGGAAGGGGCCGACCAGACAGAAGGGTATCTAGTGGAGATTGTATAAATGGCGGGGTCAAGGCCAGGAATTTCGGTATCTGACAAAGTAAAGACATCGGTGAATTCTTTGAACATTTTTTTGTATTCTCCAACTTGATGCTCAGTGTGGGAGGTTCCTAACGTAATGGTATGGAGGTCATCAGATGGGTGATAGATGTCGATGTGGGTGACGGGAGAAATATTGGCCATGTTATTTTCCTGAGAGGCATCAGGAGCCTCGAGAATCTCTTCATTATTGCGGAAGCTGTGAGTGGTATAGTCATTTGACGAGGTTTGGGTTGTCGAAGAGATCATATAAATGGTGTTAATCTCTCCGGATGAGGATGATGCGGGAGGGTAGATCTCCTCGATAGTAGGGGGCGCCATCTCAAGATCCAAATTATTCATTTCATAGAGAGATGCTCTGTAATCTGGGATATCAGGACAGTGATGTGAGTAGTGGCTGTAAATACCGGATATCGCACATGGGTGGTTGGTACGCAGTGATTTGTCCCGAGGCATGGGGTTTGGGTCAATTTTGACAACCGGGATGTTGGGGTCATCGTCAAGAATTTGCATGTGTTCCTGTAATGTAGGTAACTGTGGACACTGATGGGTTGGATGGCCTAACTCATTACACAATGAGCATTTTGGAGGAGCACGAAATACAGGGGGAGGTTTAACTGCCTTGGGTGGGGGTACCGCAGTGTATGGTTGTAGGCCTCTGCCCCCAGTGGGCCTGATGAGAGGATGGGGATTCGTAGATGACGAAGGAGTAGTGATACCGGGAGGTGGTTGAGTAGAAGTGACAATGGGTTGCACCGGTTGCAGGATGACATTTGGTGTCGGTGGGGGAACGGGAGGCGAAATGTACCACACGGGTAATCCCAATGTTAACCCGGGGAGACTAAGTGTAGCCATAACCGGAGCACTTACTACGCCCGAGGGAGGGAATAGAAAGGGGATGGTGTGGAATGGTGTAACAACGTTGTGACTAGGGACCAATAGTGGTTTAGGGAACAAGGGTGGCTGATTATTGGGTGTTTGTGTATTGTGGGAAAGTGTACAGAGGTTAGCAACGTGTGTCTCCGGTGATGGTGGTGGAATAGATTGGAATGTAGAAGTCATCGGCACGTCGGAGTAAAGTCCGGGTCCTAATGAAGACACAAACGAGGTAGTTGCACCACAAATAGGTTGTTCGACCATGGGGAGAACATTTTCAGGTGCGGCGGGGGCCTTGGGATCGTAATAGGTGAGTTGGTCGACCTTGACCACGCATCCCTCATGGGGGAACATCATGGTACGAAAAAACGGATGAGGCAACCGCCCGCATGGCATACATGTAGCTGCGACCAAGTAAGAGGTTATAATCGAGTTGTGCATTGATGACCTCAATGTCAATGAGCACGGTTTTACCCGCTAGCTGGACGGGGACATTAGCTAAGATACATTGGGGTTGAGCCGAACGGCCGTCGTAGGCTCGCAATGCAGTGGTGGACTACTGGAGAGTAGGGGATCCCAACTTCTGCCAAATGAATGTAGACATGACGCATGTAGAGGCCCCTTCATCGATAATGCACCGATGGATGACAAGATTCCGAACGGAAACGGAAACTTGGAATGCTAAAGTAGAAGGTAAGCGTGGTTCGGACTGGTCCGAATCGAATGCCATTAGTTGTGAATCATTGGGGTCAATGGCGCCAATGGTAGAGAGTAAAGTCTTGTGCTGTGAAGGACAGTTTTTCAAGACTTCTAAAGCAGACATGGCTGCAGGAGACTGGGCTAAGTCATCTACAATGTTGTAGTTTGACGCAGCACGAGCATTGGGATTATTGTTGATGCAACGAAGTGGGAAGCGAGGTGCTTTAGAAGCGCCATCGAGTGGAGCCGGAGGTGTACGTAACGTTTGATCTGTGGGATGAACGTTAGTATTCTTGTCGGCGGGAGGGGATTTAGAGGTGGAGCCATATTGGTTCTGACGAGTTTGGAGGTTGGCATCGGTGGTTGACATCATCAACAAGTGGTGAGTACCTGAATCGAACGTGGGTTGATCAGTGGCTGCATAAGTGATCTGTTATGATGGCACGTTGCCCTGAGGGGGAGCTAACGGCTGAGTGTTCACTACACCTTGGTTTGGAAAGGGGTTTTGCAGCACCAAAGGTTGGTGTTGAGGTGGTGGAGGGTTGGGTGGCGGCTGAGGAGCCGCTTGTCCTTGACAATGGGCATCGTCGGTCCAGAGTTGCCGAGCTCGCTCCAAATGTGGGCAAGAATGTGTGTAATGACCATAGACCCCGCAGATAGAACAAGGGTGGTTTGTTCTGAGGTTATTATTTTTAGGCTGCTTGGGATTACGATCCGGATTGCGGTTGGGAGGAGCAGCATTGTTATTTTGTGGAGGACTAGGAGGTGGAGGACCTTGCTGATGTTGTTGGTTATTACCGCGGTTACGTCCTCTTCCATGGTTCTGTTGCGCACCTTGGTTATGCTGGTTGTTCTGGTGCTGGGGCTGATTGTGTTGTGTGTACACTTGCCCTTGAGTAGTGGGAGGATTTTGGTTTGCTGCAGGTGTGGGAGAAGGTTGTGGTGGATAATAAGCTGGTGGTGGAGGTGGTCCAGTTACCTGCTGGGGTTGTTGGTAACCCTGAGCTATTGGAGGTGTTGGGCTAGCTGTCGCAGCTTGCTGCGGGTAATACATTGGTTGAGGTGCGGCTGGGGGAGCGTATGCAGGTGGTGCATGACCGAAGCACTGAGGTGGACATGAAGGTCCGTGGGTATGGTGGTGATGTGCCATGGGAGCATATGAACTGGTTGCTCCAGATTGAGATGTAGCCCGCGAAAGGTCGGGACCATGGCTAGGATGTGCAATGGAAAAGGGTTGGGGATGCGAGGCCATACGACCAATGATGCCATCAGCGGCATGGGATGCCCCTGGCGCATCATGTTGGGATGACTCGCCCTGAGGGGCGTCTGGTTTAATGGTATACAGATAACCCGACTAGGCGTAAATGAGGTTAAACTGTTGGGCTTTGAGGATGGCCTCTTCTTCAAACTGGGGTTGTTCGGATGCCACATCCTTCGCAATGAGAGGGAGGAGGGATTTGAGAAACCAATCTAAGAAGATACAGTTGTCTAACTTGATTTTGCAGAGGCTTCGACGTCGACACCACTCATGAATGTGGTTAGTGATGTGGGTGGCCGTGTTCTGTCTGCAAGATAGTAGGATCTCAACTCCCGCATCATAGAGGACAGGTAACTGAAAGAACTGCAGGAAGGTCGAGGCAAGGGAGGTAAAGGTGGCATGTGTCCCATGGGGTTGCTCGATATACCACTTAGCTGCAGAGCCAGTGAAGGTGCGTTGTAACAGACGGAGGCGGACTGAGTCATCCACTATGGAGTTGGAGGAACACCATAGATGGAAAGACATGATATGGTTCTGTGGGTCCTCACCTGCCTTTCCCTCAAACTTAGGGATGTCGGAGGGGAGTTTGGTGGGCATTTGAGGCCATGCAGGATCGTGTCTGATAGGATCATTGGTGAGCCTGGCTAAGTCTGGTAAGTTCAGACTCACCATGTATGGTAAGCTAGTAGATGAATGTGGCATAGTGACTGGGATATGACTAGTCATGGTGGTATGATGTGGGGGTCCAGTAGCGCCTAAAGGTATGCTAGGTATTGTAGGTATATGTCCTCCAATATTTGTGGTCTGGTAAGGGCCAGCGTTTCCAAGTGCAACATGGGTTACACCAGGGTTAGGAATAGCAGTAGGGATTCCTGGAATTTGGTATGTGGTAACCAGAGGGGGTGTGACCCCTATGTTGGGTATACCCATAACAGGTGGTGGCCCTGTGTTGGGAATTCCTATAACAGGAGGTGGCCTTGTGTTGGGCATTCCTAAATGTGGAGTGTCCGCCATATTAGGCATACCTAGGGGGTGGTGGTTTCCATGGATGGCACCGCAGCAGAAGGGTCTGTGGATGTCTCACCTATGGTGCTGGTAAAAAGTGGGTCGAATTGTGTCCCAGCCATGGGGTTGGTTGGTAACAACTCGGTAGGGTTTTCGGATTCTGCCTCAAAATCAAATGTGAAGTGAGGCGTGTCAGAATCGGATGACTATCTGTTCGACCGACGATGTGTCATGTCAACTGATAAGGTTTGGCGTCGATGACGTGGCGAGCCAAGTAGACTGAACTCTGGGAGTTCGCCATGAATACGACGAGAGCGTCTAAAATTCTCAATGGTGAGAAATAAGTTTTTTGTGAAAAAATCTTATGTGTAAAATGGTAATGTATAAAAAACTCAAAACCCTAATGCAACCAAGGGTGCAAGAAGGGGAGTAAAAATGAAGGCTCTCATGCCAAAAAATCAACCTCATAAAGCACTTATCATAGCAGCTGTGCTATAATAAGTGGAGGGATGCAAAAAATGGTCAGAGTACCAACATGCAAACAACTTCTAGAAAAAATAGGTGCAACTAGACCAAAGGTGGGTTGTATCATGCAAACACCTAACTAAAAGTATTGTGAATCAACAAACTATATTCTCTGCAAGGTGATGAAATCCAAGTCAGACAATATTGAGTGTTGAGTCAACGGCTAGATATCCCCCTACCGGGAGGGACACCAGGTAATCAATCCTAAAGAATGGCTACTAGGATACTCCGTTCATGACACGTCCAGAAAAGGTAAATCTGTCGTTTGGTCCTTTTACCGCAATACCCACATACAGGGATATCCCGAGAACTACGAATGGTAGCCTTCGGTTACTGAATGGATTTTGGTATTCCACTCAGACTTCCGGAACCATCCTCGCGACTTCAACCCTCCTAGGGGAGAGGCCTTCCGATAAACTGGTTATGACCGTGCCAATAAATACTAGGAGATTTTGGTTCCCTAATGGACAACAGCTATGTCTCAGATGTAATAACTGAGGGGTGTTATTGGAACACCTATCCCCTTAATACTACCTAGCTACAAAGTTCTTTTAATGTTCCCCAAGTGGGGTTAAAAGTGGGTTGAAATTAGGGTAAGTTTTAAGGCTCAATTTAAATTATGTGTTTGAGTGGGTGCACGTGTGATATTTTAAACTGAAATTGAAAAATTAAATGCTAAGTATTCAAAAAACAAAGGATTTTTTGAAATAGAAAAGCAAATAATATGACTTTTTCAATAAATGGAAATTAAATGCTTTGCAAAGACTATTTAAAACACGAAGGATCTTTTGAAATAGGAAAGCAAATAATATAACTTGTTTAAGAATAAATGGATTTCTTTTTCAAAAATTGCTATGGGAAAAATATGAAGGAAGTAAACAGTAAAAAAATTTAATCTAGATAAAATGCAAATAAATCCTTCTTTCAATTTTTGAAAATTTTTAAAAAGAAATTTTCAAATGTGCATTCTAAATAGTAAAATTTTCCTATGGCTGTAAACAATGCTGGAATCTTAGTACTGTAAAATGTGCTATGTGGGCAGAAAATACAGTAAAAAATTAATTTTTTAAACGGATTGCCCGAATGAAAAAAATTGGCATCGCGGGTTTTGACAGAACAACCGCGATGGACCGCGCGGGTTTCTGTCGCATAGTCGCGATGGGCAACACGGGTTTCGGCCATGAAGCCGCGATGGACCGCGCGGGATTTCGTCACACAGTCGCGATGTGCAGCGCGGAAAATGTCTGCGAAGCCGCGATGTGCAGTACGCTAATTGGCCGTGAAGCCGCGGTAAACCGCGCGAAAAAAGGCCGCGCAGTCGCGATGAGCCAAGCAACTGTTGGGAAGAAAGCCGCGAGGCGAAAGCCGTACGCGGATGCCGAAAAATGAACCCGAAAATTGAGAATTTTGGGCTGTTAATGGCTAAAAAATGGGCCAAGATCTAGAACCGCAATGGATCTGCTATCTAGGGTGGCAGATCTATGAATTAAACTAACTAATACTATCAAAAATTAAGATCTAAAGCAAAAGTGAGATCTAAAGATTCGAAAACAATGGAGTCGCCAAAAAATGTTGGCTTGGTTTTGCAACCAAGCTTAGTGCTATGGGCACCTGCTAACTAGTAACAGCAGTTTCAATATTAAGCAAAAACAATAAACTAAATCTAAACTAAAACTAAACTAGCATGTGCATCTTTGAATTAAAAAGCAAGAACAAGAAATATAGAAAATAAATTTTGTATTGAAAATGGGGGCAAGCAAGTGCTTGCAATAATAATACCTCCGATTGATGAAGATAGTTGAGAAGCTCCAAGGGTGAGCAGCTCCAAACTCCAATGGGTCCTTTCTCCAAGGTTGCTACAATGGCCAAAAACTCAAGGGAGATTTTGGCAGCATGAGGATAGGAATATGGATGGATGTGAAATGAGGAGCCCCTACCACCTTTTTATAGGTTTTGGTGGTGGGGAATACCATTTGTGGTTTTGTGGAAACCAATGGTATTGACCAACATGGTTTAGGTACTTTTCCCTCCTTTTTCCTTTTTTAAATAAAATTAATATTTTTATTCCCTTTTTAATATTTTTGGGAATTTTGGACCCGTTTTGAGGGTTTTTTTATGCTTTTTTAGGAAAAATAATCTTTTTGAGTGGGAAAAGGGGTGTACTAAGGTATTTTGGTGACCTTTTGTTGGCTTTAGAGGCTCAGATGGTGGAAAAAGTGGACAAATGGGTCATGTGAATAAGGGAATGAGCTAGTGAGCACTTTTTGGGTGTTAACAGTTAACTACATTTTTCTTCACCTGGTTCGACATTTTCTCAAGGCTCTTTAGAAAATAGAATGGAAAATTTAGGGCTTGATTATTAACAAAATGAGCTAATAATTGGAAGTGGTAGGGTTTGAAGATGGTAAACTTACCCTCACAGGTGATCAACCGGATGATAACGGTCAATGGCTCGAGTTATTCTGGCTTAATCCACTCTCGGTGGAACCCTTTTGTGCCTGCAACGTGTTGATATTTGGCTTTGAGAGCAAATTCATGAGTTGTCTGCGGGAGGAAGAGGTGCTTGTGCCACCAAGCACCCTCCCTGGGAAGCTTTGTGGCCAACACAATAGACTCCTCTGTTATAGGAAAAGTAAGGTGGCCAACCCTATCCATTTTTCCATCGAATCCTTTGGAAAATAGCAGTGAGATCTCGTCATCATGGCCCTCAAGAAGATGGAGGAACTGACCCCAACCTGCTCGAAGAAAAATCTCACGGCAAACTTTAAATTCAGGAATATAGAGCAAATCCTGGTCACTTCCAGGCTCATAGCGGATCAACATTGTTAAACAGAGGTAAATGGATGTAGGGATGCAAGAAATTGCAAGAGACACATCTTTATAGACTCAGGAAATATGAGGGCAAGCAGAATGAGGCAAAATTCATGCAGGCATTGGTTTAAAATGTGATCCATTTGAACGATTGAATGATCGTGAGTAGAGATTTAGCACGTTTAAACGATCACGCTATCATTTAAAAATCTTGAATCGTGTGCCATCATAAAGATGCATGCGTTAGTGAATTCATATGGTTATGACATATTCAACCATGTCCAAAGTAAACTTTGGACAGGTTGAATGTCATTTTCATCATGAGATTATAAGCATAAGTGACATAAAAGAACATGATGACTTTTGATTAATACAATGGAAGATCTCATGACAAATTTTACATATAACTTAATGAAGAGTTAAAACCATATGATATCCATATAATGATTCTTAGAATCGCAATAATGCATGATTAATTGATTCATTTGATGAAGTCGAAATGAGTAAAGGAATGAGATCAAGTGCAGAGATGACATTTGATTGATCCTCGGTATGGTTAGTCAATTGGATTTTATCAGCAGAATTAAAAAATTAGATACCTTAGCATACTAAATCATGTTATTATAAGCTATGGTTTCATTTGGATCATCATCCGACACTTCATTCGGATCGTCGTTCATTTGCCTCATTCGTCACTTCATTCGGATCATCATTTGACCCTTCCTTCGATCCTTCATACGAACCTTCTGTACAAAATGTGCTTTGCTGAATCTGACTGATGTTGATTATGCAGAGAATTGTTTTGGGCTGCCAGCACACAAAAGGATGATGTAAACCTAGTTTTTGGGAACTCCAGTCACGCTCTTCTTTATTTATCATGGATCAGAACAATCTTCTTCTACTTGCATTATCCTGAAAACACCTATCATTTTGTCAAAGATAAATGAACTTTTTTATAAATAATTAGAAAGTAAAGATAGTTCTGAATCTCCCCCAAACCAAAAATATGGCATGTCCTCAAGCCATAAAAAAAAACTGATTAATATTCAAAAGATTTCAATTAATAGTTTATTCAATAGCTCTAAAATTTTGTTATTATATTTGTAAGAATAACAAAAATACTAACTAATAATGGAGAAGATTCATGTATGCACATTCATAAAAAAAAAAACAGTGCTTAGGAAGACCATATGAATAATGATAGTACAATCGATGCGAAAGATGTCATAGGAAAACCAGACATCCATGACTCGTGAAATATCTCTTGTCATCCAAAGAATATAGATAAAGTTCACCATGGAGTTTGTTAGATTTCTATAGTTATGGGTCCCACTTCTAGGATAATCATATCCTAGGTATTGTTTGAATTAGATGATAGGATCCAATTCCAACTTACAACCATTCTCTAATTATAGTATAAATAATTGGCCTAAAAATGTATTTGTATTCTCGGGTTTTTTTAGATGAGCCATGTGCATAGTAATGCATTAACCATATATCTTTTACCCAATATTTCCCCGCTGCCAGTAGGCATGTTCAGTATCCCGATAGGTTTAGCTTGGTACCATGCAAGCATAGCCTCACTGCCAGCGAGCCTGTTCAGTACCCCAACAGGTTTACTTGCATTTACCGAGCTTCCTTGTTTAAGATTTTACTTAGCATGGACCCACTTCCAGCGAGCCTGTTCAGTACCCCGACGGGTTTGCTTCGTATAATGATTTTAGTATGTGGAATCCGGTTGGCGCTAGAGTGTATTAAGCTTGCTGAACACATAATTCAAACTTTTAGAGCAAACCTTATGAGTAACTTTATTTATAATAGCTTGGATTATAGATCATGTCAAAAGAGAATAACCTAAAGTTGTTCTTTGACCTCTCAGTCCATCTTCTTCATAAAAGATCAGTAATGTTACCCACAAGTAGAAATATCACTTACTCTTGGGCTACCTTTTTAAAGAATGCTTAAGAGACAAGTTTTGATAATGAGTCTGGGATGAACTAGTAGTCCATAGGTGTAAGATAGAACTTTGAAAAACATGATGATTAGAGTAGGTCTTAAGCAATTGTTCTAATCATAAATAAAAAATGTGCATGTCTAAATCAAATACCATATACAGAAACATGAAATTACCAAAAAGAATCATAGAAGAAAGTGGTTAGAAATGATATAAAGAACACTTTAACTTTTCACCATAAATTTTTAATTTTCAACAATAATCGAAAGAGGAGTTAAGATGCATTATGAGTTTTTTTTTTAGAGCACTTCCCTTTTTCATATAATATTTCCTGAGCTGATTATAGAGATAAGGTTCTTGTAATCAAACTGCAAAACCACTTGTTAGATGATTCAAATTTGTTCAGAACAAAAACATATTTACAAAGAAAATTCATATGAATTTTTTTTTAAATTAGGGAAAGGAAAGAGTCTTCCTGTTTTAATTGACAAATTCCATAAGCTGATCATAAGAATGAATTTCTTGTAGAAATACAATCAGCTGTTAGAAATGACTCTTATTCATTTAAATAAATAAAAATATATTTACATATGTACACAAAGGAAGATAACCCAAAATAATTCAAGAACCAGGAGAAGGAGGAATGACTTCCTCTTCAACCAGCTCCATTTCCTTCTGTTGTAAGGCATTCTACACAAAAATCTTGTTTAGATATTAGTTGACGATAAAGTCTAAGTCCATGTCCATTTACAACAAAGGAAATTTGCAAATCATCAATTGTCTTAATATCAACAGATCCATTATCAAAAGCTGTAACAATTTCATATGGACCCATCCTACGAGTAGTTAATTTACCTTTAAATTTTTTGTACCTTGAATCAAAAAGTAATGTCAAGTCTCCAGTTTTGAATTGTTTTTGTTCAATATATTTATCATGCCACTTTTTGCATTGGTTTTGTATTAGAATTGTGTGTTTAATGGCATCTTGTCTAATCTCGTCTAATTGATTGTCTACAGGATTCGTTGTCTCTATACTTCTTCCAGATCCATCCCTAATTGTGCAGCCATACGAAAGGTTTTGACTTGAAATTCAATGGGTAGAAGAACTTGGTTACCATAAACAAGTTCATAAGGTGTGTGGCTAGTGGTATTCCTCCAAGTTATTCTATAAGCCCACAAGGTTTATGGAATCCTATTTGCCGAGTCTTTGTGGTGGAACTGGATAGTCTTGGTCAGGATGGCTTCTAATACTTTGTTGGTAGAGTCTACCTGACCATTGGCTTGCGGGTGATATGGTGAAGATTTACAATGTCTAATACCATATTTTTTAGTAATCTCTTTCATCAACTTGGAGGTAAATTGAGATCCTTGATCGGTTAAAATTTCTCTAGGTACACCGAATCGGGTAAATATTTCTTCATATATAAACTCTACCACAGATTTTTCTGTGGCTCGGAATAAGGCTTTACTTTCCTCCCACTTGGTGACATAGTCCGTACATACTAGGATGTACTTCTTCTTGCGAGACATAGGGGAAATTGGCCCAACAAAATCTAGAGCCCATTTTTCAAAAGGCTCAATCATAACCTAGGGTTGTAAGGGCATCTCATCGGATGGCATAGGTATACCCATTCTTTGGAAATTGTCACATCCCTTGACATACTTGCAAGCATCTTTAAAAATGCTTGGCCAATAATATCCAGAGTGCAACACTTTGTATGTTGTTCTCTTATCAGAAAAATCCCCACCACAAGGTCCACCGTAACATGCATGGATAATCTCTGCCATCTTATCCTCTCGTACACATCGTCTAATAATAAGATCAGGACCAGTACAAAAAAGATCATTGTCAACCTAAGAATAATTAGAACTTTGAACTATGATCCTATGTTTCTCAGGTGGGGAGAGATGGTTTGGTAGCTTTCCGATTGCTAAATAATTGGCTATGTCTGCAAACCAAGGGGTTCGAACAGACACAGCGAACAAATGTTCATCTTAAAATCTATCATTGATGGGACTGGCATTATCGTCAATTTAAATTCGAGAGAGAAAATCTCCTACCACATTCTCTCAACCGGGACAATCAACAACAGTGTTGTTAAATTCTTGTAATAAAATAATCCACCGAATCACCCTGCCATTGGTGATTGGTTTATTGATCAAAAATATAATGGAGGAGTGGTCTGTGTGTACAAAAACTTCATATCCTATGATATAGTGATGAAACTTGTTGATGGCATAGACTACTTCCAGAAAATATTTTTTAGTAATAGTGTATTTTAATTCTACAAGAGTCAAATTTTTGCTAGCAAAATAGATGGCATATGATGTTTGTCCTTCCTTTTGACCTAATATTGCTCCTATATCTATGTCAGAAGCATCAGTGGATATATGGAAGGGGACGAATTGGGGCCCCTAAGTATTGGTGCCACTGATAGCTTTGCCTTCAAAGCTTCAAAGGCATGTTGACAAGGTTCATTCCATTGAAATTTTGTATCTTTCATGAGTAATTTAAACATAGGTGCAGATATCTTAGTGAAGTTTTCAATAAAATGTCTATAATAGCCTGCATGGACAAGAAAGGTCCTTACCTCCTTCTGAGTTTTTGGAGGAAGATTAACAATTATTTATATCTTGGCAGTATCCACCTTGATTCCTTGAAGAGAGACATGATGTCCCAAAACTATGCCTTCGGTTAATAACATCTTACATTTTTCATGACTAAGGGCTAAGTTCGTTTCTTGGCACTGAATAAGAACTGTTTCAAGGTTATCAAGGGCTTCTTGGAAGGTGTTACCTTAAACTGTAAAATCATCCATGTAAACTTCTACACAGTCATGTATAAGGTCAGCAAAAATTCCTAAGACTGCACGCTGGAAAGTGGTAGGTGCATTACATAGGCCAAATGGAAACACTCTATAGGCATATGTCCCCCAAGAACAAGTGAAGGTTGTCTTGTCTTGATCCTCGGGTGCTATTAATATTTGGTTGTATCCACTATACCCATAAAGGAAAGAAAAGTATTGTTTTCCTGACAAGGTATCTAACACCTGATCAATGAAAGGTAAAGGGAAGTAATCCTTAAGAGTGGCCTTGTTCAATTCTCGAAAGTCAACATAGATACGCCATTTCCCTGTAACTTTCTTTGGAACTACTACCAGAGGAGACACCCATTTACTATTAGAAATTGGGTAGATGAAACCAACATTAAGGAGTTTTTGTAATTGATCTTTAACTATATCCTTTAGGGATGGATTCATTCTTCTCTGGGGCTTCCTAACAGGAGGTATGTTTGAATCTGTGTAAATGTGGTGAATACAAGTATCTAGGTGTATACCCTACATATCGGTGTATTCCCATGCAAATGCTCCAGTTTGACTCTTGAGAACTTTTAGTAACTGTTTTTGCTGACTCTCATCTAAACCTACATTTATATGTAGAAATTTTTCAGGACTAACCTCACAAGGTATGGTGTAGTATCCTATATGTTCTTCAATTGTGAAGACACAAGGTGTACTTGTAAATGTTGAGAGGCTCATGTTTTCTTGGAATTCATCTCCAAAGATTTGTTCAAGTTGGGAAAAAGACTGAGGAAGGTCTATACATGTTGTGGAAGAGACAAATTGGTTCTACACATTCTCAGTATTTTGTTCTTGAAGTGCCCAAGAGAAATCACTAACAAGGGAAAGTTCTTCAAGGGGGATTGGATACCTGTGTAGAGTTTTAGTTCTCGACGCGTTTTGGACTCCATAGTTGAGTCCATCTTCAGGAGAGAAGGTATCTCAAATGAAAGCTACACGAATTTTATATTATTTATATTGTCATGATATTTTTAGTTAAAATTATTTAAAGAACCACTTTGAATAATTAATTTACCTTACTGTATATATTTATTATTCAATGATGTGTATTTATTAATAATCTTCATTACACTTCAAAGTTTGTTTTTGTTAAATGCTTCGATTATAATAAACTATTATAAATTTTATAATGTTCATATTATTAAGAAAATTCTAGTAAGTACTAAACATTGTTTAAATTATTTAGAGAAATGTTTTAAAAATTTTATCTTAATCTAGAAATTTGTATTATAAAATTTTCAATTTATATTTCATAATTAAATTTTTAATTTAGAATTCTATATTAAAAAAATTTATTATTTTATTTTATTTTATTTTTTTAAGTAAAATATGTATTTAATGTTTAGTTTTTTAGAATTATGTATAATACATTTTTCAACTTAAATTTAAATTTTGTAATTAAAAATTTTTAATCTATAATTTTATATTTAAAATAAATAAATAAAAATAAAAATAAATATTTAAAATTTTATTTTTAATTAAATTTAATTTTAATTTTAATTTTAAATTTAACTTTAAGGTAAGAAATGCATTCAATGTTTAGGTAATATTTAATTCTTAGACAATTTAAAAATTTTATTTTTAGAATTTTCAATTAAAAATTTTTATAAACAAGTTTTATTTTATATATATATATATATTTTTTAATTTTAATTTTGTTCACCTTTTTTGTTTCGCAGGGAGTGGATGATTGGTTTCCATGAGTCACAAAGGGTAAGGCCATCATCCCTATTAAAATTCCTCGGATGTTTCTCAATCTCTATTGCTTCACGTATACGTCTTTTGTTGTAGTTATCCTCAAGTGCTAAGACTCTTGCTTCTTCAATGCAGACATGGTGGTTCGTCTTTGAAGAGTGCTCAGCTACTGTTGATTTCTTGATCCTCCCATGAATCACATCTGCACAGTGTTCCTTCAACCTAGTCTGAATTGAGCGTCCTGTCTCCCCTATGTATACGTCCTTGCATGAGCATGGAAATGAGTAGACACCTTTCTTTAGTTTTGGGTCGACGGGGTCTTTAGCTTTGTCTAACAGATTCCTTAGGGAGTTAGGAGGGAAAAATATTGTTTTGATCTTCTTCTTTTTCAAAACTTTAGCAATTTTGTCTGTTGTACCTTGGATATATGGGAGAAAGGTTCTACCTATGTCTTCTTGTTCATTATTACGATTTTTAGTTTCAATTCCTTTCGCTCTTCTAAAAGCTTTGTTGATATCCTTATGTTTGTATCCATTGTCTTGGAGGGTTTTCTCAAGGTGTTTTAGTTCATCATTAAGGTGTTCTTTATCAGAGATTCTGACGGCTAGTGTAGCGAGTGTGTGTAGAGATTCAAATTTCTCATCCCCAAAAGGAAAATCTAACCAAAGCAAGTTTTCAGTTACTAGTTGTGCTGGTGGGTATAAATCTAGTTTTCTTGTAGATAACCCATCAAAGATAATCATCTCTCCATCCCTACATCCTATAAATGCATTAGCAGTGGCTAACCAAGGTCTTCCCAGAATAATGGGGTGTCCTTTGGAAGGGTCCTTTGATTATATGACCATACAGTCCATGAGATATTCCCATGAATCCACTGATACAATGATATCATCTAAGATCCCAGTAGGCTATACCATAGTGCAATCTAGTAATTCTAGCATTGTTGGGGTAGGGTGGAGAAACTGTCCTAAATGGAGAGTTTCTAAAATGGTTGTAATTATCAGATTAATAGCAGCCCCTAGATCAATAAGTGTGTTTCCTATGGCAGTGTTATTGATGTTACCAGTTACCACAGGATTTCCTGGATTTGTATACTTTGGAATTCTAGGTTGTTTTGCTATGTAATATGACATTTCACCTATGACATGAATTGTCGTAGGGTATTTTTTATTTTTACCTGGTCTTTTAATACTTAGTTCCTTTATCACCTTACTATAGATAGGTATATCTTTAATGGCTTGTAACAAAGGGATCTTGATACAAATATTTTTCAATTCGTTAATGATATCATACTTTGGATAAGTTACAGGTTTGTCTATTACTAGACGCTCCGGATATGGGTGTGCTTTTTCTCTTGTAATTACGTCTTTATGAGGATGGTTGTGTGTTGAAGCTTTAGGAATAACCACATCTTCAAGAATGACATCTTTCAAAATTTCATTAGGTATGTCTTCTTCTTCATTCTCTTCTTGGATAACAACTGATGATTTGGGTTGATCTTGCAGACCTCTTCCAGACCGTAGTTGAATCTCATGCACTAGTGCGGTCAAAAAGGCATTTGGTATCAGTTGTGCAGGTAATATTGTGGGTCTTGGGGGATTCATGTTCTAGAAATGGTGAGGTTGATTTGTGATCGGGGGTAGTGAAGGAGGTACAAATCCAGGCAAGAGTTGCTGGATATTAGGTGGGTAAGGATAGGTAGGCATATGAGGAGGTGATTGAGCATATTCTTATCCTCTCCATCCATGTGGCCATTTCTATTGTTGAGCATTCTGAGGAGGATAGTACGGTGACCAATTTTCCCAACCTGAAGTGTTCCATTGTTGAGGAGGTTGATAAGGATGGTAATAAGGTGGACATTGTAATGATGGATCCTGATATGGTGGTTGATATCTAGGTTGCCAAGGCCTCCTAGATGTCTCACCAAAATTTCCACTCTTATATACAACTTTCAACCCAGGAAACGATGAACAGTTATTAGTTCGATGTTCTTCTGTACAAAGGTGACATATTGAAACATTATTCAATGGAAATTCCCATTGGGGATGTTTAGTTCTACACCTAGGACATAAAACACTCATTGCTGCACACTCTTCATCCTGTATCTTTTTAGCTTGTAATGCATTTAATTGAGAACCCGTGGCTCCTAAGATATCTGTTTTGAAATTTTCTAATAGGTTTCCCAATTCTACCCTTATAACTCCACTAGGACTAGATGTATTTCATTTTAGGTTCCTAGTACAAGATTCTCGAAAGTGTCTTCCGCTTTTACCTCTACTCCTAGAGTAATTCCTACATAGCTCACAAATATGTGTGAAAGAATTATGAGAGATGTCTCCTGCTGCCATGAGATTAAGGTTTTCTAAGAATTCTTCTGAGATTCCCTTAAGGAAGAGTGTCCTTGCTGCATCTTCTTGAGGATCAATATATTTGGATTTATGTAACACATGTTAAATCTTTCGAGATAGTCTTCGCTCTCATCTTCAAGTTGTTGTATTTTGAAAATGTCATTGCGAGAATCCTTAGGTTTACAGTAATCCCGATATTTCCATAGAAATGCAGTCTTCATGTCTTCCCAAGTTCTAATACTTAGATTCTCCTAACCCCATAAACCATCAAAGAGCATAATCTTTTAATGTGGTAGGAAAAAGTTTTATCTTTTGGCCATCCTATAGGTAGTTATAGCTCCTACACAAAATGTCAAATTCAAATAATAATGTATTCATATCCTCACTACTCTTCCTTTCTTGGTGAATATGGGATGTCCCAATGTTCTGTTTCAGGGATAGTATTCCTCTTTTTAGGAGAGGAATTACCAGCTACGTGGGAGTCCAGTTTTGAAGGTCCTATAGTTGTTGTCTCAATCTGTGAAACAACTATGTTCACGGAATTTTCAAAAAGAGCGTCTACTTGTGTAGGATCAACAAAGTCTACTAGCTTTGGACCACCTACTATTGAAAAGGTAGTGTCTTTGGGTTTTTGAGCTAATGGAGGATTAAGAGGTTCTGATGTTTTATCTTTTTGAGTTTCCTCTTGTCTAAGTTCAGTCTCAAAATGAGCTTGAGGTTCTTCTAATGGTGTCTCTTGATGGACAAACTTCTTTGATGTTTCTATGGTTCCCCCTGAATGGTTTCCAAAAAGGATTTCCTTAGCTTTCCAAGTAGGACTATCCCCTTTAGGTGTTTTTCGATACCTTTCTGCTGAGTTAGTAGTTGGGGTGGCACGCCCCCCCCGTAAATGTTAGTAGTTATTTTAGTAGGAACGCTAGTTTCAATGTATCTACCTTTTGAGTCTCTAGACCTATTCATGAAAACAAAGCTAAAACCGAAATAAATTCTAATTGCATTACTACTATTGCTGGGTTTTGGGGATGTCTGTTATAACAGATGCGCAGGTTCTTACCTCTCATCTTACCGCTCACCCACCACTAACCTATTTCTAATTTTCAAAGAAAAAGATTCTACCAATCACTAAGTTTTAAGAAGAAAATTCTACCTATCTACAACTCCCCGACAACGGCGCCAAAATGTTGGGTGTATTTACTACATTAATGAATCACCAAATATTTAATTATCGACCAGGGCTGGTAATCTTGGAGTTGTGGCATAGTATATGCTGAGGTAGAATGGTACCTAAGACATCGGCTCGACCGACCTTAGAAATATTTAATAATGAAAAGATCGAAAGATTTTTCAAAATGAAAAACCGAGTGAAACTTCAAAAATACAACTACTAAACTGATTAGACCTAACTAAACCAATAGATCAGAATATTATCAATCTATACTACTCTACTCTATGAACAATAACTAAAACGATAAAACCAACAATACTATTCTAGGAAATAAGAATCGATCAAAAGCAAACTACTCTTATGAAATATGGAAACTACTGATCAATGGTTCAAACTCTAATCTAGGAATTAGAAAGTAATAACTATGAATAAATTTGGAAACCTATCTATGAAATGATTCAATTTATAATTAACTATGGAAACAAGAAGCTATGTTATCTTATAGCAAGATTATAAACTAAATAAACCTAAGAAATTCAACAGTTAAACTATTCATGCATTTAACAAATGCTCAAAACTAAACTAAGCTACCTAATTCCATTCTCCTTGAGGATTCTGAGGAAATGTGTCAAATGTAATAGGAATGGGAGAAAATGTATCGAAATGAATTTCAATTGTGACAAGGAAACAGAACAAAAGTAAATCTAGTTTAACTTCTATAAAGAGATGCAAACTAAAGAGTGACCAATTACAACTAACTTTTGTTAGGAATTATGATCCAAAAATGTAATAAATAGAAGTTTAGTTTAATAAATGTAAAAGGGCATCTACACACTCACGTGATTATGTGAGGTGTCCCTTAGTTAGTTTTGATAACGGTAAATTAGTTGTTACTCTTTGGATATTTAAATCCATCGAGTTTTCCATGTGAGGTAATCTTTCGGGATTTAGCCCTCACATCTCTGTGATGTAATTATTTTTCTTCTTCATTAATAAAGTTATGTGTCTGAGGACACTTTGTCAAAGTGGTATCAGAGCACGCGGTTGAAGCTTGGTCTGGTTGGAACCTGGTTGGAAGGTGCTAAAGGTTGTTTGAAGAAGGTGACTTTCAAGGTTTTGGAATAGCGAAATTTTAACCGTAAGTTAATGCTTCCTATTCTTTTGGGCTAAAAAGAATCTCTGCAGAATTTTTACTTGGAGAGAGTAAAATATTTTATTTTTTTTAAGGCAAGGTTATATAAAAATTTTGTGGTGAGAGAGATAGCATAGCCGATGTTGGGTCGACCTTGCTGCTGCACTATATTATTTTTTTTTAAGTGAAGATATCATGTCTAAAGAATATAGAAGATCGTCCAGTGCATTCTTTGGAAATGTCCATATTTTATCTTCTGCATTCCAATGACTCCTAGCCACAGATTGGCAGGCTTTCTTTACTTTCTCATTATAAGTGCTTCGAATAACAATCTGGTTTTTATTTATTAAATATATCTGCACAACAAAGCAATTTTTTTTGAGTCTGTGGACTTCCATCGAAGCCGAAGTTGAGTGGTCCGTTGAGGCCCGAGCAGTGGTCCGTTGAAGTGCTGAGAGGTTCGCCGTTGAAATTTCGCAGCCGTTGAAGTTTAGCAGAGTTTCGTTGAGGACATTTTGAGTCAATCGCCGTTGGAGAAATGCAGAGAGATAGCCGAATGAAGGCAAGTTAAGTGGAGGAACTGCATGGATACTTGCTACAATCTGGGGAAGAGAACTAAGGGCCTTTGCAATATTCTCCAGTTGACCCTCAGGATACGTCCAAACCCTTCGAAGTTGATCCATTCATGTCCAACGATAGACTTCAACGCAGCCACCGTTTCTGATCTGTGCTCTTCAGCGATTGCTCTTCAGCGTGCTTAAATTCCTTCTAAGCTCCAACAATAGCAAAAATGGAAACCAATCTGTGACCTCCGCGTGAAGGAAGAGAGCCGGCCGTACTTGCTGCTAAATTTATGAAATCAGAGAGCAGCCTGCGTGAAAGAGAGCAGTGCGTGAAAGAGAGTAGAGTGCGTGAAAGAGAGCAGAATCGAGTTCAGATCGTGGTGGTGGAAGATTCAGCAAGGAGAGCAGCCGCTTGTGGAGGAGAGCAGCCTGCGTGAAAGAGAATCGTGGTGGTGGAAGATTCAGCAAGGAGAGCAGCCGCTTGTGGAGGAGAGCAGCCTGCGTGAAAGAGAGCAAAGTGCTCCTATTCCTGTAAAAAAAACCGTTTTCCTGGAAGCACAATCAATTCGATTTCTTGTTTAAGCATGCGCAGAGTGCTTCTATTCCTTTGAATTTGAATCTGGGTTATTTTTCATTTAATTCAATGTTTATGTAATATTTTGAAAAGTGAATAATTATTATTCATTTTTCTTTTGGAGATTTTTTTATATTAAGAAGAAAAAGGTGGAGAAATAACCTTAAAAAAAAAGAGAAGAAATTATTTTTGAAGTTGATGGGACTGGATGGGACTGGATCTTGTGACCTCCCACTCAACAATATTGTATCTTTCCAATTCACTTACAAAGACTTGTTATTTTTTGGAGTCATAAGGTGTAATTGTTTTGGGCATTGGAGTAATAAGGAGCATTGTTGGTGTCATAAGGAGTACTTGTATTTTCACTCAAGGTTTGATTAGAGCAAAGTGAAGCTCTATCAAATTCTTTTCTTAAGGCTATAAGTGGGTCAAGGCCAAGCCCCTATAGCTTTCTTTTGCATGGTGTGTGGTGTTTCTTGCAGCATTTCTTTCATGGTGACTCTTGTTGATGAGTAATTTTCTTTTAATATTGGTGGTGATATTTTTGCATAAAATTTTCCATTGATGATATAAGGTGATTGTTTACTTCTTCTGGTGATATAAGGTGCTTTCTTTAATGCTTGGAGCTATAAGATTTGCAAAATACACATCTTCTGGAGTTACAAGGTGTTTTTACAATGTCTAAAGTTATAAGTCTTTTTAATGAATCTGACAAGTTGGAAGGATCGAAAAATTATAAAGTTTGGAGTCGTCATATTCAAAGCACTCTTATTTACAATGAATTGTGGAAGGGTTTCTGTAATGCTAAACCTATCAAACCAACTAATCATGATCAGCTTGCAAAGTGGGAAGTAAAAGATGAAAAGGCCTTAGCATTGATTCACAGTACTGTTTCTGATGATATTTATGTGCATATTGAAAATAGTCCTGATGCGTGGTCAGCTTGGAAGACATTGAAATATTTATTTGATTCTCAAAGTGAAGCTAAGAAAATTGATCTTCAATTGAAGTTGTTTCAACAAAAAATGTCTTCAGGAGGTGATGTCATGGAGTACATTTCTAGATTAAAAAATATCAAACAAGAAATTTCAAGAGCTGGTTTTGATCAAATCGAGGACAGCATGATGGTGACCATTTTGATCGCAGGATTACCTGAGACATATAAGCATTTTTTGGAAACTTTACAAATTACAAATAAATTGGATAAAGTTTCTTTTGATGAACTAAGTGAATTACTTGCCACACATGAAAAGATTTTTGGTAAAACAAAGCAAGCAGGAGAAGATGTTTTGGTTGCAAGTACTAGCAAACAATCTCCAGGTAATCATCAAAGAGGCCATGATCAGAAAGCTTTTCAAAATTCAAATAGAGGTCGTGATCAGGGTTTTGGAAGAGGAAGAGGCCGCGGAAGAGGAAGAGGAAGAAATCAAGGAAGAGGTTCTAAAGAATTTGAAAGTACACAGTCTCAGTTTTCTGGAAGAGGAAGAGGTTCAGGTAACCAACAGGTCTCTGGAAGAGGAAGAGCTAATAAACAGGTCACATATTTTCGTTGTAATAGGATTGGACATTATGCTTCAGACTGTAGAGTTCCATTTGAAAAAATTCTCAAAGAAAGAGAATCTAAAGAATCTTCATCAGCGGCACATTATGCTCATGCAGACGATAGTGAAAATTGTGAATATGTCTTTATAGCACTTGGACAATCAGAATCAATGGATTTTGTTCAAGTTCATCAGTTGGAATCAGTGAATTTTGTTCAGTCTTCTTCTTGTTTCAAAAATGATTTTGAAGATGCTTGGATTATGGATACAGGGGCTACTCAGCATATGACATATAGGAAAGATTTCTTTTGGAGTTATGAAGATTGTCATTTAAATTCAATTTTTCTTGCAGATGATTCTATTCATTTACCACAAGGAAAAGGAACAGTTAAGGTTGATTTGCCTGGAATTGGAGAAAGATTGATTTCTAATGTTTGGTATGTGCCTACATTTAAGAAAAATTTGTTGTCTTTAGTTGTCATTCGTCAATTAGGACATCAAGTTGTCATGGAAGGTGGTATCCTTTTTGTTAATTCAACAAAGGATGCATACAAAACAGTTATGACAGGTTATGAAGACGGAAAGCTTCTTAGGATGAAGGGAACAGTCATTCCTAGGTCAAAGGAACATTTGAAGGAATTTGCAGGTTTAGTTGAAACTGATGTTTCACCTATCCGCTTGTGGCACATTCGCTTTGGGCACTTGAATGTTGATAGTCTTGTACAACTTCAAAAACAAGGAATGGTAAAGGGGTTGCCTACTTTTCGGAAGGAAAATGCATAGTGTGAAGCTTGCATTTATGGCAAACAGAGAAGGATAGCTTTTTCAAAAAGCACTTGGAGAGCAACAAGGAGATTACAGCTTATTCATAGTGATGTTTGTGGTCCTTTGGAAACTTCACTTGGTGGTTGTAAATATTTTTTGTTGTTTATTGATGATTTTAGCAGAATGGTTTGGGTGTATTTTTTGAAGGAAAAATCAGAAGTGTTTGAAAAGTTTCAGTCATTTCAAAATTTGGTTGAAACAGCAACAAAGGAAAAGATTGCTACTTTGAGAACTGATAATGGTGGTGAGTTTACATCAAATCATTTTTTGACTTATTGTCAGGAAAAAGGGATTAAAAGACAGTTGACCAATTTTTATACTCCACAGCAAAATGGAGTATCAGAAAGGATGAATCAGACTTTATTGGGCATGGCTAGAGCAATGTTATTTTTCAAAGGGTTGAAATCATGTTATTGGGCAGAAGCAGTTCATACAGCAGTTTATTTGAGGAATAGATCTCCTTCATCATCACTTGATGGAATAACTCCTTTTGAGGCTTGGTATGGATTCAAACCTATGGTCAAACATTTGAGAGTTTTTGGTTCAGTTTGTTATGCACTTGTCCCAAAAGAAAAACGAAAGAAGTTTGAGTCTAGAAGTGTTAAGTGCATATTGATTGGTTATTCTCATGAAAAAAAGGGGTATAGGCTTCTGTCAGATGGAAAGTTTATTGTTAGCAGGGATGTGATTTTTGATGAAACTGAAAGTTTAAGTGTAGAAGAGGTTGATAAACAACTTAGTCACTTAGAGGAAAAAGTAACTAAGGAACAATTAAGGATGCAACACTTAAATAAGACAAGGAATGAACAATGGTTTGATCTCACTTCAGAAGTACAGGATGATGAACAGGTTGAAGATACTTTGAATTATTCACAAGTTACCTTGGATGATTCAAATCAAGTTAACATTGAAAAGAAGAAACCAAAATGGGCAACTAAGTTACTTCAGGATGTTAAGTCTGATGAAAAAGGCAAAACAGGTACACGGAGTTCTCATACAGGTTCAAAAAATTTTGCTCTTTCAGTTGTTGAACCAACTACTTTTAATGAAGCAGTTGAGTATGATGAATGGAAAATGGCCATGCAAAGTGAGTATGATGCAGTAATGAAGAATCAGACTTGGAAAATAGTTGATTGCCCACATGATGTTAAACCCATTGGTTGTAAGTGGGTTTACAGAATTAAGTACAAAGCAAATGGAGATATTGATAAATATAAGGAAAGATTGGTGGCAAAGGGTTTTGCTCAGAAAGAAGGGATTGATTATGAAGAAACTTTTGCTCCAACAGCGAAATGGAATATTATCAGGATTGTGCTAGCTTTAGCTGCACAAAATGGATGGAAAGTGCATCAAATGGATGTAAAAAGTGCATTTCTAAACGGTGATCTACAAGAGGATGTTTATATGACTCAACCTCCTGGTTTTGAGGTTCCAGGGAAAGAAAATCAAGTCTGTAAACTAGTTAAGGCATTGTATGGATTGAAACAGGCTCCCAGAGCTTGGTATGCAAAAATGGATGCCTACCTACAGAAAGTTGGTTTTCTTCGTAGTGAGTCAGATGATACGTTGTATGTTCGAATCCAGGAAAACAACTTAGTCATCTTGGTTATGTATGTTGATGATTTGCTCATAACAGGTAACAATAATGATCATATATTTCAGGTTAAGAAAGAACTTCAAACAGGTTTTGAAATGACAGACTTGGGTTTACTTCATTACTATCTTGGAGTTGAAGTAAAGCAGCAGGAAGGAAGTATATTTATTTCTCAAGTTAAGTACATATCTAGATTATTGAAGAAGTTTGGAATGGAGGAATGTAAACCAGCGATTACTCCCATGGAGCAAAATTTAAAACTTTCTAAGTTTGAAGGGGGGGAACTTGTAAATTGCACTGGATATAGACAGTTAATTGGATGTTTGATTTACTTGATGAATACTCGTCCTGATCTATCTTATGCAGTTAGCATACTTTCCAGATATATGCAGGAACCTAGAGAAAGTCATTGGAATGCAGCAAAAAGGGTGTTAAGGTATCTTCAAGGAACAAAGGATTTTGGACTTGAGTTTAAAAGAAACAAAAATTTCAAGCTTGTTGGCTATTCAGATGCGGATTTTGCTAGAGATGTTGATGACAGGGCATCTACTTCAGGTTACTTAATGAATATGGGATCAGCTGCAGTGACATGGAGTTGTAAAAAGCAGGATACAATTGCAAATTCTACAGCAGAAGCAGAATATATTTCAGCTTGGGAAGCTGCTTGTGAGATAGTTTGGTTAAGAAGGATTTTGCAAGACCTTAAAGTTGATCAGAAAGAAGCAACTTCATTATTTATTGATAATCAGTCAGCAATCAAGTTAGCCAAAAATCCTGTTTTTCATTCAAAAACTAAGCATGTGGATACTAAGTATCATTACATTCGGGCTCTCGTCGTCAAACAAATCATCAAGCCAAAGTATTGTCCATCAGAAGATCAAACTGTAGATATTTTTACAAAATCTCTTGGAAGGGTCAAATTTGATAAGTTTAGAAATGAACTTGGTATTTGTTCAAAAGAATTTTTGGATCAAAGGGGGGATTGTTAGGAATTATGATCCAAAAATGTAATAAATAGAAGTTTAGTTTAATAACGGTAAATTAGTTGTTACTCTTTGGATATTTAAATCCATCGAGTTTTCCATGTGAGGTAATCTTTCGGGATTTAGCCCTCACATCTCTGTGATGTAATTATTTTTCTTCTTCATTAATAAAGTTATGTGTCTGAGGACACTTTGTCAACTTTAAACATTGTAATCTATTCTTTATCCATAAGAAAATGATATGGAACAAATGTAATCTAGAAGCAAGTAGAAAACTTGATAAAGATATTTTATTTGGAAATGATTTGATCTAGAAGCAAGTAGAAAACTTAATAAATATATTTTATTTCTGAATCAAATCCTATCCTATGAACATCTTCATTAACTATGTAAATGAGAAGAGCAGATCTTATGCTTGAATTTAGAATTATGATTAAACTATGAAAAGCTAATGTGCTTTTGAGAATGAAACTACTTAATAAAAATGAAGTAAACTAAGCTAAGAATGAAACTGACAAGTTCTAGATCAATAAGAAGTTAAGAAATTAGAGAGAAAGTATGAACTACAGATCAAAGTACAACTAAAAACTAAGGCAAGCTAAAAGATAAAGGATAACTAAAAATGAATATGAAACTTAAGCAAGACATTATACTGTTCAAAACAAGATTCTAACTACTTATATAACTGTACTGGTTAACTACAAGAAATAATACAATTCAAAAACTTGAAAAATTGAACTTTAAACAAGCATAAAAACAAGACAGAAAATATTAAAGTCCATATGACAATCCGGATGACAGTCCAAATGACAATCCGAATGACAGAAAACGATATAAACTATGAAAATGAGCAGACTAAATGATTCTAATGCCAGTTGGTTTATGCATTTTAATCTACAGTGCAAGCAAAGCAATAAATAAACTATTTAAAGTTGAAATAACAAGAAGTCATTAAACTAATCACTACCTAAGGAAAGAAAACCATTTCTATTGCATAATAAAACAGGGATGAAAGGTAAATGAATTTAATCTATAGTGACAACAACATTTAACATAACTAAATCTAACTACAAACTGAACTTGAAACGCTAAAATAACTAAACTCTGTCTAATTGCAATGGAAAACTAAAAGCAAACTAAAGGAAATTGTGCATGACCGGTCACTTCAAATTCTGAAAATACAAATTATATTAACAACAAGACATGTTTATAGAAAACAGAGAAATGACATCTACAGGAAAACCAAACTAAATACGTATACGGAAAATAAAATCTACTTATCTGCAGAAAAGGAATAACAAAATATACAAAATAAAAACCTCTGGTTGTTAAGGGGCCCTTCTCAGCAATCAGGGATTGTAGCAAACTCAAATCGTTCAAAACATCAACAGCTAAATAAGAAACTTCTATTAACTGAATCAAAGGTTACACAATCATTTTCTAGCTCTACGTATCTCTCCAACTACTGCTGCTAACTAGCTAACTAAATTCGTTTCTCAACGAGAGACATCTTTATATAATTTTACAATGGGGGAGAAGGTCAACCCTTTGAGTGGTCGACCTCTCTAAAAATAGGAGGTCTTAATGACTGAAGAAAATGGATGCAGGATGATTCACGACAGTGCACAGGCCGTCTTCCTGATTCCATGGGAGTTGGTTCACTTCACGTGAGCAGCTGTGCATTGATTTCCTTTGACGTGGGAAGAGGATGCATTGTCAAGCTAGGCAAACAAGAGCATAGATATTCTAGAACGAGAGCTCATGCACCATGAGGGACACATTGCCAACAGAACCCATGTCAGTGTTTTTGTCTTTAATGCCCCGGAATATTCCAACCAACGAATCCAATGGTGCAAACAGAGGGATGAACGATGGTCCGAATGCGGCTGGGCATATTCAATGTGAATGCGCGTCTGAATGAAGGTCTGTTTGAAACCCATAGCCTGCAGAACGAAGTCTATATGCCAAGCAGGTCGAGAAACGTTAAATAAATGTTAATAAACCATAATATGATGATAATTAATCAAGATTTGTGTGATGTTCAAATAAGTTCATACCTGGGTTTTATTGACGGTCTGAATGGCGAGAACTATGAATTAATACGCCAAAAATGACAAAAGTAGTGCCAATAGAGCACGTTTAATGGCAAAAAACGAGGGCGAAAATGGACATCAACAGTTGGCATCCTGCTTAGCTAGTCAAGCTTTCCCTATTGAAGCGTGGTGGTTTCCTGATCGCCCTACGAGCATGGGGAAGATGATATCTTCTTTTTTGTCTAGCAAATAAGATATGGATGACAGAACCATTCATTTGCTTTTCAACGCTAATTGTTGGGAGAAAAGGTCATTTTCCAAATATCCTTTGATAAGTTCATCTCTGCTATAATTGAAACTTTTATTTGACAAGTTTGGGATTTTATTTGTATAAAACACAGCAAACCCATGTTATTTTATTTCTTACATTGGTAGATGGATACTGCTGAGTGACAAGGTTTTCCAATTACTTTTGGCTTGGAGTTTGCAAATTTAATTTGTTATCTGCTGCAAAAGAGTGCCTTTTTTTCAAGGTTGTGATTTTGATTTTGGATTCCAAACATTAAAGTAAGCAAATGAAATATAGCAAACCATGCCATTCTAAGTTTCGGGACATGTATCCTTTGTAGAAAATTGTATGTTTACATATTTTACTAAGGATATCTTTTTTCGGGGTTAGAATTTTCCATAGCTGGCTGGGTACTTGTATGCCCCCCATGCCATAGTTGTATGTGTTGTACCCACATCCTTACAACCTCCTCCTTTAAACAGGAAAATCGACATACCCCATATATGTAGTTCAAAAACATTTCATCCTTATTGTACCAATACCTTCATAGAGATGTACTCAAGCAACATAGCTTTTTCTCGGCATAGATGAACTTTTTGTGGACTTTATCTGCAAGCAGAAATGCTAACATGCTACATCCTACAGCCCTTGCAGTCACATCTCAGTGACTGCGTAAATGGATGTGTACAATCATACTTTTGTGAATGTATATAAATCTAAGTTGCATGGTTCTCTTACAGGAATGTTGATTTGGTACTCATACGACGACCTAGAGGTCTGATCCCCATCCTTGTTCACAATGCAATCTTCTTGTATGAATATATTGTATGCATGTTTATGATAATTTCTATATGAATATTACAAAATTTTCACAGTTTTATGTATCAACCACAATTTAACATTTGCCTACATTTCCTTTCATTCATTACCATTGTCACTCAATCCATCACAGAGTTCATCAACAAAGAACATTCAATTAATGTTTAAAACTTTAATCTCAATTTACCACCATCCTCTAGTACAGATCTGTGGACTGAAAAGTGGGTTTGAACCCAACTTGTCCTCGGATCTGTTTGGATCCATTTTTGGTATGCAAATCTGTACCAAAACTAGATCTGAGTACCAAAAACAGACCCAGGCCAGATCCAATACCTGTACTTTTGTGGGGAGGTAGATCGGTGCAACTATGGTAAAAATGTCTTTCACTCATATACATCAGGATTTTGCAAACACCCGCCACCTTGAATTAGTCTGTGCATAAGTTTTGAAAGTTGGTTCTAATGATGTCCTTGCAATAAAATTGGATTCAAGCTTGCTTACAAGTCAGATGTAAGATCATTATATCGGAAACCACTCAAAGATTTGAAATTTTATATTCATATATGTGTCAGCCTCATGGAGGAGAGGAAAGTGTTGTTGACTATGTCTTGTCTAGCCAACACTTACTTCCCCTAATCGATCACTTCTTTGTTTCTCCCATTCTCCTTGGAGACCATGCTCTCCTTTCCTTATCTCTCTGGGTTGTCCCCCCTTCACCCCTCCCCCACCCATCCCCTAGGGGCCCACCCACACTACCTTTAGGTTTGATGATGGAGATCCATAAATCTTTTCTTGTAACATTTTCCAAATGCTCCCTTATGGGTTTGATACGAAGCTTCTATGTTCATACTGAAAATTTTCTTGATTTTCCCTATTTGTGAGATTGAAAATTGCATCTAGGTTTGGAAAAAGTGAATAAAGTGATAAGATACCACTTTGCGCGGCTTGTAGAATTTGATTGGAGCAATGTGTGGCTAGACTAAAGTTTGTGTTCATAATCCAAAACTCTATCAGTTCCCTACAAAGAGTTCTTGCTAGTTCTTCCTGTTTTTCCTCCACTGGTAACAGAAGTTGGTTACGGATCTCAATTTGCAGCAAAAAATATCAGAAAAGTATATAGTTTCCATCTTCTGGAGGTCATAAAAGATAATCCTGGGATCAGATTCAAGTTGAATTCTAGCCATTGGAAACATCTTTTGGAGGAAAACAAAGATGCATGTTCAGTTTTTGGAAAGCACTACTGATGTTTAGGATAAGTTTGTAGAACAAAGCATTCGGGTTTGCTTATGACTGAAAATTGTTCACATGGATGATTCAAAGATTTCCTTTAACCATGAAGAAAATACTATAATGGAAATCTGAATGACATCAATGGTCTTTGCATATATGGAATTTTTCCAGTCACATGACATAAACATCTTCTTCAAATCTCTAGTATTTGTGAAACAATACATTGCAAGGCAATGGAGTTTGTGCATATCCAGTGACGACAGTGCAAACGGGTTCGTTTCCTTTACTTTGATCCCTCATCATACTAGGTACCCTAGTATGATTTTAGATATATTTGGTAATGGACTAAGCTTTTCTATATGTTCTTGGACACAAAACATTTTCCATTATCCGTTGGCATGAGGTCTATAGAATGGGTGGAACACAGTTGGCTACATTATTAGTGACAACTTGAACAACTTTTTTTTTACTCCCACCTCTATATTGATTGAGTCAATCAAATCACAAAGTTCAACATTCTTTATCTGGATAGAGAGGCATCCACATATTTTGGGAACATGGTAGTGTTGGGGAAGGAGACTAGAAAATTGATCGATTTTTCTTCATGAATGGAAAATTCTTTGCAGGACCTCTTCCATGTCTTGAACTACTTCATCCAACCTATCAATGCTTAAAATGTGCCTTAGAGGTAGGGCGTTTGAAGACGCCATGCTAGTAATGGAAATAGATTTTATCAGTGCCACATTGAAAAATGATCTAATAATACAGAAAATTCTTAATTGTCTTCTTGGCTTGTTCTTGAATATTTATTCCAACTTCTGGATTCTAAGGTAAGTAGGGAGTTTTAATATTTTCAGTGCATGGTAAGAAGATCTGCACTCCTAAACAAACCCTAGTAAGTGAACTGACTATACTTCAAAACAACAAGTAAAGGAACTCTAGATCTACAAACACAGCAAACTGAAAATTAAGAAAGCAAGCAAAAATATGCAACACTTACCCACATTCTATGTTTTAACTCCAAAACCAAAAATTACATATCAACTCACTTGCCAAAATATCTAAGTCATCTCAATGGTATTCCTTTATCTCTTATATAGAATAGAAGAGAATAGGAAGCATAATGCATGTTGACCATGTTGACCCCTAACCCCACCTACAGTTTTGTGCCATCCCTACAGAGTAAATTTCTTTGAATAGAACTCCCACTACGAGATAATGCATGTATGAAAGCAAGCACCTCACTGCTACGTATCTCGACCGTGTTCTAAATCTGGAAAACCCTCTTAACTTGTGTTCCTTAGCCAAATCTAGAAAAGCTAAACTAAAATATGAAAAGGAATTTCTAATTCTGGAATTAACTAAGACTGTTTAAGGCTGGTGCATGCATGTGCCTATCCCTGTCTACATAAGTTTTTTTCCCCAGCTGAGACACACTACCAACACCTTTTGTCCTGGTGCACAGGAATCAAGGCACTGCAACAAAATCCTCCCATCATGTTGTGCAATGACAGGAAGGAAAACACATATGGAGCAACAGGGAGCTAGGGAAAATGTGGGGTGCAAATAAGGCATGCACATTGACCCCACTTGTGTTAGGTGTGTGAATGGGTTAGCCCACATTTCCAGTTTTACTTGCTTTGCTAACATTACTGTCAGTCCCTGGTGTCCCATTTATATGACATTCTAGTTTGGATTCCTCTTAAAGATCATGTATAGCTTGTCATGCTGACATATTAGATAATCCGCCAATATCAACCATGATTTTAATCTTTGTATGTTTCTCTCCCATGTGGCTTAAAAGGATATATATGCATGATATTTAACATGTTGAGTGTTTTATGGATAGGTTGTTACTTCACTTCCAGGGACATGGCCAATATCACTAAGTATCTTCTAATTGTTGTGCAATAGTTCCAAGCAAAATTTCTTTCCTGAGGGGCATTTTGCGGGTAAATCAAGGTGAAGGAAGGATAAAACATAGGGATTTTTACCTCTAAAATATGCACGTCAAAGTTGTTCAAAGTCCATTCATCAAGTACAAACCCTAGAGGAACTTGAGGTCACCACCCTTTGTCACCTTGGTGGCCATCCTCCACACTTTAGGTGGTGCTTTATCCATTAAGGGGGGAATCCCTATCAAAATTACAAATTTGTCCTTCAAGTGCTGATGTAATTCAAATTTGTCGAATGAAAGTGCTTTTTAGTATTTTAAGATAAGATGGGAAAATCCAAGCAATACTTGGTGCCTTGTCCTTGGGCTATGGAGTCTAGGTGACAAATAGAACTTGAAAGTAGATGAAGAAGACATGATTAAACCACCAAACAAAAAGGATTATTAGCCATAACAAATATGAAGACTATATATCAATAACAACCAAGTGAAATGTTCAAGAGACATAGAATAATATATCCATGATCTTCTCACAACCATATAATGCATTAAAAATGAAATCTGAATAGTAGGAACAACCTTTTATTGAATGAACAACCTCTTGGTACCTCGAGGTTTATATTTGATACCTCCTAGTGCTAGGTGTCCCTCCTAAAACATTGTTTATTTGGATTTTATGGGATCCATGCAAGTGCTTGGGTCCACTTTGACTTACTTCTTCTCAGTGTTGGGCTTTAGGATGCCTTAATACAATTGAACACATGGATTTGTGTCATTTTAATTTGAATTTAGGTCCATCTGGGCCTGTCCTTCTTCTGCACTACTTTAACATGTGCATATTTTTAACCCCCGGTGCCTTGGTTAAGACAGATTGCTACAAGCTTTATGGTTCTGTGCCTTTACAGGATTCTATGAAAACCATTAACCCCTGTCACCTCCTTTATCCTGTCAACATGTCGAGTTGGCATAAAACACATTGGTTAAGTAACAACCATATGCCAATCAGATGTCCTCCAATCCAGTGCTACTTTACTGCTCTTTTGGGTGAAGATGGCATTGGGCTCCTTTTATGCTGTAACTTAGGCAAGGTGAGGTGCTGATCTTAAGCCTCATGGAGTGCCAAACTTGCTTCCATGCAAACGCTGAGTTTCGTGATCAATTCAACAATATGGTGCTAACTATAATGAGCCATGAAATCAAGGGTATCTTGGGATCTCAATTTGCTGCTATTTTCAGATGTAGTTCTTTAAAAAAAATCACTAGGCATATGGTGGTTTTGGGAACTGTTGATACTCCACATAAAGTGCTCAGGGTTCTTAGACTATGTAGCCAAGATTTCAACTCCCTTGTGATCTCGTGGTTCAAACCATCTACAATTATTGTAAAATGAATAGCCCTATCCATGGAAAATTTATTGTCACCTTGAAAGTCCGAAAATACAACTTATGTTATAAGAATTGCAGCAATGCCTCCTATTTCCTGGTGGGGTAACGAAATATGGATGTAATCTTGGTAATTCATTTGTTGTTTAGTCTGTAGCTGCTTGAGACAAGCCTTGAGCTGAAAGAGATGCACTATCATTTCCAGACTGGTGAGGAATATTTTGTTTACACTGTTGGTCCTTGTCTGAGACAGTTGTTTGAGGGCTGTTTGGTCACTTCAGAATTTGATTCGTTCACAGTTAATTCTCCTTGCTTAAATGAACCCATCTTATCAGTAGTGCGGTCATCAGCGGACTCGATTTTATTTTATGTTTTCACCTTCCACCCAATTTCATTTTGCAGTGACTCTATAACCCTGTTCAACCTCATCTCGCTCTCGAGCTCATTCACAACATCTCTCTATTCTGGATTACTGTTGTTAGCATCCAAATGATTGATCTCGTCGAGCAAGGCCATCAAATCACTGTATTGCGCCACCATTAATTCATTTCGGGTCTGGAAAATCTAATGTCATTGACTAGCGCTATAAAGTTGGCATCCAATTCCTGTCCAACAATGTCACATGTGGAAGTTTTAGGGGGTATGGAATTTTCTTATGCAAGTTTGTGCAAGTCTGTGTGACAGTGAAGAAACCCCGAATGGAAATGTTGCATTTCTCCTATAATTCAAGGCCGATATTCATCCATCTCAAGCAACATTCTCGCTTCGACTAGCAAATTGCACATATATGTCTAGCAAACTGCGCAAGAATGTGAATGTCTGCGTTGAAGCATTCAAGGCCGATGAGTTTTCTGTTTGCGTTGTTCATTACGGAGATCTCCTTTTTTTAAGTCTATTTTTTAATATTCTCATTCACGAGTTATATATAATATGATTCAGTAAAAGTTAATCATTGCGCACATATAAAGTTATATTCCATTGTTTTTTTTATGGATTTTTGTGTCGCTCTCCCCTCACATTGACGAGGTTAATATGCATTATCAGTGGACAAATTTTGTCTTAAAAATCATCTTATATATATTTACAATTCCACCCATCTTATATTTAAGGAGTCTTTACATTTACGTTAAGTTCAAAATTAATGGGATGTAAATTTAGTTGAAAACATTGGGATTGTGTCAATCTTAATAGTAAATCACTGGAATTGGGATTCTCTCACATTTTTATTGAAAGTGTGGGATTGTCTCAATCTTAATGATTGGGATTGGGATTGGGATTGGGATTGGGTCATTTTTTTATATGACAAAGTGTACATTTTTTTAAATTGGTTTATGGTAAACAAAACATTTTAAAACATAATTATGAAATCATGGTTGGGAAGTTATATATATATATAATGTTTTATTGATATAAAGTTTAAATATATTGATATAGCATAATGATATCTTTGAATTGTGATGAATAACAGGTCCTTTAGGTCAGATATCAGAACATAATATATTTGTCTTTTTGTAATCAGATCATAATTTGCTTATGGCTTGACAACACACACCATCACAAACTTTTAGCCTTGAAAGCATCGGAATCAAAATGCAAGGGGATTCTCTGATAATAGGTACGTTTTTTCCTACAATTTTAAAATTTATATTTCTTTCAGTTTTTTGCAATTTTTTAATCTTGAAACTAGTTAGTGTTGTTGATGAATTCCATTTAGTTTTCACCAATGAATCAATGTTTAAATCCATCATTTGGAATTACTTCTTTCCAAACCTTGTAATTTTTTTATAAAATAAACTACAATTCACTTCAAAAAAATAGTTATAGTGCCTTCAAAGAGCACAGTAGTATCAACTCTCTCCTCCAAAAAGATGAATCCCTCCTTCAAATCTAATGATAATTTTGATAGTGGGTCTACTTCAAAATTGTTCTGTTTGTATATATGTTGAAAGTTGATTTCTGATTTAGACTGACCGTTATTGTATATTTTTGTTGGGCATTGTTGTTGCAAAAACATATACAACCATATAACATCATGTTCCACAACTCTTACCCGCAAAAAAAATGGTTGGTCCAGAAAATTGATTCATCCAAAAAATGTCAAAGTTGTTGTTCATAGACCAAGATCTACATGCTTCTGCGCAGGGCACATGCCTCATGTAAATGATCCTAAAATTGAGGTAAATAACACTTTGCATTGATATAAGATCTTTTATATAAAGCATTCCTTTCTGTTTTATCTTATATCATACATTGTATTAAGTACCAGTATTGATTTGAAGCAGATTGCTATATCAGTCATTTGGATTTGTTTTTTCAAGCATACCAGATAAAGAGTCAAAGCAACAAAAAAGTATCAAATATAGCTCATTAATGTACGAGCAATAAAAACATAGAACAAAAAAACTTGCGATTGCAATGCAACAAGTGTTATCTCCTATTTTGAAAGAAGACCGTGGTAGACTTCCTGGCCAGATCTTTGGCTATTCACATTGTCATGGCTTCATGTTTTGATTGTAATCTTAGATTTTCCTAATTTTGAAACAAGGTTGTGCAAACTTATGACAACATCT
This sequence comes from Larix kaempferi, assembly GCA_027924585.1. NCBI lineage: Eukaryota > Viridiplantae > Streptophyta > Pinopsida > Pinales > Pinaceae > Larix > Larix kaempferi. Next base: position 3,762,774 of record BSBM01000150.1, read on the forward strand.
TTGGCAAATTACATTGTTATGACTTCATTGTCTGATTCAATTTTGCTATTTTAAATTCCCACTGATGGCAATAACGATTTTATATTCCAACAACATGCTTAATGATATGCAAAAGCTATAACTCCTTGCAGGGAAATTGCAACTCTGTGGCTCTTCACTTGTGTCCTGAATTATTGATTTTGTTAATGATGGATTAAAACAAAATAAGCTTTAAGAAAATGTTTTAATATACATTTTTTAACCTTGTTAAGAAGTATATATGTGTGTGTGTGTGGTGCAAAAAGACCTTGTTTAGTATTTTTTAACCTTATTATTTTATGGTGCTTTGCATCACTTTTTATTTTATGGTGCTTTGCACCATATACAAGTTTGTGTATATTAAATAATAATAATAATAGTAATAATTTTGGTGTTTTGCATCAAAAAGTCTCAATCCATGTTGGATTGGTTTTTGTGTTTTGCACCACAAAACTTTAATCCACCTAAGATTGGTTTTGGTGGTTTGCACCATACACCATGGAATACCACATATTTATTTAACACCAAAAAGAATTTTTTACAATCACCACTTTTGCACCATAAATCTTAGCACCACTTTTGCACCACTATTTGAAAATTGAGGATTTCCCAAATCCTTTACAAATAGTGATGCTAATGTGACGCTAAAATGCCATTTTTTTTGTAGTGAATGTAAAACCTCATCGCAAAACTAATTGAATGCAATATACATTGTCTCCTCTGGATAAGTATAATAATAATAAATAAATAAATAAAGCAAGAGAGACAAGCTTCTATAAGGACGTATTTTTTTCAATGTAACAGCACATCAGCATCAAACTTTTGATTAAAAAACTTTTAAAACCAATATACTCACATCTACCCATTATTAAGCTTGAAGAAAATTCCAATAATCACAAACTCCAACCATCTCAACTTTACTTAAGATGATCATATATGTTGGTTGTAGATGCTCGCAAATACTCTTATTGTGAACAAATTTAGCTTCACCAGTACACGGAGACCCAGTAAATGGTTACCGAAATGCTTTTGTTCCTCACGTAGTAGTAGTACTGGACCTCCAACTCAAAGTACTTTTAGACATATTATCATTATGAATCTTCTGGATATATATATGTATGCAAACCAGATTTGGATTTCAGTTATTTCGGAATGGATTACAACGAGTTTTCTGATCAACCAGGAGCAATATCTAATGCAAGAAAATGTAACAGTTCTTCAGTTTTTAAACAGCAGAAATATATGATTACACAGCGCCGTAATTTTGATAGGAGTCGATTCCAATAGAACAATATAATGGATATGGGCGAAACACATTATTCTGAAACTTACAACAATATTAGAGATTATTTCACTGAACGCTATAACCTTTGGGACCTTTATGCAGATTCCTACAGAGGGAAACACTAAAATCAACACAGAAATGCAGAGCAGGCAGGGGGAATCGTTAGACTTAGACATAGCTGAGCTCATGTGATAAGGAGTAGAAAATAATATGAGTGTATCAGTACCACTCATAGAGTGTGATATTCACACGGAGACGGAAATATACATCTCCCTCATAAGCATCCGTAGAGATGGTTGCAATTCCTCTCGCCATTAAGAAATCCCCGGTGCCTCCCACCACCGATATATCTCTGTATTTTGTTAGTATTGGGTCCGCTCCAGAGAATGTGATGGTGCCTTTGTGATCTTTGGAATTCAACACGAAAGTGAATCCGAGCCAGGCGTTGAAGGTGTTCTTCATGTCATATAAGTAGAATCCCTGAGCTCTTCCCACTGGAGGGGAATGGAAGTTGTTGTCGAGAGTGATTGGATCGTCGAACACAGCCAGATCTCCAAAGTGGTTGTCTTTTCCACTGAGACGTGTGAGGTTTGCCCCGTGGGGAGCACCCACAAGCGTAGCAGTAGCGTTCTTGGCATTGGTGCCATCATAAATTACATCGTGGAAAAAAAAAACCATATTCCTATGAGGCCTTCGGGGAGGATACTTCTTCCAGCTATGGCCATCACTGGTTTGCAAGAACACAGTGGACACTAGAAGCCATACGAAGCACAAATGCATAGCACTATTCATATTCTTGATTGCCATTGCCAATAGACCAAAAGAAGATTTGGGATTGGGGAAACAATGCAAGGCTAATTCCAGTAGCAAGAGAAGCTTCACTGCAATACTCATGAGAGTAATGGCCGCATATATATATACTATTAATCAGTGCACCAGTGGCTTAGTGCATGTGTAAATTTGAATAGAAAATAGCCGTCTCTTTCAGTTGGGGTTGGTAAGTAATTAATTAATGGGGAAGGTTGTGGTCAATTTCATACGAGCTTTTGTCACCACGTCCACATCCATATACAGACAACGGCTAGTGAAGTGTAGAAGTTGAAAGTCCAATCCAGAATAAAATTTCATCTATATGCACGAACAAGGGAGTTCCACGCCATCCTCTCACTGTCAGCGTAGTTTATAGAATACATGATCTTTGATGTAGGCTTTTCTGATATCTACTCTTAGAATTTTGTTGAATTTTTACGGTGGCTGTGATGAAACGGAAAAGTTCGGTGGCCCGCCTGGTATTTGCTTGGACAATGATGACGAATTATTCTAGAGAGGTAGTTGAAGAATCGAAAGCTAACAAGATTAGTGATTATCTTCAACGAAGTAAAACAAACACAACTGTCGTCATGCTTGTCCAGAGAAAGTGGGGTTGGTGGAGCGTCGAAAATTCTCGATGAATCTTTGCCCTTTGTTTGAAAATTTTGTGTATGATCTCATAGAAAATAAGGTGCCGGAAAAGTTTAGTTGGCATAGTAAGCAAGTTATATTGGTCCTGCATTAGTTAGGCTATTGAAATTGACAAATGATGAAGGTGTTTTGGTTTTCTTTTATCCTAAGCTCTTCAAGGTTTAATATGAAAATTATGGGTAGGTAATATTAGCTCTTGAGCGACATTATGCAAAAAGTATCGTCAATATAAACATTACTCTCTAAATCAAATCCTTTTCCAATTTCAAATCCGGGGACAAGTAGAACCCCTCTATTACAATTTCAAATCGTCGAAACAATTCCTTTTGCCCATAAGGACGAGCATCGCACATTTACTACAATTTTATTTCTTTGTATACTATACAAATAGATTAATACAATTTTATTTGGATAGAATTGTTGGAATCGTGTGTGTGCATATATATATATATATATTTGTGAGATTACACAATCCATTCAAATAGTGTTCAATTCATTTTTATATAAAGTTAAACTTTGAATCATGTACAAATTAACCATTTAAAAAAACGATTTATGGAATTTTTATTTAAACAAATCCAAATCATATAATTTAAACAACTCCAATAGAAACTAGTGACATAGTATTTGGTTGGGGCATGAGAAGACTTTGGTCAGGGGCATATTCCTCTATGATGAGGAGAGCTAGGGTTTTCTATAGTTCAAGGATGGCAGTGTCTTAGAGCTTTTCCTAATCGGATCTAGATGATGAGGTGCTAGAGTGGGTTGCTTTGGACCATGAGAAGACTCATGCAGGAGGCATATTCCTCTCTAAGGAGCAATTTAAAATGAACAAATGTTTCGGTGGCGATTTTCCCGAGCCATTGGGTTGTGTGGATACTGAGGAGGAAGGTCAATGTCTAGACTCGATTGTTGATGCAGATATTGTACATGTTTTCCCAGGTGACAAGATTTGGCCGGTGAAATTTTTCCAGCCGTAAAGGGATGTTCAGGAAGGTTATTGAATATGGCCCTGAAATGTATATTTGGTCTGGTTCAGGTTAAGACAAAGAAACCAGATTCTAGCGAGAGATCGGTGGTTCCCATGACTGTGCTTAGCAGTGCGGTTACAAAAAACCCAAATCTAGGGGGAGAAGAAAGTGCATTCATTGTGGGTAATTGAAAGGGTGGGCATGGTGGGGGAAAGAGAATTTGTGGGAGGATGCAATAGAATTTCTTGCAATATGTATTTGAATAATATGTTTTATAATTTCATGATGATTATTACAAAGAATCATGTAGCTTATAGACACATATTAATAAATGTGTCCTTTCAATGTTGCTTTTAATTAAAACAATAATAATAATATTTAAATTATTTAGTTATATTACAAGTCATCCCTCTCTGAAATACTTCTTCCACGAAGTATTTGTAAAGATAAGTGACGCAAACGAAAAGTCTTCATTCTCCCAAGTAGCTTCATCTTCTGGTAAGTCTTTACACTTAACAAGGTATTCGTTGACTGACCTAGAATAGAGTATTCTGGATATAACTTCTAAAATGCACTCAGGCTCCACTACCAATTTTCCTTCGTCATCTAAAATAGGTAATTTTGTTTGTATTTGGGTTGTTGTACCCAATTTTTTTTAAAACATGACACATGGAAAAAATCATGTAGTTTCCCTTTGTTTGGTATGTCTAGTGCATAAGGCACTTGTCCTACTCACTTCCATACTCGATAAGGGCCATAGATCTTGGGCACAAGTTTATAATTTTTGGAATATTTTAGCCAAGTTTGTTTGTATGGTTGAAGATGGACAAACACCCAATCACCTACTTTGAATTCACGATCAATTTTGTTTACATCCGCTTGTTGCTTCATGTGGTTCCTTGCTTGCTTGAGATGGTTCTTAAAATACTAATGACTTCATCAAATGTCTCTAGATAGTCTTTCATTATTGGAACTTTGAAATTGTTGATAACATATTCCTTCGTTGTTGGAGGTGGATACCCATATAAAGCTTCAAAATGGGACATTTTTGTCGTGGTATGATATGTACTATTGTACCACCATTTTGCAAGGTGTAGGAAATTTATTCATTGTGTCTGGCGGTCCTTCAAGAAATTCCTAAGGTATCCTTCAAGGAATTTATTTACTACTTCAGTTTGTCCATCCATCTAGGGGTGATAAGAGGTACTCATCGTTAATGAAGTGCCAACTTGATCTAGAACAATTCTTTCCAAAAATTGATGGTAAATTTGGGATCCCTGTCACTAATGATAACTCAAGGAAATCCATGGAGCTTAAATATATTTTTTACATAACTGTGTGCGACTTACTATCTTTTGCCTATGATGAAATTCCAATAAGGTGAGCATATTTTGTTAATCGATCGACAATTACGAATATGCTATCTTTCCTTTCCGATGTAGGATGATCGGTAATAAATCCATGCATATCTCGGACCATTTATGAGCAGGGATATGAAGGTGTTGGAGGAGCCCAAGAGGATCCACTGTTTCAAACTTCTATCATTGACAAGTATCACATTCAACCACATATTTTGGATATCAATCTCCATTCCCTTCCAAAATAAGGATTGACGTATATTACAGTATGTTTTGAAAAATCCAACATAGTCGGTTGTGTTGATGTAATTGTAACTTCAGAATGTATTTCACCCATGTATATTGTACTCCTATAGAGATGTTATTATTCCTCTATATGAAAGTGTCATCGTTTGTATTGACAAGTGTCACAAGTGTCACAACTTGCAAGTGATGGGTTATTAGACCACCGAGTGTGGGGTGAGTCCTGATTAGTATAGCCATGGGTTATTAGACTGAGTTAGACAAGTCGGCCCTGCTAGGTTATTAGGTAGGTCAGGTCATGTATAAATAGAGTGCGGGAGGCACTCTATTTGATCATCTCATTATTCAGTTCTACACTCATCAGAAAGTGGCGCACAAGTGAGGAAGGAGGAGTAGCTGCTAGAGAAGACTATCTCTTGTACTTGGGTTGTATCATTGCTCTTTCTATCTTTGAGGAAGTTGTGGGGTTTTTCACCTATATGATTTTCCCCAATGAAACTCTGTGTGTCTATTGTCTCATGTGATTTCTTGGTGTGATTGATATGCGTTGTTATGCTTGATATGATGTACATGTTATTCTCTCAATAAAGATCCTAGAGTATGTTGAATTAATTCTCAAAAATTAACATGGTATCAGAGCTAACCTGAGAAGAAGACAATGTGCAGTTGCGGAAACTAGGGTTTCTTGTTTATTGCATTTCTCTCCATAGATATTGAAAGGCACTAATGTATTTTGACTCTCCTCAGCAAGGCACATCTTTCTGTCCAATTAGAATTCAATTCTGGGCACTTTCATTTTTGGCCCTAAAACTTAGGGTTTCCACAAAAATAGGAATCTCTGAATTCTGAGACCATAGCCGGAATCTCCTTGGACAAATCAAAGTTTAGAGATTTGGATCAAACTTTTTGGTTGGGTGAAGCTCCGGGAAACTCCAACCCTAATTCACGGTCCTCCCGAGTGAATCCGAAAAGACTAAAAGGCATTTCTGAAGGGTGAAACTTTGCAAATTTCAAATTTTGAATATACCAGGATGATCAGATCATCAAGGCGCATCTTTCTATCCTTTCAGAAGTTTGAAATTCACATTTTTCATTTTTAGGGTTTTTTTGACAACCCTAATCCGTCACCAGATCCAGATTTCTGCAAATCAAGTGGTAAGACCTAAATCTTTTATATTTCCATTTGAAGTACTCTTTAAGATGTCTCACCACACCAAGATTGAGGATAAGCTTGAAGGGGATGATAACTTCTGAGCATGGAAGTATAGGATTGGGTTAATCATGGAAGATAATGAATTGAACACTTACATAAGTGAAGAGGTCCCTGTCCCAGAGGGAGAAGAGGCTAAGGCCTTACATAAGAAGAACTTGGTCAAGGCAAAGAGGATCATTGTGGATTCTATCAAAGACCATCTCATACCACATGTGTCATCTCTGAAGACACCCAAGGAGATGTTTGATTCCCTGACCAAGCTATTTGAAGGAAAAAACATAAATCGGAAGATGACTCTACGGAATCAATTGAAAGGGGTAAAGCTTCAGAATGGAGAGACCATTCAATCTTATTTTTCTAAGGTCTCTTAGATTAAGGAACAACTTGAAGCTGTGGATGAAGTAGTGGACAATGGTGAAGTTGTCATGACCACATTGAATGGCCTACCTAGGTCATGGGACTCCTTCAGCCAAGGAATCTGTGCAAGGAGGAAGTTGATCTCATTCAGTAGACTATGGGAGGAATGCTCACAAGAAGAAGCAAGGCTTGTGGCCCGATAAGAAAAGATGGGGAATGAAGATCAAGCTCTCACAGCACACACCAAGAGAAGCAAGTTTAGGAGGGAGAGATCTCATAACAAGAAACATTCTCACCCTCATCACAAGAAGAAAGATCTATCTCATGTTCGATGTTTCGACTGCAATGAAGTAGGACACTTTGCTTCAAATTGTCCCAAGAAGAAGAAATAAAACAACAACAAATTCAACAAGAAGAAGAGGTACAACAAGAAGAGATTTCATGCTCATGCTGCTGAGGATGATGAACCTCCCAAGAAGAAGGATAGGGCAGAAAGTGATGCTTCATCAAGTGAAGATGAATATGTTCTAATCTCTACTCTCATGAATGTAATGATTGGCTTATTGATAGTGGGGTTTCCAAACACATGACTGGGTTTAAAAAATATTTTGTAAAACTATATGAACATGAGTCACTTCATAAGGTGAAACTTGGGGATGACTATCAATATCCTATCAAGGGAAGTGGTGAAGCTTCCTACAACCTAGACTCTGGGAATTCCTTGAAGATGAAATATGTTCTATATGTATCTGGGCTCAAAAAGAACCTTCTCTCCATATATGCATTGGATGCAAAAGGCATGAGGGTTGCATTTGTAGATGGCCAAGTCCTAATGTCGCCAAAGGGTAAAACTATAGATGATGCAGTATTGATTGGGGAGTAAGAGGGAGGATTGTACAAATTAAAGGGACAACCTGAACATGCCATGGTACATGAATCCATGGAGCCCAGTGAACTTTAGCATAGGAGACTTGCACATGTGCACTATAGGGCACTATCAATTGCAAGTAAAGTTGTAGAGGGTTTTCCTGAAATCAGGTCAAAGCATAAAGGTGTTTCCAAAGGATGTGCAAAAGGAAAGAACATTAAGAAGGCATTTCCAAGCAGTGAAAGCAAAGCTAAAGGAATCTTTGAAATTATCCACTCCGATGTATGCGGTCCGATGTCATCCAGTTCTCTGAGTGGGTATGTATACTATGTATCCTTCATTGATGATTTCTCTCGGAAGACTTGGGTTTATTTCTTGAAGAACAAAGATGAAGTATTTGATAAGTTCAAGGAGTTCAAAGCCTTTATGGAAAATCAAATTGATAAGAAGATCAAGACCTTCAAATCTGACAATGGAGGAGAATTCACTTCAGGTGATTTCAAGAACTATGTAGTGACTCGGGGATTAAGAGGGAGTTGACTACTCCCTACAATCCACAACATAATGGATTTGCAGAAAGGAAAAATAGAACAATCATGGAAGCAGCATGGGAAACGCTGCATGAACAGGATCTGCCTATGCATCTTTGGGCAGAAGTAGCTAGGACAGTTGTATATGTGCAGAATAAAACACCTCACAAGATATTGGACAACAAGACACCAGAAAAGGTATTCTCTGGTAAGAAACCTGAAGTCAACCATCTCAAAATATTTGGTTGTCCAGTATATACACATGTTCCAAAGGAAAAGAGGACAAAGCTAGATCCTACGGGAAAGAAGGGCATCTTTGTGGGGTACAGTGAAAAATCGAAGGCTTACAGAATATACTTTCCAGGGTTCAAGAAGATTGATTTCAACAGGGATGTAACATTTGATGAGGACTCAGCTTACATCAAATCAAAGAAGGCACATGTTGAAGATCATGAAGAACCAAAGGAAAAAATATTTCAAGACACCATCATGACTGAATCAATTCCAGAAGTAGATCGTGAAGTTGAAGATCTGCAAGAACTTGTAGATCCACCCCGTGAGAAGGACTCTCACAAGAGGAAACCTGCATGGGCTAGAGAGCTCATTCAAGATGCAGAAAGATATGGCATTCCAGAAGAACAACACAGAGAAAGGAAGAGGACTAGATCACATACCAATTATGTTTCCCTACTCTATGATATTATGAACAAAGAACCTTCCAGTTATGAAGAAGCAGCGAAAAAGAAAGAATGGAAGGATGCCATGGTTGAGGAATAGAAGTCGATCATGAAGAATGATGTTTGGGATGTAGTCCCAAGACCTGAAGGGAAGTCAGTTGTGACTTCCAAATGGATCTACAAGATCAAGCATGCTGCAGATGGCAGCATAGAAAAGTACAAAGCAAGATTTGTAGCTTGTGGCTTCTCCTAGAGAGAGGGGATAGACTATGAAGAGACTTTTTCTCCTATATCCAGGTACACTTCCATTAGATCATTACTTTCCTTGGCTGCAGTGATGAAATGGAAGATACACCAGATGGATGTCAAGATAGCTTTCTTGAATGGTGTAGTCAAGGAGGAAGTGTATGTGGAGCAGCCACTTGGTTTTGAGACACATCACAGGGGGTCATATATGTGTAGGTTGAAGAAATCCTTGTATGGCTTGAAGCAAGCTCCTAGGACTTGGTATGGTAGGATAGACAGTTTTATATCCAATTTGGTCTTTACCAAGAGTAACGCAGATTCCAACCTTTACTACAAGGTTGAGGAAGAAAATCCTTTGATACTACTTCTGTATGTGGATGACTTGTTTGTTCTAGGTGAGGATGGATTGATTGCTGATACCAAGAGGAATCTTGTTGGCGAGTTCGAGATGAAGGACTTGGGGATGATGCACTATTTTCTAGGCATGGAGGTGTGCAGAGTGCATATGGGATCTTCCTTGGACAAGGGAAGTATGCAGTAGATATCCTGAAGAGGTTCGGGATGATGGACTGCAAGGCGATGGCCACACCTATGGAATCAAACCTGAAGCTTCTGTGTGATGCTTCATCTTATCCGGTTGATTTCACTGTGTATCGTCAGATGATTGGGTCCTTGATGTACCTGAAGAACACTAGACCAGATATTTGCTTTGCGGTGAACACATTGAGCTAGTTCCTAACGGATCCCAGAGGTGTTCACCTGGTTGCTATAAAGCATATTCTAAGGTACCTGAAGGGTACAATTGATTATGGGCTCAAGTATGTTGCGAATCAAAAGTTTAACCTATAGGGCTATGTTGATTCAGACTGGGCAGGCAATGCTGCAGATAGGACGAGCACATCTGGGTGTTGCTTCAGTATGGGATTAGGTGTGATCTCATGGTTTAGTAGGAATCAGTCCTGTATGGCACTAAGTACAACTGAAGTAGAGTATGTTGTAGCTTGTTCAGCTAGTTGTGAGGCAGTATGGCTTAGGAAGCTACTGTCTAAGTTATTTGATCTCCTGTTGGATGTTACCTGTATCTTCTGTGACAACTAGAGTTGTGTGAAGCTGTCTGAGAACCCGGTGTTCCACGATAGGTCGAAGCACATTGAGATCAAATATCACTATATCAGGGATATGGTGCAGAGAGGAGCAGTGAAGCTTCTGTATGTTGTGACGGATGAGCAGGTTGCAGATGTGTTGACGAAACCACTAGCCAGGGTGAAGTTTGAGTACTTCAGAGAGAGGCTTGCTGTTCTTCATATTGATGACACTTCGAGGAAGAAGTGATGGACACATTTGTGGGAGCCATTCCAAGCGTGGTGAGAGGAGGATCCTTCCCATGGCTGTGGATGTAAGCACTGGATGATGAGCATCAGGACGATGCTCCAGTTACTGCTTTATATATGCATCATGTTGGATGCTTTATATGATCAGTTGGATCATGTATTTGTATATGCATCATGTTGGATGCTTGATATGATCAGTTGGATCATGCATTTGTATATGCATCATGTTGGATGCTTGATATGATCAGGTGGATCATGTATCTATGTATGTATCAGGTGAATACATTGTATGATCAGGTGGATCATGTATTTTGTATATGTATCAGGTAGATACATTGTATGATTAGGTGGATCATGTGTTTGCATACTTGTATGATCAGGTATATCATGTATGATGATATGTATCAGATAGATACTTGGTATGCATCAAGTTGATGCTATGATGATGATCAGGATTATCACAGATGACGAACTTCGGGATGTTGCTCCATATGATATACATCAGGTTGATGCTATGATGATGATCAGGATGATCACAGATGACGAGCTTCAGGATGTTGCTTTAGATGATATGCATCAGGTTGATGCTATGATGATGATTACGATGATCACAGATGACGAGATTCGGAATATTTCTCCAAATGATATGCATCAGGTTGATGCTATGATGATGATCAGGTTGATCATGTGATGAGGTACATAAGGATGATGTATGGTGAGTATCAGGTTGATACTCTGTGGCCATGGACAGGTTGTGCAGGTAGCATAGAAAAGGTCCTTTAAAATCCAGACAGGTAGAGCAGTGTGCTCGTAACAGCATGGGATGCTCTATCGAGATCCAGACAGGTAGATCGGTGTGCTCATAACATCCTGGTATGCTCTGAGTAGGTTTTGCTACGGTTTCGCATAGAAAAGATGCTTTGAAATACATACAGGTAGAGCGGTGTTCTCGTAATAGCCTGGGATGCTCTATAGAGATCCAGACAGGTAGAGCAGTGTGCTCGTAACATCCTGGGATGCTCTGAGTAGGTTTTGCGAAAGTTCACATAGAAAAGATCCTTTAAAATCCAAATAGGTAGAGCAGTGTGCTCGTAACATCCTGGGATGCTCTATCGAGATCCATATAGGTAGATCGGTGTGCTCGAAACATCCTGGAATTCTCTAAGTAGGTTTTGTGAAGGTCAACATGTAAAAGAACCTATAGTCTGCGCTAGGTTTTGTTGACGCATGTAATCAGTCCTAGGTTCCATAGTATGGCCACTGATGATGAAGACCTACAAATGGTGGGCCTACATCCAGCATGAAAAAGGGCTGGCTCTGTAGAAATTCCTATGACGATTATATTGGATATTGATTGAGATAGCAGCAGTGACGATGATTCAATGACAATGATCCAGTGATGATGATCTAGAGAAGAAGACTTGTGCTAGTAGATCTATATCGAGAAATACCTTCCTAGTTAATAGGGAGTGTTGATGTAATTGTAACTTCAGAATGTATTTCACCCATGTATATTGTACTCCTATAGAGATGTTATTATTCCTCTATATGGAAGTGTCGTCATTTGTATTGACAAGTGTCGCAACTTGCAAGTGATGGGTTATTAGACCACCAAGTGTGTGGTCGGCCCTGATTAGTATAACCATGGGTTATTAGACTGAGTTAGGCAAGTCAGCCCTGCTAGGTTATTAGGTAGGTTAGGTCATGTATAAATAGAGTGCAGGAGGCACTCTATTTTATCATCTCATTATTCACTTCTACACTCATCGGAAAGTGGCGCACAAGTGAGGAAGGAGGAATAACTGCTAGAGAAGACTATCTCTTGTACTTGGGTTGTATCATTGCTCTTTCTATCTTTGAGGAAGTTGTGGGGTTTTTCACCTTTATGGTTTTCCCCAGTGAGACTCTATGTGTCTATTGTCTCATGTGATTGCTTGGTGTGATTGATATGCTGTACATGTTATTGTCTCAGTAAAGATCCTAAAGTATGTTGAATTAATGCTAAAAAATTAACAGGCTGTTGGAGAATCATGGTTCTATTTTAAGACTTGAGTTTTGAATTTAGACGAGTTGGGAAAATATATCTTTTCTTTATACCATAGTATGTCTTTCTCCCATGAGTATTTGGAGTTTTCTACCTTGTTTCCTTCAACTTCCTCAATCAGCTTCCTTGTATTTGGGTTTCTGACATACTCAGTTTTGACTTTTGAGATCCATTCAGGAATAATTATGTAAATGGAACATAGTGAGGAATCACTTTCATGCTTTCTTGATAAACCATTTGTAGCTAGGTTTTCCTTCCCCTTTTTATACACAATATTGAAATCGAAAACTTGGATTTTGCTCACCCATTTTTGTTGTTCTAGCGATAGATTTTTATGGGTTAGAAAATACTTCATACTATTGTGATTTGTTTTGACAAGAATATTAGCCCCCAACAAGTATTTATTCCACTTGACTAACTTAGTCATATTTATTTTAGTCATTAATAGTTTCCTTATCTAGTCATAAATTTGGTCATTGGTTTAGTCATTGATTTAGTCAATAATTGGTAAAATTAATGACTAAATCAATGACCAAATTTATGACTAGATAAAAGGAAACTATTAATGACTGAAATAAATACGACTAAGTTAGTCGAGCTATAAGATAGTGGAAATTAGCTACTATTAGTGGCTGACTCAAAAATAGTCATTTATAGCGATTTTTAGTCATTTTTTAGTCACTAATTTCTCATTTTGTACTATTGTTCGGTTTTAACTTCCAACTTTGGAAGGTGATTGGATGTTTATCTTGCATGAACACAAATCCTATTCCTATCCCTAAAGCATCGCATTCAAGATTAAACATTTTGTGAAATATGGGTTTTCCAAGACCAGGGTGGATGCCATTAAGATTTTCAATTTTTCAAAACAAGCTTTAACATTTTTATCCTATATGAAAGCATCCATTTTTAATAGTGATTTTAAAGGCAACACAATTTGTGTGTAGTTACGAACAAATATTCTATAGTAACTTTATAGACTTAGGAATCCCCTTAATGATGTGATTGATTTGGGGTAGGCCATTAAGTAATTGACACAATTTTCTTTGGGTCTACCTTAATGCCTTTGGCTGAAATGATATGTCCCAAGAAATATATTTATTTCTGTCCAAAACTGCATTTAGATTTATTAGTGTAAAACGTATTTCCTTCTAGGAGCTTCAATACTATCTCTACATGCTTGAGGTGTGATATCCAGTTTTTGCTGTAAATAATGATATGATCAAATAAGACTAGCACAAACTTCCTCAGATACGAACAAAAAAATTTATTCATCACCTCTTGGAATTTTCCAATAGCATTGGATAGTCCAAAGGACATGACTTGAAATTCATACAAACCTTCATGGGCGGGAAAAACAGTTTTGGGAATATCTTCTTCTCAAATTCCGATTTGGTAATATCCTGATTTTAGGTCTAACTTAGAAAAATACTTCACACTATGGAGCTCATCCAATAGTTCATCAACAAAGGGAATGAGGAATTTATCCTTTATAGTGATTTTTTTTAATGCTCGATAATCAATACAAAGTCTATATGATCGGTTCTTCTTCCTGACAAGTACGACTGTGGCTGAGAAGGGACTCTTACTCTGTGTAATCACACCAGAGTCTAATAATTCTTGCACCAACCTTTCAATCTTTGATTTGCTTCTATGATATTGTCTGTACTATTTTTTTCTAATTGGACCTGAACCTGGAATCAATTATATGAAGTGAATGTCCCTGGAACGTGGTGATGGGATGCCATGGGGAGGGTTTTCGAATATGTTACTATGTTTTCCAAGGATTTTTTCTAATACTGTTGGATCAGTATTTGGACTTTCATAAACCATTCCTTCCATAACATAACAATGTAAGAAAAAGGCCTACGCCCCTTTTTTAATCATTTTTTCCATTTTATTGGATGAAACAATTTGCGGCAGAGGGTAGTTGATACCGTGAAGCTTGTATTTCTTCCCAATTTCATAGAACCTTATAAATTGTTCTTGTAAATTTAATCTTATTGTGCCAAGTGTTTCCAACCATTGGTCCCCTAAGACAATCTCGACCCTAAGACAATGTCGACACCTTTAATTTCCATAGAATACATAGGTTATTTTAATTTATAGTCCCTTATAGCTAGCTCTACCTTATGGAATTTCCCATCGCATGAGGTAGTCTTGTTCCTTGGTATTGATACTTGGAAACTAGAGGTAGAATAAATTAATATGTTTAATTTTTTTGCTACCGTGGAATCTATAAAATCATGTGTACTTCCACTATCAACCAACACTATCACTTTAGTGTTTTTGTTGTATGCAAACATTTTGAGAGGTTGGGGTTGAGAGATATCAGTCATCGCAGCCACTGAGAGAGTTGGAGTCATGTTAGCTTCCTATATGTTGGATTCGACATCATCTGTTTCTCAGGATGAAGAAGATACATCACCAACCTCTTCATCATTATAATCGTCATTATCGTTTTTCTCACATAGAAAGAAATGTTTTCTTTTACATTTATGCCTTGGGTGCCGATTAGGAGCATCGCCCCTACAGCATGGATTGTCGTCCTTCTTTGGATTTGTTCTTAAGTGGGGCATTATATAAGAAGGTGGTCGATGTGCTTTTTATTCTTCTTCAATTAGTTTCTCTTTTTGGCGTGCTTCTTCAACATCCTTCACCTCTAGTAATTTAATCTTGTTTTGGATACTTGGTTTCATCCTACTAAGGGAAATTTTGAGAAGGCGCACATTAGTTGCCTCATTGACGTGAGTAGGAAACACTAGAAGATTGTTAAAATACTCATCCATTGTCCCATTTTGTTTTAAATGAGTGAGTTTGGTGCATATTTCATCCTCTTCCATATTTTGAAACCATTTGAAATTTGTTTTTCTTGAAAGTGTCCTAGTCTCTCACCAATCGTCCCATTTATGAATCCCACCATAGGAACCAATCGCACACTAATTTGTCTAGATACATTGCCTCAATGTTTATTTTGTCAATTTCATCATAAATTTGGTACATCACGAAATATTTTTTTATTTTACTAATCCATCGTGTGCCATCACTATTGTCTTCACTAAAACTTTGGTATGTCGGTTTTCACTTTGTGAATGACGTTGTTGTATTGACTTGTATTTGATGAAAAATGTGGTCATGATGAATAATGGAAGTTTCTAGTACCGTTATTGGTGTTTTTGAAGGCCTCAAATTCATCTTTAAATGATAGGACTTCTTTCAGTGTATTGTTGACCACTAACATTTCTTGACTAAACCCTTCTATTACGATGATAATTCTCGCATTGGATTCGCCATCCTTTGTTTTTTATGAGTCTTCTTGATGTTTCCTCTTGGTATTTTTTGTATTCACCTTGGAATGGGTTTAAATATTGTTCGAAGATATTAACTGTTAAAATTAGTAACTATAATAATAAATTATTATTAAATAATAATAGTATTAGTATAAGTATTATATTTTTTTTAATAGTTGGGAGTTAAATTATAATAATAATTAATAATAATATGATTATATATATATTGAAGTGTTAGGATTAGGGTTTTAAACCCTAGGCGTGGGAGTAGGAATGGTGGAATGTCCTAGGAGTGGAGGAATGGCATGGACTTGAAGGGAGATGTGCAGGTGGAAGGAGAAGTGCGCGAGGCTAGGCTCATGGGACATAGTGGGAGTGAGGGAGAGAGGATGTGGGATGAATATGTGTGTTGTGAGAGGGATCGTTGCAAGGAAGAGAAGGAATAGCGTTGGGAAGCGTGGAGTAGCGGAGATTGGAGGTAAGTGGTGTGCAAAGAGTGGAGGGCATAGGGGAGGAGTGTTGCAAAATGGGGCAGGGATCGAGTAGGAAGGGCACAAGGCATGGGGGAGGTGTAGAAAGAATGGGTTGGACCTGAAGCAACATAAATGGAGTGTGAACATGAATTATAGGAAACAAACATGTAGGTGGGAAGAGAGTGTGTGTGTGGGTAGTGAATAAAGGATTGGAAGCGAAGGAGACGAGATGAGATGGTTTGTTGGAGAACGAAGATGTTGAGGATGATGTTCATGAATATGTCTAAGACTCAAGATTTGATACCACTTGCAATAGAATTTCTTGCAATATGCATTTGAATAATATGTTTTATAATTTCATGATGATTATTACAAAGAATCATGCGGATTATATACATTTGAATAGGCATATATTAATAAGTGTGCCCTTTCAATGTCGTTTTTAATTAAAACAATAATAGTAATATTTAAATTATTTAGTAATATTATAGAAGAAGGTGAAGGCTAAGAGGTTTCTTAAAATCTATAAACCTTTTGAAGAACCCATATACATGAATGTGGGAAGACATGTTCATTTGGATTGGGTGGCATGCTTGTCAGCAAGAACCCTTTTCGGGTAGCTTGAGCATGCCTCTCTTAATCGGGTAGAGTTTGTTGAGTGGATCAAGGCTAACTAGAAGCCAATTGTAGACTATAGCCCTAAACTAAATATTTTGGTAAATGGTTGGTATTGCTTCCATTTCCTATATGTGGAGGCGGTTGAGAATATACTTGCATGGACATGGATCATAGGGGGGGCTCACTTGTACTTAGTAGGTGGCATTTAACACTTTCAACCCATTAAAGGAACTAGTGGTACCGAAATATGTGGTGTCTGTTACTGGGTTTCCCCCTCCAACTTTGGTCTCATCCAGTGTTTGAAGATCTAGCAAGCAGAATTGGAAGGCTCAGTCACATGGAGTAGGACATGTTATATGGGGTTGATAAGAGGGTTGTCGCATTGCTGGTGGAGTTGGATGTGTTGAAGAGTTTACCGACGGAAGTGGTGATTCGCTAGGGTGAGGATACCTTTACCCAAATTCTAGACTACAAATGTATCCCCTTCATATGTTTCCTCTCGAGAGAGATAGGGTACTTAAGGAACCAATGTATAGGCTGCATAACAAAAGGCATCGAAATGGATGGTTTTGCGGGGGAGGGTATCATGCATCATGGTTTTGAATCTAAGGAAGCGAGACTTCCTAACTCAAGACTTGTATTTGAAGCTGAGAAGGACCCTTTGGTCGACAAGAAAAGGTACTCAAACTCTTTGGTGTCTTCTTTTATAAGTAAGCTTGAAATTCCTTCCCAATCTTCCTAAAATTATTTTTCCCTAAAAGAATTCACTACTGCATTTTTGGCCTTTAGGGGGGGTTGTCTTCCGCCCCAAAAAGTGACCTACAGGGGGGGTTTGGCTTTGGGAGCGGTTTTGGCAAAACTACCCCTAAAGGCACCGATGTTTTAAGTTTTTCCCTTTAGGGGCAGTTTTTTACAAGATTAAAACCACCCCCAAAAGTCACTTTTGGGAGCGGTTTGTGACCTCCCTCATAGAGGTCTATGGAGGCGGTTTTAAACCCCCCTTGTAGACCCCTTCATAGAGACCTACGGGGGTGATTTTGAAACCCCTTCATAGAGACCTAAGAGGGTGGTTGTGAACCCCCCTTATAAGCCCCCTCATACAAACCTACAAGGGCGGTTTGGAACCCCCCTCGTAGAGGACTATAGGGGCGGTTTGGAACTCCCCTCGTAGAGGACTATAGGGGTGGTTTCAAACCCCCCTCGTAGAGGCCTATAGGGGCGGTTGTGAACCCCCCTCATATAGTCCTATAGGGGTGGTTTGGAACCCCCCTTGTAGAGGCCTATAGGGGCAGTTTAGAACCCCCCTCGTAGAGGCTTATAGGGGTGGTTTTGAACCCCCCTCATAGAGGCCTATAGAGGCAGTTTGAAACCCCCCTCGTAGAGACCTATAGGGGCAGTTTGGAACCCCCTTTCGTAGATTCCTATAGGGGCAGTTTGTAACCCCCATCGTAGGTACCTACAAGGGTGGTTCCAAACCCCCCTCGTTGTAACATACAAGGGCAATTTCGAACCCCCCTCGTAGTTACATATGAAGGTGGCTTAGAACCCCCCTCATAGTGACATATGAAGGCGGTTTAGAACCCCCCTCGTAGAAACATACAAAGATGGTTTGAAACCCCCTCTATAGCCATAATAAATCATAATAAAATATATTTTATTAAAAATACCAATATTGCAATATCAATAGGGCATGGAGGAATCGAACCACCAACCTCCTGCTTGTAAGGCAAGTGCTCTTCCATTGAGCTAGAGCCCTTTCAGAATTGGGGAATTCCAAGTTAATCCAAAATGTAATATAAGTGCTAAAAGCTACCATGTTGCAACAAAAACCAAAGAGAACTCACCCATAATAACTACTTTGGTTTGCATAAAGTAAAGATAAATTGTACCATAAAGGATGACGATGGAGGCATTCTCAAACCCCATACACCAGCAATAGTAGGCACATTGACAGTTTGGGAAGGTAGATTCTCATTAATCATAGATCTTGGCTGCTAATAATATGTTAAAGAAAGCAAATGTGATGAAGGTTTTGGTTGAGGCTGATGAGAATAGGATGCAGAAGGAAACTATGATGAAGGTGTTGATAGAGGTTGCTAAGGATAAGGTGTAAAAAACACTTTGGATAAAGAAGCTAGTGGAGGCTGCTGAGGTAAGGGCACATAAATCACTTGTGAAGAAGGAGGTTGTGGTTGTTTCCCTTCAAGAAGAGGAAATTGATGAACTTGTGGAGTATACTGTGCAAATTATGGTTGAACTGATGGAGACACACCCACGGTTGTCTGTAGTGTACCTTTCCTATCGGAAAAAATTTCTAGGTGAATCTGTTGGCTTGCTAGTGGCATAGATTTATGCCCTGACTGTGGTGAAATTCTAGGCCAAGGCTGCAAAATGTCAAAGTGTAGCTAGGGTTTTACCCCTAGCTTGTGAAAATGAGCACCTACTAAGGAGAATGGACTCCTTAGTAACAGTTCAGTAAATGTAAATTATTAAAACTAAAACAGAAATGTAAACTAATCTAAAACACATGCATGAAACATAAAGAACAAAAGATAAATAACGGTTTTGTATTGATATTACCTCCAATGTGGAGGTTGATGAAGCTCTTGCAATGTCCAAGAGGGTTGCTCCAAGCTCCAATGTGCTCCTTCTCTTTCTCCAATGGTGGAAATGGACCAAAAGGGGCTCTCAAGGTGAAAGTGGCTCAATGGTGAGCTAGGGTTTCAAGAGAGATTTTGGCAGAGTAAGGGTATACTTGATTGTGGATGTGAAATAAGGGATCTCCATCACCTATTTATAGTTTTTTGGTGATGGAGTGCTGACCCATGGTTTTGGGAGCCATATGGTTTAAGGCAGCTGTATAGGGTTTTTTCCTCCTTTTCCTCATTATTTTATATTTTTTATTCCCTTTCTAGAGGGATTTTGCTATTTTTTGGAGGAAAAGGGGGTTTTTTAGCCTTTTTGAGGCTATTTTGATGGTTTTGTGGCCTTTGGAGGCATTTTTGGCCTTTTGGAGGCTTTTTAGTGGGATTTTTTGGGTTTTTAAGGGAAATATGGTAGGAAAATGGACAAATGAGCCATATAATGTGGTAGATGAGGTAGTGAACACTTTTTGGGTGTTAACAGATTGCCCCCTGATGTGCGAGGGTAGGAGCTCATCGTATGGCCGATGGACATCATAAGTCATGTAAGGTTTTCCTGGGGTGTGGAGAGAAGAGAAGAAACAAACTGAAACCCGAAACAATGATCCCGAACAAACTGCAAGAACTAAAAGTACATAACCTCAATAATGGATGAGGAATCATCTGATCATATGGACGAGGCGGGCATACCCATGCTCGTATCAGGATAGAACATAATAATAACAATGGGGTCCAAAAAATGGGGACCTGAAATATACATGACCTCAAATACTGAATGAGGAAGAATCTCAATATATGGACGAGGCGGGCATACCCATGCTCGTATCAAGATACATAAAAGAACTGTGAGGCCCGAAAAGAGGGACTTGTAAGATACATAGAGAACCACTGTGTACATCATAAGTGTCCAGAGGGGACACAAAATCTGGGACATACTGCTGGGCTGACCATGTATGAGCTGAAGAACTAATACACTGGAACAATCAACAGTGCTACGGAGTGTGGTACCAAAGGAACTGATGAGCTGCTGGATCATAGTGACAAAGGGTCATACTCGCAATGGTACACTGAACTAGAACTGATCTGGGGCTGAACTGGGTACTCAAGGAAGCATGTAACTGGATGGCTTCCGAATACAATCGCCAACGCAACCCGGACATCCGTAGGAACATACAACTGGGTGTTCTGGAGTGACTCACCAATGTGCTAGAGTCGGGGGAAATCCGGGGTCTTCGACAAATAATGGTAGGTATGTAAATCCTGCGCAATTCTCAACGATGCGATCAAGGTGCTGAAGTCGAGCATGTGAGAAACAACCATTCGGAGAGGAAATGATGACTCCTTTCAAAATGGTCCGTAGGCACTCACCACAGATGGTGATGGGTCCAAGGCGCAGGGACCTCTGAACAAAGGCGACCTGATTGGGGGTGCTGCCGAGATGATCGATCATAGTGCCTGGAGGCACATGATGGCTTCTTCATGGGTTAAGGAACTAGAAGAAGTGTGTGTAAAATGGTACTGTCGTGTGGATTTTACGAGCCCAGGACAGTTCATGCTCATGGTTGCTTTCAATTTTAAGGAGTCTGAAAGCGATAAGAAGACTCTGAAGTAATGGAATGATACTGTCGTGTGGATTTATACGAGCCCAGGACAGTGCATGCTCGTGGTTACTTCCAATTTTAGAGAGTCTGAAAGCAAATAAGAAGACTCCAGGGAGTTTCTTTTTCGTATGTTTAGTCTCCAAGGCCCAAAGAAGCATAAAAGGATACAATGAAGAAGTCTTCTAGCCGGTGTGACTAGAGTATTCCTTTTTCATAATTAGTCTACCAGGTCCGGAAAAGGGGTAAACTTATACCAGATAGACGCCCTTTCAGGTACTTTAACGAGCATGAAAGGAAGCAAGATTGCTCGGCGATCTTTTCTTTGTTTTAGGAGTCAGAAAAGATCTTAACAGAAACTCCCTAAGTGCCTTTTTCGTAAAGGACTTGTCCGGCCTGAAAAAGGGATAAAATTATACCGAACAAAAGGAATGGCCAGGCAAGGAGGAAGTGTTCAATCGAGGAACATGTGTGATGACCAAGAACAAGGGTGGGGGGGAACACTGATGGGCCTCCTTGCGGGGTGAATGAAATGGTGGCAAAATAACGAAACATTTGCAGTATGACAGGAGTGTATGGCTCATGTAAATATGTGGAACAATCCGATGGCGGCCGATGTGGCACGCAAATCGAGGCAGCAAGGTGTTGGGACACAATGTTGAAACTGTACCAAGTGAGAGCGAGAAATGATCTCAAGCATCATCACGAGCTCGGAAAAATGAATCCGACGATATAAAGAGTGCCAAAAATGGACAACGACCGATGTGGCACGCAAACCGAGGTGACGGGGGCGTTTTGGAAAAAATACCCAAAAAATATGGGGGTGAGAGCGAGAAATGATCTCAACCATCATCACCGGCTCGAAAAAATGAATCCGATGATATAAAATAGGTGAGAAATGGAGAACGGCCGAAGTGGCATGCAAACCGAGGTGACTAGGGGTCGGGACACAATGTTGATATTGGTCCTGGTGAGAGCGAGAAATGATCTCAAGCATCGTCACGGGCACGGAAATATGAATCCGACGGTGCAAATGGTGCGAAAAAATGCAGGGCATAATACTAGGTGTATCATGATGGCCCGCGGGGGCAGAATACTAGGTGTATAAAATCAAATCAAATCTAGAAGTGATATGTGACCTCAAAAATGGTTGAGATCACAAGTGTGAAAAAGTGAGCAGGGTTAATGACTTGCCCCCATGCTATGTGCATGGGGTTTGTGATTATGGATCACATATGTGTGGGTTTGAACAATGGGTTCATTGACGTGCTGAGATAGATGTGATGGGGAAGGTTCAAAATGATTGATCATGCCCCCTATCCCAGGGTCGAGGGAATCTATTATGCCCCTTGACTCAGAGGTGTCAAGGTGGTGCTCTATGATGGTGGGGTCAAGACCAGGCACTTCGGTATAGGACTAGGCAAAGACATCATGGAATTCTTGGAAGAGTTTTTTGTACTCCTCAATCTCAGACTCGCTGCAAGAGGATCCTAAAGTGATGAGTTCAGGGGCACTCCCGGGGGCAACGATATCAATTTGGATGACAGGTGAGATATTAGCCATGTTACCTTCCTCGAAGGCGTCAGGAGCAGGAATAGGGTCCTTGAACCAGTCGACCTTAGTGGGAAGGAAGTCTTTGGATTCAACCGCAAATTGGGTAGCGGTGCTAGAGGAAGATGCTTCTGGGAGGAAATACGAACGATGGTGCATGTCATCCCAGGGATACTCCGGGGCAGTGAGTGCCTCAAGAATCTCCTCATCAGTATGAAAAGTTTGGGCCGTCAAACGGTTGACGTCGGAATGGTAGTGGAAGAGATCATGTAAATGGTGTTGACCTCCCCGGACGGGGGTGAGATCGGGGGGTGAATATCCTCAATAGTGGTTGGTGCCGTCTCAAGATCCAGATTGTTCATCTCATAGAGAGCCGCTCTGTAATCTGGGAGATCGGGACAATGATGTGAGTAGTGCCCGTAAACACCGCATATAGCACAGGGGTGGTTGGTACGCAGGGATTTATCTTTAGGATTGGGGGTGGGGTTTAGTTCGACAACCGGGATGTTGGGGTCGTCGTCGAGCATCTGCATGTGCTTCTGTAATGCTGGTAACTGTGGACACTAATGAGTCACATGGCCTAACTCGTCGCACAATGAGCATTTAGGAGGAACACGAAATACTGGGGGGTTTTTGACTGTCTTGGGAGGTGGTACAGCAGTGTAAGGTTGGGGACCTCTGCCCCCAGTGGGTTTGGGTGTAGGAGGGGGAGTCGTGGAGGACGAGGGGGTAGAGACACCGAGGGGTGGCTGAGTGGTAGTAGCCATGGGTTGCACCGGTTGGAGGACGACGCTTGGTGTCAACGGGGGAACGGGAGGTGAAAGATACCAGACGAGTAATCCCAAGGTTAGCCCAGGGAGACTAAGGGTAGCCATGACCGGGGCGCCTAATACTCCCGATGGAGGGACTAGGAAAGGGATTGTATGGATAGGTGTAACACCAATGTGGCTAGGTACCAGTGGTGGTTTAGGCAACAAGGACGGTTGATTGGTAGTTGTTTGGTTATCGTGGGAGAGGGTACATAAGTCAGACACTTCGGGCGTAGATGACGGGGGAGGAATGGATTGGAAGGTGGATGTCATCGGCGGGTCTGAGTAAACTCCAGGTCCCAAAGAGGAAACAAATGAGGTAGCAGCACTACTGACCGGTTGTTTCACCATGGGGAGAACATTTTCGGGTGCAGCGGGAGCATTTGGATCATAGTAAGTGAGTTGGTCGATCTTAACCATGCATCCATCATGGGGGAACATCATGGTACAAAAGACAGAGGAAGCGACTGCCTGCATAGCATACATGTAGCTGCGACCGAGTAAGAGGTTGTAATCAAGCTGAGCGTTGATGACCTCAATATCGATGAGGACGGTTTTACCACCTAACTGGACAGGGACATTGGCTAGGAGACCTTGGGGCTGAGTCGAACGACGGTCATAGGCACGTAACGCAGTGGTGGACTGCTGGAGGGTAGGGGATCCCAAATTCTGCCATACGAATGTAGACATAACGCATGTGGAGGCACCCTCATCGATGATGCATCGATGGATGACAAGATTCCGAACGTAAACAGAAACTTGGAATGCTAAGGTGGAAGGCAGGCGTGGTTCGGACTGGTCCAAATCAAATGCCAACAAATTCGAATCATTTGGGTCAATAGCCCCAATGGCTGATAGTAAAGTCTTGCGCTGGGAAGGGCAGTTCTTCAAGACTTCTAACGCCGACATGGCTGCGGGAGATTGGGCTAGGTCGTCTACAATGTTGTAGTTTGACGCAGCGTGCGCATTGGGGTTGTTGTTGATACGGCGAAGTGGGAAACGAGCTGCTTTGGAAGCGCCATCTACCGGAGGGGGAGGGATACGTAACGCTTGATCAGTGGGATGAGCGTTAGGGTTTTTATCAGCGGGAGGGGCTTCAGAGGTGGAGCCATATTGGTTCCGACGAGTCTGGAGGTTGACATTAGCGGAAGACATCATCAACAAATGGTGGGTACCTGAGTCAAACATGGGTTGATCAGGAGCGGCGTATGTGATCTGTTGTTGTTGGGGTTGCGCGTTGGCTTGAGGGGGGGCCAATGGCTGAGTGTTCACCACGCCTTGGGTTGGTAATGGGTTTTGCAGCACCAAAGGTGGCTGCTGAGGTTGTGGGGGGTTGGGCTGCGCCTGAGGAGCTGCATGTCTTTGGCGATGGGCATCATCAACCCAAAGTTGCCGAGCTCGCTCCAAATGTGGGCAAGTATGTGTGTAGTGGCCATAGACCCCATAGATAGAACAAGGATGGTTCGTTCTCAAATTAGGGTTTTTAGCCTGCTTGGGCGGGCGATCAGGGTTTTGGTTAGCGGGGGCCACGTTGTTGTTGTCGGGGGGATTAGCCGGTTGACCACCTTGGTCTATAGGTTGGTTGTTCCCACGATTACGGCCCTTGCCGCAATTCTGTTGGCCCTGGTTGCCTTGGTTGTTCTGGTTTTGCTGCGGGTTGTTTTGGGCGTAAACTTCCCCTTGAGCAGCAGGTGGGTTTTGAGGTTGTGCAGGCGCCAGAGTAGGCTGCGGTGGATGATAGGTAGGTGGAGGATGCGCAGGTACGGAACCTTGAGGAGGTTGCTGATATGTCTGCGGAGCAGGTTGTGGGTTTGCCACAGGGGCTGCCTGTGGCAGGTAATAAGCTGGTTGGGCTTGGGAAGGCGCAGGAGCTGGTGCAGCCTGCTGGTGATAATAAGTGGGTTGGGCCTGAGAAGGTGCAGGAGCTGGTGCAGCCTGCTGGTGGTAATAGGGATGAGGTGCGACTAGGGGGTTGTAAGCAGGGGGTGCATGACCGAAGCACTAAGGTGGACAGGTGGGTCCATGGGAGTGATGGTGATGTGTCATAGGAGCATATGAGTTGGTGGCCCCAGACTGTGAGGTGGCCCGCGAAAGGTCGGGGCCCGGGGTAAGACGTTCTATGGAGAAGGGTTGAGGATGCGAAGAAATACGACCAATGATACCGTCTGCGGCGTGGGATGCCCCCGGTGCATCGTGATGGGAGGACTCACCGCGAGGGGCGTCAGGTATAATGGTATAGAGGTAACCCGACTGGGCGTAAATGAGGTCGAACTGCTGTGCCTTAAGGATGGCCTCTTCTTCAGACTGGGGTCGTTCAGAAGCTACATCCTTAGCAATAACAGGAAGAAGGGACTTGAGGAACCAATCTAGGAAGATACGGTCATCTAATTTGATCTTGCATAAGCTACGGCGTCTACGCCACTCATGAATGTGGTCCGTGATGTGGGTAGGCGTGTTTTGTCTGCAGGATAGGAGAATCTCAACACCCGCGTCATAGCGGACAGGTAACTGGAAGAACTACAGGAAGGTCGAGGCCAGGGAAGTAAAGGTGGCATGGGTCAATATACCACTTGGCTGCAGAGCCAGTGAAGGTGCGCTGTAACAGACGGAGGTGAATAGAGTCATCCACTATGGAGTTGGAGGAACACCATAGATGGAAGTACATGATATGGTTTTGTGGGTCCTCACCTGCCTTACCCTCGAATTTAGGAATGTCAGAGGGGAGCTTGGTAGGCATGTGAGGCCATGCTGGGTCGTGTCGGATAGGGTCGTTGGTCAGTCTGGCTAGGTCAGGTAAGTTGAGGCTAGCCATGAATGGCAGACTGGAAGAAGGATGTGACACAGGAGTGGGTTGGACCAAGTTGGGGCCCATGCCCCCAAGTAGAGGGGCAGGGTTGGGAATGTTTCCCCCAAGTGGGGGAACTAAGGTAGCATAGGATGGGCCTGCACCACCATGGGTAGTGTGAGTCACTGGTGGAGTGGTGGTATGTATGCCAGCTACGGGGATGGGAATGGTGACTGGGATGGTGGATGTGGCCCCCATCGAGGGCATTCCTAGAGCAGGTGTGGTAACTGGTGTAGTGGTGGATGTGCCTCCAATGGTCCCTACAATGAAAGGAGTGGAAGTCGTGCCAGCCATGGGGCTAGTAGGGGCAGTGTAAATAGGGTTCTCAGACTCTTCTTCAGAATTGGAGGTAAAGTAAGGGGCGTCAATATCTGGTGACGGAGTCCTATGCCGTTGACGAGTGGAGTCAAGTGACAAGGCTCTAGATCTGTGATAAGTGGTATCAAGTGATGATGATCTGTGGTGATGACGTGTGGTGTCAAGTGAACCGTTTTGTGGGGGCTCTCCCCTGAGGCACCGAGAATGTATCAGGGACTCAATGGTGACAGATGGTGTCGAAACTTTGTGGGTTGAGGTGAGTAAAAAACAGCTCGAAAACCCTAATGCAACCGAGTGTGCAGAAGGAGAGCTCAAAAACAAGGCACTCAGGCCAACAACCAACTCAAAACACCCACTGTAACAGCTGTGCTACAATAGGTGGAGTACCAACAAAATGGTCAGAATACCAACAAGCAGCAGGTTTCCTAAAAATAAAAAATGGTGAACTCACTAGACCAAAGGGAGGTAAGGGAGCATGCAAACACCTAACTAAAAGGTATTCTAACTCAACTAGACATATCCTCTGCAAGGTGATGAAATCCAAGTCAGACAATATGAATAGGAAATCCAAGTGGCTAAGATGTCCCCTTGCCGGGAGGGACACTGGGTAGTCAATCCTAGAAGAATGGCAACTAAGATACCCCGTTCATGACACGTCCAGAAAGGTGAATCTGTCGTTTGGTCCTTTGATCGCAATACCCCAATATAGGGATATCCCGAGAACTGCGAAAGGTAGCCTTTCGGTTACTGAATGGACTGCGGTATTCCACTCAGGCCTCCGGAACCAGTCTCCCAACTTCAACCCTCCTAAGGGAGAGGCCCTCTGATAAACTGGTCGTGACTGTGCCAAAAAGTACTAGGGGATTTTGGTTCCCTAATTGAACAACAACTATGTCTCAAGTGTAAGTAACCGAGGGGTGTTATTGGAAGCCTATCCCCCCGATCCTACCTAACTACAAAGATTCTTTTGTGTTCCCCAAGTGGGGTTAGAATATTGGTTGAGTTAGATAGTTTTCTAAGGCTCACTTGAATTATGTGACAGAGTGTGTGCTCGTGAGGTGATGATGAACCCAAGTAGAAAGTGCCACTAGGGAGGGCAACTTTCTATCTAGCAATAACAATACAGAAATGAACTTTTAAAATGCACAATTTTCTTTTTCCAATGTAAAGTGCTGAAAATGTAAAAACGATTCTGTAAATCAAACAGAAATAAAAATTGCAGAAAAATGCTGGAAGGAAGGGTGGCTGCAGTAAGACAGAGGGTTGTGCTGGTGCAGAAAATAGTGCAGCAAAGTTCTGGGCTCAAAACTGTAAAAAATGCAGAAATCAAACCGCGGGTTTGTGGTGAAACTGAGCAGTCGGACCGCGGGTTTGAGGGAAACAGGCGCGGATAGGACGCAGGTTTTTGGCAGAAAAACGCAATCGGGACGCTGCAAAAGGGCTGCAAGTCGCAGTCAGGACGCGGGGAAGACGCCGAAAGGCGTCGGCGGGTTGCGGGAAAATGGCTGAAAGCCGCAGGTGGGACGCAGGAAAGACATTGAAAGGCGCCGGCGGGTTGCGGGAAACTGGCCGAAAGCCGCAGGCGGGACGCAGGAAAGACGCCGAAAGTTGCTGGCGGGTTGCGGGAAACTGGCTGAAAGCCGCAGGCGGGACGCAGGAAAGACGCCGAAAGGCGCCGGCGGGTTGCGGGAAACTGGCCGAAAGCCGCAGGCGGGACGTACGAAAGACGTCGAAAGGCACCGGCGGGTTGCGGGAAACTGGGCGAAAGCCGCAGGCGGGACGCAGGAAAGATGCCGAAAGGCACCGGCGGGTTGCGGGAAACTGGCCGAAAGCCGCAGGTGGGATGCAGAAAACAGGGAAATAGCCATAGTTAGACTGGATCAAACAGGCTAATAGCCATGGCAAGATCGCAGGTAACAGACTGCAAACGGACGGCACGTCTCCGGAAACAGTCTGAGAGCCACGGTCAGGTCGCAGGTAAGTGCCTGAAAGACGCGGTCGGCGCGCGACTGTGGGGGGAAAAAACGCGTTATACGGCGGCCGAAAGGGATAGTTGAACAGAAAAAGGATTTAAAAATTGTAACCAGAAATTCAAACTTAGGGGAGTCGCCAAAACTGTAGCTAGGGTTTTACCCCTAGCTTGTGCAAATGAGCACCTACTAAGGAGAATGGACTCCTTAGTAGCAGTTCAGTAAATGTAAATTATTAAAACTAAAACAGAAATGTAAACTAATCTAAAACACATGCATGAAACATAAAGAACAAAAGATAAATAATGGTTTTGTATTGATATTACCTCCAATGTCGAGGTTGATGAAGCTCTTGCAATGTCCAAGAGGGTTGCTCCAAGCTCCAATGTGCTCCTTCTCTTTCTCCAATGGTGGAAATGGGCCAAAAGGGGCTCTCAAGGTGAAAGTGGCTCAATGGTGAGCTAGGGTTTCAAGAGAGATTTTGGCAGAGTAAGGGTATACTTGATTGTGGATGTGAAATAAGAGATCTCCATCACCTATTTATAGTTTTTTGGTGGTGGAGTGCTGACCCATGGTTTTGGGAACCATATGGTTTAAGGCAGCTGTATAAGGTTTTTTCCTCCTTTTCCTCATTATTTTATATTTTTTATCCCCTTTTTAGAGGGATTTTGCTATTTTTTGGAGGAAAAGGGGGTTTTTTATCCTTTTTGAGGCTATTTTGATGGTTTTGTGGCTTTTTGGAGGCATTTTTGGCCTTTTGGAGGCTTTTTAGTGGGAGTTTTTGGGTTTTTAAGGGAAATATGGTAGGAAAATGGACAAATGAGCCATATAATGTGGTAGATGAGGTAGTGAACACTTTTTGGGTGTTAACACAAAGTTAGACCACAAGAAAGTATTAATAATTTTCGTGTATGCAAGGAAAACAACAAGGAAATGGATGTATAATAAATAAATACATTTATATCATACCTGCAATGGTAGTGGAGCCCCAAACCTCTGATGCGATTCAAAAAAATCCAAATTAGATAACAAGGGCAAGTTTGATTAGCCTAGGAGGATTAGTTGCTTTGTTAACAACCAAAGAGTATTGATCTCTACTCCCTTTTCCACCTCTAGTACTGGCAGATACAATCCTAGCCATGGCCCCGCTAAGGAAGAGAGGGAGTTGGGTAAGAGTTCTTGGTCTTCATTCCTATATTCCCTTGCAAATGATGACTGGACAGTAGTAAATACTCTTAGATGCTAGAAGTATGCTACAACCATTGGAAGTGTTTCTCTTTGGAAGAGGAATTTATACTTCAACTAGCTGAACCTGGAATGGTTTTGTGATAAGCTAGTCATGGTCACATACTTGTTGGAACATCGAGACTTGAACCTCCTCCCATTGCAAGCCCATGAATTATTGAGACCTGAGATATAAAAACAAAATATTATGCATGCAATGAACTATTTATAACCATGTCTTTAGGGTATTCCTTGTCACTGTCCTCAATAATTCCAGGTTTGTGTCAAGATGGTTTCAGATCCTTGTTTACAATTCACAACATATTCATTATTCCTAGCTTTGTTATACTGTCACAAAAACATCTAAAACCTGCATTAAAACAAAGAATTAAAATTCCTCTCATCAAAATAACCACAAAATAAGACAAATTAGAAGTTCCAGTGCCATATTGAACATTCATTATGTTAGCTACTTGCTCAATGGCCGCACATACAAGTGTTGGGGGAGTGAGGTATAAAAGAAAGCAATGCATCTACTAGTACGTCCATTAATGCAAGAACTTCACTCTCATCATCATCATTGCTTGCAACAAGATCAATAACATTCTTAAAGGCTTTATTGCAGCATATCATAAGTTCAACAATTGTTTCACAAATTTCCCCATGCCTAAGGGGAATCTCAAGTAACAACTATATAAGTAAAAAGCGCATTACTTGCATTTTGCTAAAGTTCGATTCACCCTTAGAATCCTATGATGGAAAGACAAGTATTAGAGATAATGATCATACTTTAAACAAACAAAATTATTAACACAAGGGATAATAAATTTCATTGAACACAACATGAAAAATATGAATCCTACTTCTAATGAGAATTATCAATTTTACTCTCAAACTGTAAGAACAAACTATTTATATGGAAAAAAGAATAGAAAGGACATTATTTTAATTATTGATGTGATAAGTTATATCTTTTCAAGTTCATAAAATAAAGAAAAAATAGCTAATTCATGAGTCTACTTACAGCTTGGAAAAGTTGTGCTTCTACATTATGTAGTTTGTTGAATGAATCTTCATCATCCCTACTTAAAGGAAAAAATAAAAAGACATATGGAATATTCTGAAATGTCCCCGAGAAGCTCATCATATATGCACCTAAATAATTGGAATCCAAGGGACTCACTTCATGCTGCATACCTTTAATCAACTCCGTGTTTATGTGAAATCATCAATTTTTGTGCATCCACAAATAAATGTTGCATTTGCTCAATGTTTACTCTCCTAATCTGCATTTCTGTTAACTTTGGCATATGTCAACATCTCCCAATCTGCAATTTTGTTAACTTTGGCATATGTTAACGCATCAAGAATTGACAATTTCAAAGCCATGAATTTACACAATGGTAGGAATTCTGAGTTTGATTCTTACATGGATAAAATCTCATGCTACAGGCTTCAAATAAAAATTTACCGGCATGACACACTCACCTATGATTCAATCCATAGCTTCAGATTCAAATAATTCTTGAAACGTCGTTCATCAACCATGCATATACTATGTAAATCGAGTCATAGCAGTCACAACTTACCTTGGTTGGAGATAGAGCATTATTCACACATCAAACTCACTAATAACCTTTTCAATGCTGATTTTTTTCTTCTTGAATCGAAACCTTAGTCAACATATGAACTTCTGTTATGACACAGAAATATGCTATCTATTGTCAGCTCCTATTCGTACTTATATAGCTACATCTCCTCTAACTCGTTATAGCATGCTCCTTAAGAAGCTCCATACTGGCTAGTGATGTTCCATCTAGATCCTCTGAGACTCTTCTATTAGCTAGTCCATATAGACCTGGTACTCCCTATACAACTCGTCATCTTGCTAGTCCAAAAGAGACACCTCAACAGAGCTATAGTGCTCCCATAACAAATATATACGACTCCTCCATAATCACAGTAGGAATATTAGTCTTAGGACTTGTGAACTCCATTAATAATATCTTACTCTATTAGTCTTCTTAGTTTTGATTTCCTCTTTTATAACACCATCATTTCTTTTCTGGACTATTTCTTTGGAACAAGGTTATAGTCTTTCACCTAGCTGGATAGTTTATGGACTCCACAGAACATAACCTCATTTTAATCTCTCTATGATTTTATCCCAATATAGGTTTCAATACAACTCCCTCCTTGAATTCTTGATCGCTACACCTACGATCTGATCTAAGTTTTGAAATTCAGATCCAACAATCCAATCATAGTACTCTGTATCCACAATGGAGATAACGATTTCTTCAAAGGGTTGCATTCAAAACACAATGATCCCCTTATGAACCGCAAACATCACTTAAATCTTCGATTCCATAATATGACCCATATTCAGGAAGCTTGAAATATCAACCAATTGCAGCAAAACTCAGCATCTTGGAATCACCCTTGATTTCTTATCTTCTTGACTATTCATACACGGTCCTAATTCACATTCAGATCTTCACTGCTGGACATAAAATACACAATTTGCTGATCAATAATTCATCCACTCAACTAAACATTAACAGATTAACATAAAGAGGCATATACAGATTAACACACTACTCCATTAGCTATAAAATCTGTACATTCATCTTCAGGGCCTGATTTTACATTTCTTGGCTACATCTAGCCTTGACAGATTAACACAAAACTTCATTAGCTATAAAATTTGTACATTCATCTTCATGGCCTGATTTTACATTTATTGGCTACATCTAGCCTTGACCTCCTCTCGCTCTCTACTGCCCCGAATTTCATTCGTTTGGCCACTCTCCTTCTTCATACCCTCATGATTACATTATATGGAAGAGTACAATTGCTTCCATCTCACCAACTAACTTTTTAAATTCTTGTAACTGACTTCTAACAACTCTACTGCTCTATATCTTTCAATAGCGGGTAACCCCCGAGCTAGACTATGATTTATGGGCTATGATTTCACCAGGGTGAAGGTCTTAGTCACAGGGCTCTATCTCACTCTCACCAAATTGTTTTTTAGGCTCCACCAACCACTCTGCACAGAGTTGTTACAGGAACATGTTTGTCTCTCCATTCTCTCGTAGCACATGTCTCGTTTGTTGTGTGAATTGAAAAGTCATAAGCATAAATCAAGAGAGAGAAACAGGTAGGCTGTAGAGGTCATTGCATCTACAAAGGATTTTTCTAATGACCATGAGCGACCTGACACTACCTATGTTGCTTCCAGGGATGTGGATGAAGCAAATGTTGAATAGAAATTGCTTGTCATTGGTGCAAAGAAGTCAGTTGAAGTAACATGTGAAGAACAAGTAGAGGCAGTCAATGCTTTAAGTGATGAAGTTAGTTCAAAGCAGAAGGATCTTGCTTGTTTTGATTCCAGCAGGATGAATAATTTGTTTGATGTCATTAGGCATTTTGAAGATCAATTTATAAGGGCCTATGATTCAGGGAAGGAAGTTTCAAGGATGCTGGAGGCAAGCAAAGTACATTATCATTCAAGCTTCACTGAAATCAAAGGTATTCTTTTCATTTTTATCTGGACTCTGTTTGATGCTCATATTTCACATTATAATTCTATGAAATTGGATGAAGGTACTACATGCAGTCACTAATATGGGCTTGTTGTTCCAGTGAATGTAATCTTTGGGGTTTGAACTGTTGCCTTCTATGAGGTGGACCCTGATTGGTAACATCTAGACACAACCTATCTAGCAATTTATTTTCCATGACATTCATATAGTGGTGCCATGCCATTTGGGGATTGATCTTATATCAGTTGCAAAATACCTTCTTGTCTACAATGATAAACTTCAAACTAGTCAAAACGACATACATGAATGATAGAGGACTTAGCATCTTTTAGGGTCCTATGCAAGAGTAAAGCATACCCAAAGTTTTACCTATAATAAAGAATTCATCGGAATTGGTGAATTTATTTCCTTTTTGGTAACAATACATAGGCATGTGTGGTAGGCTAATGCATTGCTTGTACTTAACTTATAACAACAGGGAGGCTTAAATGTATTATTATTACAAGTGACCATGGAAACTTGTCAATGCAATATTTAGTTCATGGGCATCGTGAATCTTCTCCATCTGCTATCAAATTTGTACTGTAGTGCATACAGCTAGATTAGAATGCCACAGTGTTTTTACATATCTAGGTATTATGTTCCCACTGATAGCTGTGAATAAATGCTATGAACTTATGGATGATGGCGTACAAATTCTATTTTAAAGTTTTCTCATTTCTTTGCATTGAAGTTAAATTATTTTCTAATGTCTTGTGTGTCAATGCAGAACATTCTGCAAAGGTTCTCAATGCTATCAATTGGCATCGATCAATGTCTTCATGATCTCCATTATCCAAGTCTGATTTTGCGTCCAGTTCAAAGTACCCCATTAATGTCAGTAATAGTGATTTTTTTTAATACTGTAGCATGATTTATGGTATCCGTTCGTCAACATTAGACAAGCTATTGGCATGGGAGAAAAAGCTCTATGAAGAAGAGAAGGTACAATTCTCACTGGAAATTTGTTTTCTTTTCATAAGCAAAATTGTATATTTTGATTTATCTCTCCCAACATTTCTAGAGGCAAAATTCCATTATGAACCATGAATATCGCAACCAATGAATTGTTTGAAATACACTTTGTCTTTGATGTTTTAAAAGTGTTGCAACTTGCATATGACTTTGAACTGGTCAATGTCATTTTCGGATATATTGCATGGTTTCATGCAGAGAAATGGTACTTCTTGGCAGTGCAAACAATTTAGCTTCATGGACATTGGAAGGAAAACTTAATATACTATCATTGTGATTTTTAGCCACAGATTGGCATACACTACTGATTCTTATTAATCTATAATTGTATCTTCCTATGTATGTTTTCCATTCTAGGCCTTATTTTAGGTTGAAAAGTGATGATGCCTAGGGTTATTGGTGGTAGAGCATAGAAATAATCATTCTTCCAAGATGAATCAATTGTATGCCCATGTGTATTCTTAAACATTTCTATATTATTCCACATTCTCATGATGGAGTTATCTTGTCAAATGGCATTTAGGCTATTAAGGAGCAAGATGACCAAATTGCATTTGCCAATATTTCTAGGTCATTTTGCACCCTCTTGAGAAGTCTGCAGCATTTTGAGGCTATTTTACATTTTTAAAAACCTCAAGATACCCCTGCAATCTGAATCTCTCCTCCGTAGATGAATTAATGCATGTCTATTGTACAAGATGCAAGTATATTTGTTTCCCACGGGCTACTAAACTCTAGACTCAATTGTCGAGATATACTTTAATATGTGAATAATACTTTCTTTGAATCTGAAGCTCCAAATTCTACAAGTATGAGTCATAAGGGCCTTTTTCTTGTGTACATTAAAATTTCATTTGCAATTATGTTCATTTGCAATTATATAGTTAACATAGTTTTGAATAGAATAAATAAGGGAATCTAGTATACCTATCATCAACAAACCAATTCTAAATTCAACACCAAATGCGACGGATTCAAGCACAACTAGCTTGGTCTGGGGCCTTACTTCAGGATTCTCTTAATTACTATATGATAAGAAATATAGTAATTTTATCCCAGCATGAGATTATGCATACCGTCTATGCCATTTCACCCATATTAGGTTTCATTAAAAAATGATAATTCCTTTTTCTTCCTCTTGTTCCAATGGAACTTCTTCTTCTTCTTCCCTTAGGTCCTTGGATGATTTGTTCTTGATCTGCCATGTTGTTCTTTGTTGGTGATTTCTGTAATCCCTCTTTATTCCATCTTTCTGTATCCTCACACCATTTTGTCATAGACTAAACTTATAATGACAAACCATTGTCAATATGTATGGCAATTTCAAAAAAATTCTCTCTCACACCCACATTCATCTCTAAATAAAGTGTACTGAATCAGACATGCCATGTCAGATTTGTTTTTATTAAACTCAAGTTGGAGGTTCATTTGTGTCATCTCGGACCATGGCTTTCATTGGAAGGAATTTGACAAAATAGCAACTATGGTTGATACTTAAGTTGTGATAGTTCAGGCCACAACATTCATTTGCTCCAGAGTCCATAGTGATAGTGAGTGATTACTTTCCTATATATTTTTAATTGTAAATCTATGAATAAAAAGAGCAAGACAGTCCTTTTTTCTAACTGGAGTTTTTCCAACATGTTTCTCTAGGGTAAAATCTTGTGTCCATGGTGTTCTATGGTGTGATTTTATTACTGTAGATATGTTCTTGTTTATTACCTTAGTTTATTGATTGGAGAAGCATGATTCTAATTATTATATCCTAATAATAAATAATCATGGTACGATAGAATAAAGTACCACTGGATTTGCAGTACTGTGTTAATGATCAGTTGTGAAGAACTATCCAATAGAATATCCAAGGCAGTTTATATATCACCAAGAATTGTGCACTGCATTAGTTAAGAACTGAACATCCTTCAGAATATTTTTATGATTTACACACTAGAGATGAACAATAGAAGAATACATGGCTTATGTAGGAATCCATGTCTTCTTTGAGACGGGAATTAGGTGATCTAGTTCTAAAATGGTTTAGAACTGGTATAAGCCATTGTTGCTTTATGTTAAGGGATGGGATTTTCAACTTACACATAATCGTTATTTAAATTAAAAATTGTACCAAAACACAAAAATAAGAACCAAATGGCAATTTTTTTGCATTGAGGCTAACACTTTTGATGAAATAGCTTCTTTCTGAGGTTTGGTATTGTATTTTCTGGAATGAACTATTTGAAAGATGTAGTTTTTGTCTTTTGCACATTGAAGGAAAAATATTGTACTTGAAAAGTATTTTCAACATTTCTTACAATAAATAAGTTCTTAATCCCCTAAATGTCCTAAGTTTGTAGAATAAAGAAGTTGCATTTGAATCGAAAAATACCTAAATTATTTAAAATTCATGAATATCAATCAGGGATTCAGACCTCAAGCATACAACCTTTCATTTCACGTGAGAGGAGAGAACAACCTGGTACTATAATGAAAAACAAACCTGACACTGCAGCTTAGGAGGCAGGATTATCTGATAATGCCTTTGGGCAAACCAGAATTGCACTAATTTTTTTCTATTTTGAACTGATTACCAACACAGACTTTCTTTGGTTATTTTGTTTGGATTCCAAGGAGGTACCATAAGTTTCTAGAAAAAAAGTTCCCCCATCTTCTGGTAAACTTAATACCCTAGAATGAAGGAAATTGTGTTTCTCTTCGAAACAGATCTTGAATCATAAAGATAAAGAGATGTGGATTTTACATAAGGGATTTCTCAAGTTACTGTTAGAATTATTGAAGGACAGTTAGTTTACTTATAGACCTGTGTTAGAATTGCTAAGAGAATGCAGGTTTGATTGAGAGATTATAGGAAGAATATTTATATACTTAGAAAGTTGTTTCGAGGATTCTAAATGCTCCACTTCTGTGTGATCTATAAATAAGGCATTCAGGCATGGAATAAACATAGCATACAACAGATTTCTTCTCTGTTGTGTATGCTTTATGATCTCTGTTTTGTGCTATGTTTATATGCTATGTTTGATATGATTTGTTTACAAGGTATCGGAACCAGGCTGAAAAGGAGTTTTGCAAATCTCAGTTTAAAAGGGTGTTTAATAGACTGAGTTGGTGTGGCTGCTGGGCTCTGAGTTGGTGTGTTGTTGGGATCGGTACTCACTCCAGAATCCAGAGACAATCTGTTGAAACCTGTGCTGTAAAATTTGTGTTAATTGTCTATTTCTATGGCAAATTTCACAGAATATTAGTGAGAACAGTAAATTGGATGGTACTAACTACGTGAAGTGGAAGTTTAAACTTCAAACCTTGATGAAGATTTAAAGTTTTGGAAGATAGTGAATGTAACAGAGCCATGCCTTGCAAATCAAGCAGCAGCAATGGTAGAAGTGAAATTTTTTTATCTTATCTATAGAAGTTATCCTGATACCAATTTGTTTAACATTTATCATTCTAACCAGCCAACTTGTATGGACCTACCTAAATTCACCATTTCCATAGTCGAGAGAGTCCTGCTAAGATTTTACAGAAATGGGATTTAAAAATCTCTTCAACAATTCTGATACAAGTTTTTAATCAAAATTGAAACCCCAGATTCAGGCTCAACCACTATAAGGAGAAAATGCAAACCATAAGAATGAACGGCATGTTATTTGTAATTAAAACCTCAATACAAGACAAACTTCACGCTAAATCATTATCTGGAAAGACTGGGTCTAGATTTCAGAGTAGAGAACCTAACCCTCTAGCATAACGACACCGGAGTAAAACCCTTGCTTGCAAAGAAAAAATTCTGATTTAAACGCATGTGCCATTAGGGCCGGCGAAGGTAACTCTAGACCTCGTGGAAGCCTCAACTTCCGTTTCAAGATGAATCATAGATCTCAAAAGGGGTATCGCTTACCAATTGTTGGGTTGCGTAGCTATTCCACTGCAACTCCGCTAAAAAATTGGTACCTATCAACTAACAAGCAGGAAATAAATTAATGAGATAGGTAAATGAAAACAATCTTTAACCTAGAAAACCGGCTCTTCAAAAATGACCATCGCTTACCTGTAGAATGACTGTGGACCGCCCAAAATCCAGTGAAGGTAGAAACGAGAATGGTGTGCCCTGAACTGTAAGAATGCTCAACTAAACCCCATTATGGTGGTGAGACAGGAATCCAACAAGTCCAAGATGGGATTGAAAATTGATGTTACCAGGTTTTTTCTCCCTTACACAGAGCGAGCGCAAATTACTAGAGATAGATCATCTTTTAATTTAATTGCCTTAAGATTTTAGAGCTCGATAAGCCCAGTCGGACAATAGGGTTTAATTGCACTTTTTTTTTCCACTGGAAAAAAAAAACTTTGCTATTATTTGAAGGGTGGTTCCCATTCCACTTTAAAGGGCTATGAGATATTGAACCCTTCAATGCTGCCATGTAAAAATAAGTCATTCTTTTCATTTGAAAATTTACGAGTACATCAAAATTTCATTTTTACTTACATAAAGGCTTTATTTTGCAGTGGATATGGCAGCATTGAACGTTATATATGTCATATAACACAATTATATTTTTCCCTGTGCCTCAGTCTCTAGGCCACTATGCCATCTTAGCAGTTTCCCAAATTGATCTTGCCTCTTAAACTTTTAACCAGAATAATAATGCAATTAACTTGCTAACCGCATTCCAATCCAACTTTCATCCTTACAGCCAAAATTAATACTATGTTACTCTTCATGATCTACTTGAACATGAGGAATTTATTAGTGAAACATAACTTTGGAGACACATAGAAAATCCACTTTCAAGATGTTCAGTGTGAATTGCCATAACTAATTTTATATATCTTTTTTCTGCATCAATGCAACTACAATTATCTTGCTAGCCTAATTCCAATCGAACTATTAACCAGTATAGTAATATTTAATACCTCTTAAAATGGGTTCCTAGGTTGCTTCAAACAATACAAGCTCGATGAAGAATTGGGTTCTTCAACTCTTCTAAAAGAAATGTGATGCTTATTCTTGGAAAAGTTCAATCTTTGTAAATCACTAGCGTTCTTCAAACTAACATAAATTCTAGCCTACTTAACAATGGAAAAAATGATAATGTAAGCATAAAAAGGAAGAAATTGTTTTAGAATCCAAAAACATTGGACGTTGAGTCTGGTCTATGTCTGTTGCTAAATTAGTGAACAATAGAGATGTATGCAAAAAGGCAGTAAAAAAGGTGAAGGGAAAGAATCTGAATGGTAACGTTTTTTTACTTTGTTGAATTGAGGACCATAATTCACTTTCATGCACCTCTATCAAACAACTGCGTTGCTTATGCCATTTATAATCCTCTTTCACGCAAGTCTATAAGAGAGAACAGCTCAACAAAGAGGTTGGATTGGATTGAAAACTAATAGCAAGTTTTTTTGTCACTCTAATTGTGTACCCTACGACAGAATTGAATGCTAATGAAAACAATATATGTTTTAATTTTTCATTCAACATTATGAATGGCACACATACTTGGGATAGAGTAAGTTTAAGCGCTCCTTACATGTTAAATGCTATGTTAGGGTTTGAGTAAAGAGAACTGTTCGGGTACACGGGGTACTACCAAAGGACCGAACACCAAGAGAAACCACTTCACAAAAACAGATCACAGATCAACACACCGATGTTTTGACGTGGTTTAAACCCTCTTGAGGGAAACACTCCACGGCCCCAGACAAATAGCTTCTACGAGACAATTTATTATGCAAAGAAAGAAAGTTACAAATGAGCTTCTCATAATCGATCAACTAAACAATGACCCTCCATGCTCTTTAAATAGAGATCATGGACCAATCGGGTGTTAAGCCACGGATCAAGGTTAGGTTTGATCTAAGAGAAGTTGAGCCGTCGGATCACTCTATGTCGGGAACATATCGTGACCATCGGATTAAGTATTTACAAATGCATACTAAAGAAACACACTATCCTTAACAGATATATTACACAAGTTGATCTTAACTAACTCTTAAGTGTCTAAATATCCTAACATCCCCCCTTAAGAACAACTTGGGATAGGATTGAAGGATTTACAAAAGTGACACTATTAGGAGAAGGAAGGAGGAATTAGAACCTACCCCCCCTTAATGAAAAGTTCCTGAACTCCTAAGATAGATCGAAGTTTAGAAAACTTCGCTTCTGTAAAAGACTTGGTGAAGATGTCTGCAACTTGATCATCTGTAGGAAAAAAGAGCACTTCAAGAACACGATCATGAACAATATTTCTGATGAAGTGCATATGTAGCTCAATGTGTTTGTTGCGTTGATGTAGAACTGGATCTTTGGAAAGCTTGATGGCACTTTGATTGTCACATCAAAGTGGAGTAGGCTGCTTCTGCTCGAATCCAAACTCTGAAAGGATCTATCGAAGCCATAAAGCTTCCTGACTGGCATTAACTGTTGCTCAATATTCTGCCTCTGCTGAAGAAAGAGACAGAGCTTGTTGTTTCTTACAAGCCCTGCAGTAGACTTTCGATCATCAGGATCGCCGGCCCAATCTGAATCAGGTAAACCAACTAACAAAGGTTTCACCCCTGTATTGTAATGAATCCCAAACTGAACTATACCTCGAATATATCGAAGTATTCTTTTAGCTACTTTCCAGTGACTTCCATGAGGTGTCTTCATATAATGGGCAACACGACCAACGGAAAAGGAAAGGTAAGGACGGGAATGAGTCAAGTATAAGAGACTACCAACAAGCTGACAATATAAGGTGGCATCGACATCAGGTGAAGTACAAGTGGCAGAAATTTTGACTCCAGACTGGAAGGGAGAAAGGGCTGGTGTACAATCTTCCATGTGAAAGCGACGAAGAAGGTCACAAGCATACTTAGACTGAGAAAGAAAGATTCCTTCTTTGGTTTGCAGGACTTGGAGACCAAGAAAATAATGCAAATGCCCTAAGTCTGACATTTCAAAATTTTGTTTAAGACTGGATTTCACATAGGTTATAAGCTTAGGGTCACTACTAGCAAGAATAAGGTCATCAACATATAGAACAAGTATGATGAGATGGTTTCCTACTTTCTTGGTATAGACATTGGGGTCAGAATGGCATCTAGAAAAACCAGTGTCAAGGAGAAAGTTATCCATTTGGGCATACCAAGCTCTAGGAGCTTTCTTAAGGCCATATAAGGATTTCTTAAGGCGACAGACAAGGCTAGAGTTATTTTGAACATAGCCAGGAGGTTGTTCCATGTAAATTTCCTCCTGTAAATCACCATGTAAGAAGGTAGACTTGACATCCATTTGATGGACTTCCCAGTTGTGTAAGGCTGCAAGGGAAAGAACAAGGCAGATGGAGTTCATTTTTGCGACAGGAGCAAAGGTTTCATTGTAGTCAATCCCTTCAACGTGGAAAAAAACTTTGGCAACTAACCTTGCCTTAAGTCTTTCAACACTTCCATCTGATGCATACTTAGTTCTGTAGACCCATTTACATCTAACAAGTTTTCTTCCTTTTGGAAGAGGTACAAGATCCCAAGTATCGTTCGCCATTAAGGAACGATATTCTTCATCCATGGCTGCATCCCAATCTGGATTCCCTGAAGCTTCTGCAAAAGTTTCTAGATCATGATTCTCAGAAACTTGAGCCAAAAGAGAAGAGGCTCGCCGAAACTGAGAACGTGTTCGACATTGATCTCTAGGATCACCGGCAAGATCACTAGCTGCTTCACATGTTGAATTGACCCATCAAGGAAGCACTTGTGCTGGTGAAACTGGAAAAACATGAGCAGGTGGAGGTGGATTTTCATCCTCATTGTCATCATCAGAAACTGGAGTTGGAAACCTATCAAGGAAGTTGGAAGAAGAAGAAGAAGGTACAAACGCAGAATCAGGCTCGCAGGCCAAAGATGGCACAATTGTCGAGTTAGGCTCACAGGCCAAGAGATTTTCATCAAATTTAAC
Source organism: Larix kaempferi (assembly GCA_027924585.1). Classification (NCBI taxonomy): domain Eukaryota; kingdom Viridiplantae; phylum Streptophyta; class Pinopsida; order Pinales; family Pinaceae; genus Larix; species Larix kaempferi. The sequence goes on from BSBM01000150.1 coordinate 3,805,230, forward strand.
ATCTCTTCTAATGATTATATCATGAGAATGTGGTTGAATAAGTCTATAACCTTTTACATCTTTAGAATATCCAACAAATATGCACTTTTCACGTTCTGGCTGTAATGCTTTCCGTTTTTCATCCGAAATGTGAGCCCATGCTTCACTACCAAACACACGAAAGTGACTTACATTAGGTTTAGTTTTCATCCATGCTTCTTCCGTTGTTATACCTTGTAATGCTTTATTGGGGGTGCGATTAACTATGTAATTTGCACAATTAATGGCTTCAGCCCAAAATTGAAGACTTGGTCCCTTAGATTGGATCATACAATTAGCCATTTCTTTTAAAGTGCGGTTCTTCCGCTCAGCTACACCATTTTGTTGTGGTGTATATGGAACAGTGTGTTGTTGTTGGATGCCTTATTCAGTGCAGAAAGTAGTGAACTTTTGTTAACATATTGTCCTCCATTGTCAGATCTTAACTTAATAATTTGATGACCAGATTGTTTTTCAACAAGGGCCTTGTAGGCCAAGAACATGTTAAATACTTCGCTCTTAAGTTTTAGGAAATAAACCCAAGTGTGTCTGGTGTAATCATCAATGAAAGTTAAGAAATATTTGAAACCAGAAAATGAAGTAGATGGAAGAGGACCACACATGTCACTATGCACAAGCTCCAAGGGAACCGAGGCGTGCCAAGAGGCACATTTGTCAAAATTGTCTTGATGATATTTTCCAAGTACACAACCGGAACAAACACCATCCCTGCAAGATACCATCGGAAGACCTGTCACCATATTGTCTTTACATAGTTGTTGCAATGAACGATAATTTAAGTGACCAAATCGCTCATGCCAAAGTTTGCTCAAGTTATCACTATGAGCAACAAAAACTGAAGGGAAATGTGATAACCCAAAGTTGTTAAACTTGTACAACCTGGTAATATCATCAACAATTCTGGTAGCTAGGACCTGTTGAGGATCTTTAAAATCCTTGATTACAACTTGGTGAGGTGTAAAGGTCACAGTTTTACCTTCACTAGAATGAGTGATCTGATAGACTGATAACAGATTGCAGGAAATTCTTGGAACACATAGTACATCACTAAAATGACCATTATCTACTGGAACTGTTCCAGCTCCTACAACATTTCGAGATCTATCATCACCAACAAATATTTGTTTGGTGTTACATTCATGCATAGTAGAAAATATGGCTTGATCCTTAGCCATATGACAAGATGCTCCAGAATCAATGAGCCATTCATTTGAAGTAGAAGAAGAAGATGCATTATAATAATAACTAGAAGCACAAAGTGCATGTCCATGAGAGGCAGATTCTGAAGGCAAATCTAGGCTGATGTGGTGCTTCTTCATTTCTGCTTCTAAGACTGTCATCTTCTTGAAACACTTAGATTCATCATGATTGTCTTTCCCGCAATAGTTGCAATGACGCTCAGTCTTCTTGCCTTTTGGCTTGGATCCTTTGTCATTTTTTAAAGAAGGAGCTGACTGAGAGGGTTTGGGACCCTTGTTTGACTTATTATTGCGAAAATTTTGTTTCTCGGGAGGCTTGGACTTTTCTTTCTCTTGGGACAATAAGGCTTTCCCATATGTATCTACATTGTTGATTATTCCAAGATGAATGAGTGTATCTTGCTCTCCAATCAAGGAATTACAAAAGAATTCAAGACTAGGCTCTTGATAGCTAGCTGCATTCAAGGATTCTTTCATGGAGTAAAATGTAGATACAAAAATAGAATATGCAGGTCCAAGTTTGGAAAGAATATGATAAATGCATTGTTTGTCTTCCCTCTTAATCTTACATTCTGCACATAAGAGTTTAAGAGTTTTGTACTTAGATAAATAATCTTGAATGCATGAAAAGTCACTTGGATTTAAAGAAATCAACTCATTTTCGAGTTGGTGACCTCGAATTTCATTGTGTTTACCAAACACAGATTCCAACTTGTCCCAAGCAGCATTAGGTTCATCAATTCCAGATATGTGGAATTGCAAATCAGTAGAGATTGACATCCCAATCAATCCACGAGCTTCATCACATCTATTTGCCCATTTTATTTTCTTATCATCATCAGTGGGTTTTGTTTCTTTCCCTAAGGTAATTCTAAAAAGTTCCCTACTTCGTAGAACATCCTCCATACGAGATTTTCATGATAAATAGTTGGAACTGTTAAGTTGAATATCACAAGGGGCGGCCATATTTATAAATTAATGGCTATAAAAGAAGAAACCAATAGTCTGGATGTGAAAAGATCGAAAAAATAGGCGGTTTAGAAAAAAATGACACTGAAAACAGACTCTGTATGATGAAGTTATGCTTGAACAAAGAAACTGTTGAAGATGTCCCCAATAGTGACGTGGCAGCTAGAGAATGTCTAGCAAAAAAAAGAACCCCTCTCTTCCCGAGATGAACCTTTTGACAATCACTTTACAAGAAAGTTGCTTTAAGTGAACCACTTTTGTAAAATAATTGATTTCACTTTTACAATGATATTACTTGTAAATAGTGCAACAATACAAAAGAACTTAAGTGACTCACTTGTATTTTTATTTTATTATTTAAGTGAGATGTATTTTTACAATAAAGTAACTTGAAAATATAAATTGCATGCACTTTTTCTTTTAAAAGTAACTTCCTAAGACTTGAACTCAAGACCTAATAAGGAATAAAGCAACTTTGAACCAAGTGAGCTAGATTAAAAGGTATGTAAAATATGGGAATGAGGAAGGGGGCTTTTTTTTTGCTTTAAAAAAATAAAAAACTCTTCTTGCTCGGTTTGCGTGCTTGCCCTTTTTCCTGCAAAACACACCAAAAATCGAAACAAAAAAAAAAATTCCACACTTATGGAGTTAGATCTCATTAGATTTCCCGGAAAGTCTACGTTTTCTCTCTGTTTCTGATTTGCCGAGATCGCGCAAGGTGCACGACAAAGAGTATACGCAGCCGAGAAAAATCCTTTCCCTTTCTGTTTCTGATTTGCCGAGATCGCTCAAGGTGCACGGCAAAGAGTATACGTAGATGGGAAAGCAACAATCCAAACCCCAAAAAAATCTAACAGTAAAAAATGATAAAATATGAGTTTTTTTCTTTTAAAAACAGAAAATAAAAAATGCGTCACTATAACATTATCCTTTAGATCTGATGAAATACACGTTTCTGGAGCAACTGGGAACCGTTTTCGATCAAACGAAAACTATTTCCCAATGGAAACGACGCTCTGGACGCAATGGAACACCTCCCATAGCCCAGAAATGCACAGAAATACCAGAACCAGAAACCCTTTCGAGTTTCGGCAACAACAGTTCAAGATCTAGATCATAACCGGAAGCGGCTCTTCATAAAAGCTCTGATACCATGTTCGGGTACACAGGGTACTACCAAAGGACCGAACACCAAGAGAAAAAACTTCACACAAAGAGATCACAGATCAACACACCGATGTTTTGACGTGGTTTAAACCCTCTTGAGGGAAACACTCCACGGCCCCGGACAAATAGCTTCTACGGGACAATTTATTATGCAAAGAAAGAAAGTTACAAATGAGCTTCTCATAATCGATCAACTAAACAATGACCCTCCATGCTCTTTAAATAGATATCATGGACCAATCAGGTGTTAAGCCACGGATCAAGGTTAGGTTTGATCTAAGAGAAGTTGAGCCGTCGGATCACTCTATGTCGGGAACATATCATGACCGTCAGATTAAGTATTTACAAATGCATACTAATGCATACTAAAGAAACACACTGTCCCTAACGAATATATTACACAAGTTGATATTAACTAACTCCTAAGTGTCTAAATATCCTAACAGGAACTATCCGACTCCATGCAGCTTTTGTTCTCAATAGATGATTAAGGACCCTGGATGCTTCTTCTCTATAGCCCTCCCCTTAGATCTCATTATACATACTAACTATGTGGTACGATGGAGTAGAGGATGGGTTGTGAAGCATAAGTAAAACATAGGTAGACCAAGTAGAGAGGATATGCATAGATGGTTGAAGTTCATGTTCTATTCCAAACCAGCCAATAAGGGAAACAAAATCAAAAGGTAAAGTAGCACTGTCGATCTAAAAATCAAGATTACAAGGACATTTTTGTCCCAGTTCGTACAGTCGAATGCAGGAGTGCGCATTGGGAATTCTAATAAAATTTCCAGCTTTCAGCATTGTCCTTCACCAAATGTTGTTGCATATTCTCAATCATATTGAAATTTGATAGCTAGTTGGGATTGTAAGTGTAGTAGCATCGGTGGTATTCATATTAATAAATACCAAGAATGGTGGTAAAGACAAGACTTTTGAATGTTAATAACCATACATGTGGCCTTGCAAAAAAGATCTAGAATGTACTTATAGTAAGTCCATTCTTCGAGATTACCAATTCCAAACAGTAACACATCATCTATAAATAAAAGATGTGTAATGTAATGGTGCTTAGAAACTTTAATACCTATAATCATGCCTGCAAGTTTTGCTCGATTCAGGAGTCTGCTGAGTCCCTCAATAACCAATAAGAAGAGTGATGGTGAGGGTTTAATTGCACTTGTTCTATCTCCAATGCCTTAATGGAGATAAAACCACCGTAAGCTAGTTGAATTTATGTGGATCCAATATGCAGACACAGTAATACCTTTTACAACCTACCTGGAAGATGGTAAAAGTGACACAGTACCCAATTTATGAGGAAATCCGATAGCTCCAAAACCAGTGTAGCTTCAGCCTCCATGCAATGCTTTGGATAATGTGGAAAGAATCGTGTTCACAACTGTGCATGTAAAGACTAAGGTTAATAATCACCTTTTTAATATTTTAGAGATAGATGGAATATATAAAGGATTTCCTTATGTTGTATGTATTGTATACTTAGGAAGGGTATTGAAATCTTCATAAGTCCATCCTAATATGGGTTATTTTTTTAGTAAATTAAATCCTCCCTAAGAGGAATGTGGATTTGGAAATTAGAGATATGAACAACATGCTAATATTTTGATAGCTCAAGTAACTACAAGGAAGTAAATGTTACCTTATGAAAGGGTTTGGTCAACCTGAGACTAGCCTAGCAATGGAGTAAGTTGTAATTTCCATGGAAACCTACAAATCAAATGTAAAGCTTTAGCATACCAGCTAAGTAAGACAATACCCCTTCCAAGTTGGAATTTCTACCTTCAAGCAAAGTCAAATATTTCATAAGGACCAGTTTCCCAAATGATAGAGTTGGTGTTGTTTTCAAAGGAAACGATATGATAAAAATAAAAGAAATAGAAAAGAAAAGAAAGATTTATTTTTTATTGTTATTATGGAGATGTTACACCTAAGGTGTGAAGTGTGCCATAAACTCTTATAAAAAGGCTTTGATTACAATTTTTCCTCATAACATCTCCCTATACAAGATATTATTTGCAGTATAGAAGTTTCCATCCAGACCCTTCCTACCTATGATGCTAAAGAAATCCAGTAAGATCACTCCTGCATCTTAAAATGAGCCCCTAAAATCCAACCTCTCTATAAATGAATTCGAAGCCTTAAAAATGGCGTAGTGCCAATCCAAATAGTGATTTTAAAGCCAATAAAGGAAATGACACAACTATTATGAACACTATAGATTACAACTCTAAAATGTTTGACCTCCTTTCCACCATTACATGTAAATCAATTAATTTAATGGCCCGAACTAATTGCAAGGATATATGGCTCATTATCCATTGCATACCCAACACGGATAATATTTACCCAATCATCCATGATATTCATTTGTCGCATCGCACCCCCAACATAATGAAGGCCCTTGTAATGGGATGGTCAGGCATGTGTGGAAATAATTCAACCAACCCCCATCCTAACTTCAATTTTAGAAAACTTCCCTTGGTTCTTGTAAATGGTCTATTCTCAAATTGTTACATGGAGGTTTAATCTTGGCTTTAGCTTTAGGAGGTAACATTCTCTGTTAGTCCACATTGTATGTTGGCTCAACCTCTTCCCAATATTTTTTATTTGCAAGTGGAATTCTTAGGGTTTTGGGTAGGCATTCAATATATGTTGGTTCAATCTCTTCTTGATCCTTTTCATTTTCTAGTAGAATCCCCAAGGACTAGGTAGGATCTTTCTGAGGTTGTTGAGACAAAGGCCATTCAAAGGAATGTTTGGTTGTTTGTGGTTCTTTTAGAACCTTTTCCAATATCGTTTCTCTTACCCTTATTTCCCCATCCCTGTGTCTTTCCATTACCCTTGGCTAAGATCTCTATGTTTGAGTTTCAGTTCATTGTGGAAAAAGAAAACAAGGTCATGACAATGGTTGCTTCACATAGTCATCCCAGTAGATGCTCTAATTGTGAGCATGCATAAATGAAGCAAGCTATAAGGAGGCATGAAAATCATCGTGGTGAGTTCCAAGACAATATTTCCTCTATTATGAGGAGGGGCTTCCTCCATGGCGTCTTTCCTCCTTAGTTAACCAAGATAACCTGACCCATCTCAGGTGACAATTTAAAATATGTGTTGTGAGAGAGATTCTACAAAGGGCCTTCGTGTGTGTCTAGAGGGTCAACTTGGCATGGCAGGTTACACTATGGGATCTGTGGGTGGGTGATGTTAATTGCTATGTGATGCACAACTTTTTTATTCACAAAGTTGCTATATATATATATATATATATATATATATAATTGTTTTATTAATATGCATTAAATATATTAAAAATGTAATGTATTAATACTACATTTAATTAAATTTGACATTAAAATTGTTAATATATTTTAAGCCAGGTGGAAGGAATAAAATATCATAGCCTACCTTTGAGTCTCGATAATCTACCCTTTAAATTGAACCAGAACAACAAAAGAAGTTTGTTAATGGCGCGATTTGCAAAAATTCTAGATACATGAGTAATTAAGATCTCGAGGCTCTAAAAATTGATGTGTTTTTTAGCAATCCACAATTCAGTGAATTCATAGTCACTGGCATGAAATTTAATTTATTTAATGAAAGAATCATTGTATCTACCTCTATGTCGAAACCATTTTCCATGCTAATGCGGGCCACTGCCCTCCTTATTGTTTTACCAAAAGGCATGAGAATGAGGAAGAAGACTTAAAATTATGGACTTCACCATCAAAGAAGCCTTACAATCACATTGGTAAGGAGTGACAAGAAGATCACAGCAATCCAACGTGTCAAATCTCAGATGACAACGCCAATTAAATACTTATATGGTAAACTTAACATAAGACTTACTTATAGTTGTCTCTTAATCTTTGTGTCTTGACACATTTGATAATTTATGGTTGTCTCTGTGCCTTGACTGAATTGATATTATAAGGTGAGGATGTGCATGCATAATAATCCTTAGTTATGACTATGCGATGGGGATTTAAATGGAAGAGGATGTAAAGACATGTAATTTTTATATGTATTTTGGTGGCAAGTGTTGAAGACAAACGTGGTGAGAAACCACATATGTTTGGAAGGACAGAGGGAGATTACATGATCATGATCATGCCACCCATCAAATTGAAGACAATTCATGAGCCAATTTTTTTTTTTTTTAATTTTATTAATAACCATTGTGGTACATTGGTCCAAATGTTTTTTCTAACTCATTGTTTCTCCATATTGTGTGCCTAGTGCCACCTCTCTATATCAATGCATAAATCAACCTCTGCTTGGTTTGTGGTTCTAGTTGCATGCCATTGAGTGTTGTTTAGAGTTTTCATGAGTCTGTGACATTCATGCCAGAAATGAAGTCTTGTAGAGGAGGACTCATCAAAGCGGCGATTTGAATTTCATTTTGACGTAAAACGAGTGGACATTGGTATCCAGGTTCACATAGGTAGTAGGCACAATGTTTCGGCCTTGTTTTGGGCCTAGTAGTGGTTCTCTATTCTTACAACCATAGGCATTGACACATTGTCACACCTTAGATCTCATCCCGAAGTGACTCGGGATTCAGAGTCAAATCCCAGTGGCTAGTACCTCGTAGTCATCAGTCATCACTCGTCACCTTGCAAAGCTAAGAAGTGAGTGCATGACATGAGTGAGTGAATGATTATAATTTATGATATTTCCAATATTTTGAATGACGAGTCGAATTTTATAGCATAGGAATTTCAACATAGAAATTGAAATTTATATGGATGGGTAATTTCAAATGTTTCCCTTCTTTTGAAATGTTGATATAAGTTATGTCCTTCCTATTGGAAGGGTAAAATCCAGATTTTAGATTTTTTTTGAAGGGCAATTTTAACTTTACATTTCTAGGAAGGGCTAGAACCCTTTGGAAGGGCCAGGAAGGGTTCAAATTTGAACGTTGAGTACAAGGCTAGGCACATCACATATTAAAATACATTTATATGGATTCACAAGAAAGGCACTAAATTCAATAAATTATTAAATACATTGTTTAAGTAAATAATTATGATTCCACTTTAGAACTAAGCGGAGCGATGGAGGATGTGTCTAGTACAGAAGCTTTTCGGGTCTCTTCAAGGTTTTTATGGTGTTTTCTGGTGTTTTAGAAGTGCATGAATACTTTCTCCATTTTGCTGTGTATATGTGGAAGAATGGAGTATTTGTTAGACGTGGAATGGGAGGCAGAAACTTGAGTCACCTGTTATAGGTCAAACCTGCACCTCTCCGTGCGTGATCACGTTGAGTTGTCGATCACACAAAAGGAAAAATTGGATGGCGGAGCATGATGACCTTAGATGAGACCTTGACCTATTCCACATCCTTGCAAGCTGGAAAAACCCCAAAAAATGTCATTTTGAGACATGAGCGCTACTCTACCTTAACATACTAGTGCCTGTACCCTACTCCAATGTACAATAGTAGTGCTCAACCCTCATGGGTGCTACTCCTCTTCAATAGAGTAGCCTACAACATTTAAAAAATGATGAGCGCTAGTTATAAAACACTATAGTAGCGCCTTGGGCACTACTCCACTATGAAATAGTAGCGTACACCTCAAAAGATGATTAAAAAATAATTAATTTCATGAAGAGGATTAGTTGCAGTTGGTTTCCCAACTTCCCCAACTTCCTCCATAACCATCTCTCGACTTGAACTGCTTCCATTGTCTTATAAATACAAGGAGGAATGAAGAGAGGGGTTAGACATGAATGCTATTGAGATACTCTTAAAGAGAAGCTTGTGTTGAAGGAGGTTATGCTGGAAGATTTCCATGACAGAGAAGAGCAGGAGCCCAGGATCAGGTTGCAGGAGCATGCTGCAAAGTCAGGTATACTTTGTATCATTAATTTGCATTTGACAATAAAAGGTTGAAGCATTTTTCTTGTCCCAAACCAAGTGTTCATTGATTTATGTACTTGTTTGGATCTGTTTTGGTTAATATTTGATGTTTAAATTGCTTTGTCCATTTCATCATTATATATTATCCAAGATACGCTGAGAAAGGTACTCGTATTGCAGGTTTATTGAATGAGAGGTTGACTTGAGAATCAAGCGCAAGATTGAATAAGAGCTAGGATCGAACTTCATTCAAAAAGGTATGTTCTCAAGACCCATAACCTATTTCCATTCATAAACATCTCTGTAACACAGTTAGTATGTTTACTTGTCATCCCCTTTCAGTTGATAATGTTCGTTTCCTCGTTATAGGGTAGTTTTTCCCGCCAACAGACTGGCGACTCCACTGGGGAGTGTTGTTTTTCTGCTCTAGGAAACCCTTCTTGATTTTCTTTCCAGTACTTTGTAACTCTTTCAATCCTCTGAGAAGTTCCGTAGGTATCTTCTGCTTGCTTCTCCCTGTTTGTTTTCAGTCTTTTGTATCTTTTCAAAGTCAATTTTTGACTCTTTAAGACCTGAGCGCTACTCTGTTATACATACAGTAGTGCCCATACGCTAGTTTGTCTTCATACAGTAGTTCCCACCTATCTTTGAGTGTTGGTTTCCCTACTGTACAGTAGGGTACATTCCTGTAGCTCCCTATCAGAGGTTAGGTTGAGTTTTATACCTTGTTAGGTGGTTTTTTGACTTTTTTTTAGGTCTCCTTGACTAGTTTTTTAGGTCTGTAACTTTTATTTGAGTCTCAAAACCTTTCTTTGAGTCTTTTTGCCATCTTTAGATCACTTGCTTACTTGTGGAATGTTTGGTCCATTTATAACTCTTTTTGAAGACTAGGCTTTGTTCCTTAGTGAACACTTCTGCTTATCTTTTCCCTAATGGTGTGTTGCTGACCTACAAACCTGCATGCTTTGCATTTGCTGTTTGTGGCAACACTTGTTTGCTCTTTACCCATCGTATCCTTTGTTTTATGGTTTGGTTCGTTTTGGAGCCTATGGGGTGTCTTCCAAACTTGTTGAGTTCCAACTTCCTTGACTTTTCGTCTTTTCCAGTATCAAGTGTGTTTAGAGTGCTTTAGTTTGATTCATTTCTCAGTCCTTGTGTTAGTACGGTGGTTGTTAGATTGCTTGCCTACCATTTGCTTGGCATAGTGGTCTTATTAGGTTTTGATGCTTTGGGTCAGTCCTTTTGTGTTTGATTCCCAGTTTTGAGAATCCTTCTCCTTTGTTTTCTCTCCACTTTGCTTCCGAGTGTGAAGGATTTTTCTTTTGCAAAAAACCTGTAGGACAAGTCTTTGTTGAGCTAGTGTTTTGACAGCTGTAAGCTTAGGAGCCATTTTTAGCCATACTTACACATTGTGCATAAGTCTTATTTGCTTTCCATGTTTATAGTTCTTTTTTGTTTATAATAACAAAAAAAGAAAAAAAATGGTAGCTTAGGGTTAATAAGCCTGATATTTTTTTGCAAGATAGCATAGGTTATTTTGTTTACAATTTCAAAAGAAAACAAAAAAGAAATTTGATTAGATTTTCTCAGTCTTCAGTTTGGAAAGAACATTAAATGAAAAAATAAAAAGTTTTGGTGTCGAAAGTTATAATTTATGCACTTTGCTTTCCTGTTGCAACCACGCCACACAAACGCACTACCTTTTGAGTAATAACAACCCTAAAAATATTTAATAAAATTAAATAGCAACAATTTTTCTTTTTAGGGATACACTACACCAACTAGTCTTGGTTAGGATCTTGGGTTTAAATCACCTTAAACCACCCAAGGTCACACATTACGCAAAAATCGTAGTTCGACTATCATAGGTAAATCCACTTCATTCAAAGCTTTCCTGGGATCTATGCAGTAGGTCTTGTGAGCTCATATTGTTGGGAATACTCCTCCTACTTTCTGTTTCGAGCATATACCAGGATTGGATCGCGTTTGGGGACTCTTTTGAGTTTCGGGCTCAGTTACCCTACCCACGCCTTCTGATTCGACCTGAGACTGTTCCCCTAGGAGTTTTTGGTGTTGTGGTATCCTTAGTATCTGACCATAGGTTCATACATAGGTGATAGCGGAGGGTATATCTGTTGTACCTAGGACAGACGTGGGAGGAAATCCCTTGCAAGTCTTCGGGAGGACGGTTGGGTGATTCCAGCGCTTGCACCCTTAGTCATTGTATTGTGGACCCCGAGTAACTGTTCTTCATCCTTCGTTGATCTGTTCTGGGCCCTCATCATCCCAGACTCTTCTCTGGAAGGAATCTTTTTTGCTTGGTTTGCATACTTAGGACATTTTTAGTGGTGTGTTGTTTGCCCCCTAGTCTTAGTGGCCACTAGGTTTTCTAGTTTTATTTTTATATATAATAGTGGAAAACCAAGAACTTCGTAGGTCGAGAAGGTTGCAAAACTTTCCTCCACTTAGAACAGAACCACTACCACTAGCTGGACGATAGAGGGTAGACCCTAGTGTTGCTTTGGAAACCACTGGTGAAATAGAAGTTCGTGAGGAACTTTTTACAACAGAAAATCCTGAAATAGAAATTCCTGAGGAACTACAACCTAAAATAGAGTTTCCTGAAGAACTACAAACTACAACAGAAAGCCCTGAAATAGAGGTTCCTGAGGAACCAAAACCAGGGACTCCATTTCAGCAACATTTTAGTTCAATTGAGATTGAAGATCTCACTTCTGCGGAGTTCAATACTCCTTTTAATCCTCCTCTGACTAATCTTAGAGTTCCGTTGTTATTACTCGTTGGTTTCCAGCAACCAGATTATAGTGCATATCATTTCACACCTGAGCATTTTATGACTAATCCAGGAGGTGAATTGGGAGTTCCACAGACTCCCACCATAGGTGTGAATACCAATACTGTAAATCCTCCTCTTACTTCTACACCGAGTTCGGCACAGACAACCTCTGTGTCCACTTCGTCCTTTAGTTTTAATACTGGTACATTAGGCATGTCGAGTTTGACAACTATGGAATCCGCCTCTACACCCATTTTTGGACCTAGCAGTATGGCCAATCTAATTCCACCTCCTATAACTCAACCGTCATATCACATACCTAGTACTTGGATTTCCACACCCGTTGTAGGGCCAAGTGCTTCTGCAACTGTACCTGTCATGGGTACCATGACTGCACCATCCACGTCAGCCACTACTGATTTTAATACCTTCGCAGGTCCCAACTTGAATCAAGGAAATATACCTGCAGGAAACATCCCTTTCTCTTTATTCTTGGGAGGAGGGGGTAACATTTTTAACTAGCAATATGGTGGGGCTAACGCCCAGCCACAGTGGACGAACCCATAGAGCACTAACCCACTTTCATATGGGTGGGGGAATTTCAATAATACTTTCGCGCAAAAACAGATGGCAGGGGGCAACCCCTACCAGCAAGTAACTGGGGGCAACCCGTACCAGCAGATGGCAGGGGGAAACCCCTTCCATCAAATGACTAGGGGAAACCCCTATCAATAGATGGTTGGGGGAAACCCTTACCAGCAGTTCACGGGTCAAACTATGGGCGGTTCCCCCTTTATGACCCTAGCTTATCAAATGTTGTCTTACAGACCTCGTTTACCGTTTCTAGAAACTCTAAATTTGCCAGAACTTTCCAAGTTCACAAACGATCCGGTGTATCACAATGCCACATGGCCACCAATTCCTACCAAGTTATCTTTGAACATTCCAAAGTTCGAAGGAAAAACTGGCGAGGACCCTGGTGACCATGTCACTACTTTACATTTATGGTGTTCCTCGAACTCATTCAATGAAGATTCCGTCAGGTTGAGACTGTTCCAAAGGACCTTAACCGGCACTGTAGCCAAATGGTACATTGAGTTACCTACATCTACATTCTTTAATTTTGGGGATCTCGCGACTATATTTTTGAATCACTTCCAACTTCCTATTCGGTATGATGCCGGAACAGACCTTTTGTCTACATTGAGACAAAATAAAGCCACTCACTTATCTGATCACATTCAGGAGTGGCGAAGACGGAAGAGGCTCATTAAAGCCAACATACCTCTATAATTCCTTCTTGAGTGGTATTTGAAATCACTCCTTCCTTATATTTCTAAGGAAGTGGCTACTTCTGGAGTGTCTACAGAGGAAGAAGCCATCTTACGGACCCATCAGTTAGACCTTGTTTACGCACAATCTAGGTTACTTTACGAAATCATACCTGATGCACCGCGATCAAATACCGATCTGAGCAAACCTAAACCTGGACCACATTGGTGAGCTCCTTATATGGATGCCTAATGAGGGAAGCTATACCAAGAGCCTACTTTAAATGTCAACCCGGGGTACGTACAAACTTGAGAGATGCATGCACTATCTGTGCTCTTTATAGGATAATCTCTTGTCATAGTTAAAGGGCGGTATCGATGTTCTAAAGATTGTCTACTAAATGTGAAAATTGATTATGCTATGGAATTGAATACTGGAAAGCAATAAATCTAATTTAAAAGAATTAAAGTGCTGAAAGCAGTAAATATGTTCTGAGAAATAAAGCAAGGAATCTATTCCAAATGATTAAAATGCTGAAGTAATTAGATGCTGATCTGTTCTAAGAAGTGAAGATACAAAGACAATAAATCTATTTGAAATAATTAAAATGCTGAAATGATTGAATATCGACCTGTTCTAAGAAATGAAGATACAAAAATAGTAAATCTATTTGAAATAATTAAACTGCTGAAATAACTAAATGCTAAGAATGAAAATACCATAACCGAACTATTCTACTATTGGGGAAACGAAGTCTGTAACTACTATCTAGGCACACAATTTGATTCTTGATCTATCTTATTTTACCAATCTAGAATTGAAATACGATCATTCTATGCTTACCCATCTACTACTAAGAAGTTAAAAGAAACTAATCACGATGAGAAACTGAAGTGAACTCCAAATCTAAACCATGACATTGAAAGCAAAGCTATTACACATGTAATCGTGGATAAAAATATGTGTTGCAAGAAAGAACCTACAGGACTACTGAAATCATTTTACTGTACTACAGAATGCATTCTAAACTAATACAGAAAACAATGAATCATTCAACGCTACCATATATCATAGAATTGTTCATCAATGTAAAACGCATACTTGGAAAAATACCTGCAAATAGGAATCTCCTGACCTACATGTTGGAGGGGCCCTCCCCAACCCGTACTCAGGAGAGAATAAAAACTCAAAAATGCTTGCTGGATTTAATCATCAATCTTTCATTAATATGTAAAATCCATGTCAAAATCGAAGTATGTACTTTAGTATCTCAATAGTGCAGAAAACGTTAAAAATAATGTCTTTCACAAAAATAACAGCAGGGGCCTCTTGCTACCCGAGAGGTCCATATTTATACGATTTAACTCTAATCCTAACTGATTGTCAAAGTGTCGATTCCTCTTGAAAGTGGGAGTGTGTCCTCTATAAATCAGGAAACAGGGCACCGAGCTTGGTGATCCTTTAGTCTTCTACACGTCCATCTTTAATAAACCTGAACCTGCTCAATCGCGCTTGGTTTCCATATAATCAGTTTAATTGATACGCATTCTAACATACAATATTAATCATAAAAAAAATTTCATTAAATCATTAAAGTAAAACACTTTTCCCACAATTGAGTGTGTTTCGTTACCATTGCTTTAGCTGGAATGTGGAAAAAGGGTTATCAAATACTTGGAAAAATGGACCCATCATTCTCTCCCCTACTTGAAGGATTCACCCATCCTTGGGTGACTTATTCCTCTTGTCGATGACCTCCCTGATATCCCATGATGCCACCTTAGGTGCCCCTTCCTGTCTAAGGTACCCAAAATTCTGATCCTCCCTAGCCCGTGCCTTCCTCTCCTCCCCTTCATTAATCTGTTCTTTGGGGACTGGGGAAAGAAAGAATGGAGGATTCAATCTCATCCCAATCCACCTTAGTTGGTTTCTTTCCAGGGATTCTTTATAGAGTATGGTTTTGAAGAGAGCATCCTTAAGCCTGAGGGGAGAGTGGAGTTCTCTTTGTTTTAGATCATTTTCCACCCTGCTCCATCTTTCCCTGATTGACTCATCAAATTCCTTTTGTGTGCTATGAAGTGTAATGTCGAAGTGACTCACCGCCTCCTGTTGTTTTGTGAGGAGAATGGGTATCATCTCCTCGTCCTGAGTGAGGATCCTGTGATTATAAATTATTCCCTCGGGGTGAGTTGGCTCAGGTCTGATCATTAATGGAGTTTGCCATTTGGATGCCACATAGAGATGATAGTCCTGGGCTCGCTAAATTTCGTGGTTCAGCCACAAACACAATGCCCTTAACTAGAAATCACCCACATATGGGTTTGGCGACCAGTTGGGCGAGCCAGATACTATGAAATTGTGCAAGAAGAACTCACTCAATCAGTCTTTCTCCAGCTTTGTGGAGTTCAATGATGCATCAATAAATTCTTTAGGAGGGCTTACCTCAATCGGGAGATCTTTCTTCAATCTCTGGAGATGGAATTCACCCCATTTCTCTTGTAAATAAACTGCATAGACCGCCGATGGTGGTATGAGGTCACGCATTCTCTCATATATGCTGATAGTAGTGGCAAAAACATCCTTAACTTTGATAATTTCATGGTCTTTCCCTGCTAATTCGCTCTGTGCTTCTGCCAACTTTTCTTGTAGTGCTAAATTCTTCTGTTCGGTCAGCCGGAGCTCTTCTGCATGGTGCATCTTTAGGATTTGCGTCTTCTCGGCTGATAATGGGGGAGGTGTGGCCTAGATTCCTGGTCGAATTCTTAATGTTGCCAACTCATTTCTGAGCCTTTCCAATTCTGCTTATGCTTCAGCGAGCTAGGAAACGACCTCGGGGTCTTCATTATGTTCTGGAGGGTTTTCCTGAAAGTTGCCTTGCTCATGTAATCTCTGCCCTTCTCCTTTATCCATCTCTTCTTTTGTATCCTGTTTTTCCTCTTCATTCCCTTTCTCTTCTTCATCCTCTTCTTCTTTTCCTTCTTCGTCCTCTTCTTCATCCTTAGTGGGATCCTTTTGATCTATAAAAGGATCAATGTCATCATCAGACACATTGGTAATCAGGGGGCTGGGTTCCCTTTCTTTCTCCTTGGAGACTCGGATTTTAGATACCTATGTGAATCTCTTGCTGCACCTCTTCGACCCCTGACTACTGGTAGGAATATCTGGGTCTGATTTGGGGGAGTCCTCTTTGGAGTGTTTTATTTTGACCAAGGTGTCGGCCACACTGTCCAAGTCGATTTTTCTTTTTGCCCCTGATACAGAGATGGTCTTACTTTTTGATTCAGGTGGCAAGGGTGTAGTCCTCATTCTCTGAACATCCTCAGCAGATACCATGATGAACTCCTCCCAGGAGAACTCTGGAATTTGAGCTTTTAGCTCCTCACCAACTATTAGTTTGATCAGCCCATGATGGGCCAAAGCATCGTCTTTTCCCTTAGCCACCTTCCTGCTCATCTCTGCTAGGGATTGGAGCAGGAAAAATGGAATGATAATATTATTGTTTGATGAAATGTGACTTCTGTGCCTGAGAAGCTCTAAAATACGAAAATGGAAAATGGGAACATAGCTTAATCTTCCAGTGCATGTAATATACCTTAGGACAATTGCGGCCATTTCATCCCATGGTGCTGGCATGGAGGGTCTCTTGACTCCATTTTTGTCCTCATCATAAACTTCTCCACGCTCAAAGAATGTTGCTTTTGTTGTGTGGTTTTCCTCCCGGTCGTTGCTGCTCCAATGTAGGCCCATTGGAATACCAGTGTGTTTGTCTATGATGTCCTCATCCACTTTTATGCGTAACCCCTTCACCCGGGTGACGTACTGTTCATCTTTTATATGCTTGAAGTTTCTTGCGAACTCCTGGGCTACCCCTATATGGTATCCTCTCAGTCCAAGGATAAATGGAATCCATCCTGAGTTGTGAATGATCTGCAAGACTCTTGGGTTTTGATAAATGGCACTGTGATCTTCCAGTTCACTCTTTTTAAAACCCTTCATCATTTTTTGAATCTTCTCTATAACTATACAAACCAGGGCTTTGGGATGCAGTTTTATACTTTTAACTTGGTCGGGCTCTGCCTACAGGCTCAAGGAATACAATGGTGGCTGCTTCTCGGGAGTTTCGGTTGGTTACTTATATGCAGAAATCATGGAATATGTTGCACCCTAATTCACTGCCTTTCTGCACCTATTCTTTTCATCATACCTGTACTTGCCACTTCTAATCCCCTATCTTTCATGATCGACCTCTGCCTTCTTATGATTGACCTATGTACTTCATGTGGTGAAGGTTGCGATCATGATTTGCTGAGGGTGACGGGACTTTGGTAGCAATCATGAGTTATGAAGGTCATTCCACCATGCCGCCAATTTGAAATTGAAGTTGTCCTCAGTTGACTAGAAATGACTCTATTGTGGGAAAGTGCTTTACCGTAAAAATGAAATAAAATCATTTTAAAGATTACCTTGGTATGTATGTGTACCTGCATTGATGATGTGGTCTGTTTTTCATGTGCGGTGGATTCTGTAGTATATCTTGGCAGTGTCTGTAGTTGATTTCTGCATGTCAGTATACGTGCGTAGGGTGCTTTTTTTGTTTTGCGCGTTTTGAATTTGCTGAGTATGTGCTTTTGAAAATTGTGCCAGTTGTTGATACGACTCAGGCGATTGTGCTTTATATTTGGATGATTGCATGGTTGGATCTGATTGGCTCCCTTGAATAAATTTGCAGGCTCTCTTGAATATGTTTGAAAAAGGTTGGCGGGGTGTGTCTTTGATGAATTCCATAGTAGATGAAGACTTATTTTGCATGTAGACGTGGCTGTCTCGCCTGAATTGATTTCAACCTCACTTGAATATATGGCAGCCTCGTTTGATTTATTTTTCAGGCTCGCTTGAATTGATGGAAGCCTTGCTTGATATAAATTGTTTCTTGGATGAATTGATGGCAGCCTCGCTTGAATTATTGGCATCCTCGCTTGATCTATTTTGTAGGATCTCCTAAATTGCTGGAAACCTCGCTTAAATTATTGTGTAGGCTCTCTTGAATAGGTTGATGCCCTGTACTTTCTGTTATCCCTTTGTTCTCTTTTTTTTTCTCTTTTTTTGTGTTTTTTTCATGAAATGTGCTAAAGCTAACTGTTTTGGAGCATGCTCTATCAGCATCAATTGTTGCTGGTAGAGTATTTGTGTAAATTCCTCTTTGGACTTTGGTTGTTTGTAGAGTTTTAGGCGGTGCCCATTCATGATCATGGGGAACTCATCATCATCAATTGTAATAATTCTCACAACCCCATTGTCATAAATTTTCTATATACTGTAAGATCCAAGCCATCTAGTGGTTATCTTACCTTTGAATGTGTGAAATCTGGAGTCGTAGAGTGGTGCCCAATCACCCTCTTTGAATTTCTTATCCTTCAAATGTTGGTCATGCCATTTCTTTCTTTGTTGTTGGATGATTTCAGTATGTGTTAGTGCTTGTTGGCGGTGTTCATCCAGTTAATTTAGCTGTAGCATGCGTTCTTTTTGAATGTCTGATAGGTTCATATTTAGATCGACTGCAATTCTTAATGTTTTTACTTCAAATTCAATTGGTAGCATGACCTTTTCCCCATAGACCAGCTCATAAGGTGTGAATCCTATTGTTGTTTTCCATGTAGTATTGTAAGCCCAGACTGCTTCACTAAGTCTGTTAGCCCAATCTCTTTTGTGAAGTTGGACAGTCTTTGTCAAGATTCTCTCTAATTCCCTATTGGTTACCTCAACTTGACCATTTCCTTGAGGGTGGTAGGAGGATGATTGTCTGTTCTTTACATTGTTTCTTTTCATCAATTCTTCAATTAAATTTGATGTGAATTGTGGTCCTTGATCTGAAACTACTTCTCTTGGCACCCCAAATCTGTGAAAGATCTGCTCAGTAAAGAATTTGGCCACACTGGTTTCATTTGCAGCAGCTAGTGCTGCTACCTCTGTCCATTTTGTAAGGTAATCAATGCATACAAGGATGTAGCTCTTCTGATTCGACTGTGGGTTGAATGGGCCAACAAAATCGAATCCCCACTTATCGAATGCCTCTAAAGAGATTTGTGGATGAAGTGGAATTTCTTGTTTTTGTGTTGGCTTTCCCATTCTATGGCAATCGTCACAATGGGACACATACTCATAAGCATCTATGTGGTGTGTTGGCCAATAATACCTTGTTTGCAAGATCTTGTAGGCTGTCCTTTTTGTAGCGTAGTGTCCTCCACAGGGTTCATTGTGGGTGGCATGCATTATGTCATGTACTTCATCTTCTCTAATGCACCTTCTATGTACTTGATCTGGTCCCTGTTTAAAAAGCATGCCCTCTATCCATGTATATGTGGCACTTTGTCTTATCACTTTTGTCCTTTCTTTATAACTGTAATGTTCTGGAAACTTCCCGGATACCAAATAGTTTGCTATGTCAGCAAACCATGGACTTTTTATTGATATGGCAAAAAGGTGCTCATCAGGGAAGTTATCTTGGACTAATTCATTATCTGCCCATGTGTTACTCTTGACAAAAAGTATGCTACGACATTATGCTTACCTGGTTTATCTATTATAGTGATGTCAAATTCTTGTAGAAGTAACATCCATCAAATAATTCTTGCACTGGTATTAGGCTTGTTCATAAGATATCTAATCGCTGAGTGGTCAGTATGGATAAAACTTTGGTATCCTGTAATGTAATGCCTGAATTTGTTGATTACATGTATGACTTCCAGAAATTCCTTCTCTGTGACTGTGTAGTTGAGTTATGCCCTAGCCACATTTTTGCTTATATAGTATATGGCATAGGGTTTCTTGTCTTGTTCTTGCTTGGCCAAGCACAGATCCGATTGCTTTATCCGATGCATCGATGTGAATGTGAAATTGAATTTCCCAGTTTGGTCCTTGAAGTATCGGAGCTATGATGGTTTTCTGTTTAAGACTTTAAAAGGCTGCCATGCAGTTGCTTGTCCATATGAACTCATTGTCTTTTGTGAGAAGTGCAAACATGGGGGCAGCAATTCTGCTATAATTCTCAATAAACCTCCTATAGTATCCTGTCTGTCCAAGGAAGCTTCTCACATCTCTTTGTTTGACAGGTGGGGGCAGTGTCTTGATTACTGATACTTTGGCTTGATCCACCTCTATACCTCTCTGTGATATATGATGTCCTAGAACAATTCCTTCTTCCATTAACATCCTGCATTTGTCATTGCTTAGGCACAAGCTCATCTCAATACATTTTTTTAATATTAATTCAATATTTTCCAATGCCTGCTCAAAGCTCTGTCCATAAGGTGTGAAATCATCCATGAATACTTCCATTTTGTTATTCATAAAATCAGAGAAAATACTCAGTATGGCTCTTTGAAATGTTGCTGGGGTGTTACATAGACCAAAGGGTAGGACCCTATAGGCGTAAGTTCCCCATGGGCATGTGAAGGTCGTCTTATCTTGATCAACTGGGTGTATTAAAATTTGGTTGTAACCACTGAAACCGTCTAGGAATGAAAAGTACTTGTTTCCAGATAATGTATCCAGGACCTGGTCTATAAATGGAAGTGGAAAATGATCTTTCTTTGTTGCTTTATTCAGCGCCCCGTAGTCCACACAAATTCTCCATTTGCCTCCTTTTTTGGGCACTATGACTAGTGGTGAAACCCACTCACTATCAGATATTGGATAGATGAACCCTGCGTCTAATAAATTTTGTAATTCCATTTTGACTATGTCTTTTAGTGCAGGGTTCATCCTTCTTTGTGGTTGCCTGATGGGTGTAGAACCTTCTTTGATGTAAATGTAGTGTTTGCAGATATCAGGATGTATTCCTTTCATATTTGTATATGTCCAGGAAAATGCTTTACTTTGTTGTGTTAGTATCTTCATTAATTTCTCTTCTTGCTCTGGTTTTAAATTGGAATTTATGTTGACTTTCTTGCCAGGGTTAATTTCCACGACCTTTACTTTCTCAATCTGTTCTGGGAGCACTTCTGTCCATAAGTCATCCATGTTCTGTTTTGAACTTTCACCATTCTTGAATAACATGATTGTTAGGAGATATATTTTGTATAAATCTATCTATATGGCCATCTTCATCTATTCCTTTAAAAGATATTGCAGCATCAATTGTTAGTATAGGTCAGAGGTTTTGATTTGGCGTGTTCTGGTAATCATCAGTCCAATTTTGATATTCTAACTCTGAGGATTTCATTGCTGGTGGGTAGATTGTTATCTTCTTCCTGGTATGTCCACTGGTGATTGTCATATTTCCTAATCGGCAACCTCTGTAAGCGTCTGCAGTTGCTAACCAAGGTCTACCCAGGATAATTGTATAGCCACTAAGTTTGCTTTTGATTTTGATTATTATACAATCAGCTGGGTATTCCCAGGACTCGAGATTGACCATAATGTCTTCTAGCATTCCTTCGGGCTTCACAGTGGACGTGTCTGCTAGTTGGAGTACTGTTGTAGTTGGTCTTACCATTGATTGGAGTCCTAGGTATAACATGGTTTCTTTAGTCATGACATTGATCGCAGCTCCTAGATCGATTAAGCTTTTATTTATTTGCTTGTTATTTATGGTGGCGCTTAGTACAGGACTACCAGGATCGAGATATTTAGGATTTATTATGACACCTAGCATCAAGTCGTCCAATTGTCCCACTACATTAATAGTTGGTGGGTCACGCTTCCTCCTTCCTAGATTCTTTAGGCAATTCTCTCTAATGAATTTGTTGCAGATGGGCATATCCCTTATGGCTTGTAAGATTGGGATTTGGATGTTTAAGTGTTTGAATTCGTTTAAGATTATATTCTCTTCCTCTTCTTTTTTATTCCGGATAAGTTTTTCTGGAAATGGAGGGTTTCTAGTTCATGTGAGTGGTATAATTTCTTCCTCAGGAGGTTCTGGTTCATCAGGATGCTGAACATAGGGTTCTGATGTGTGGTCTTGAGCTTCAGGTACAAGTTGTTGGATGTTGTGTGGGGGTGTATTCTACAATGTTTTTCCAGATCGTAGGTTTATTTCATTTATTTCTATGGTGTCTACAACATAAGTTGGGAATTGTGTGATATCAGTGTTATAAGCCTATTGTTGTTGTGGGGGTCTGTTATTAATGGGATTTGGAATTGGTTGGGCTGGAATAGGTGTAGGTCTGGGGGGTGGTTGAGGTTGTGGGGGTGGCATAATGAGTGGTTGTTGTAAATGCGCCCTCCAATTTGATGGATGGGGGTACTGGTTTGCATAATTTGTGGTGGATGGAAACGGTGGGGGGTATTGAGGATAAGACGGTGGATAATATGGCTGTTGATAGGATGGTTGATATGCTTGCTGGTTTTTTTGCCATTGGTTTTGATTTGGCTGTGCTTGCCATGGAGTCTGTGCAGAGTTCCAATTTTGTTGTGCTTGATTATAGTAATTTTGATTGCTTTGTTGATATGGCCTAACAAAATTATTCCTCCTCTGATTTATAAAACAGAGCTATTCTACAGTTCCTTCAGCTGCTGGGTCTTGAATGTCCGCCTTACATGAGGGTAAGAGGGGACATTTATCAGTGGAATGGTCATCGGTGCAAAGACCACATACTTCTATTGTGTTCAAGGTGCACTGCCCCTTCTCATGCTTCTTCCTACAACGAGGACAAAATACTGCCAAGGCTTGGTTAATTTCATCCTGTTTCTTTTTTATTTGAAAAGCATCAAGTTGCATGGCTAGGGATTGCAGTATGTCAGTTTTCATGTCATCCAACAGGTTTCCTAAATCAGATTTTGTAAGTGATGATGATGATCCACTGGTGGTCGTATGTGTATCCCTTATCCCATTCTTAGTTTTCCTAGATCTTGGGTAATTTTTGAAGATTTGCAGGATCTAGTCAAAAGATTTTTGGAATATGTTTCCATCTCCAAGGAGATTTAAGACTTCAAAATTCTCCTCTTTTACACCTCTGAGAAGGACAACCTTTAGTGATTCAGGTTCTAATGTGCAATGGTTGGCTCGTTTGTAGTTGAGTTGAAATCTTTGGGAATAATCTTCTAATGACTCTCTATCTCCTTGTTGCATCCTAAAGATTTCATCCCTAGTATCCTTGGCCTTGCAGTAGTCCCTATATTTTTCTAAGAATGACTGTTTCATTTGATCCCAGCTAAAGATACTATTTACTTCAAGTCTCATGAACCATCGAAGTGATAGGTCTTTCGGTGTGGAAGTAAAAATCCTAAGCTTTTGTGCATCAGTAGTGTAATCAAATGATCTGCAAACTACCTCAAATTCAAACAGGAATGTGTCAAGATCTTCTAAAGTCAACCCATGAAAGTTTGGCAGATTATTAGGATTGATGTTCTTCATTCTAGCATCTCCGAGAGGTATGCTAATGGAAAAAGTGAAAAGCTCCCTAGGTTCTTCCTCTTCATTTTCCATTGAGGTGTTTGAGCTAAAACTGGTAGTGAAGTTGCTTCTGTTTGGATCGTATGTGGAGTTAGTCTCATTTTCAGAGTGTAGAAATTCAAACTAAGAATGGTCAGAACTATTATTACCATTGTTTCTCATGGAATGCTTGGGAAGAAAGCAACCAAACCTATCCCTTTGCCGACGAGGCATTCATTGGTGGAAGATATTTATGTTTTTGTTTTATGTAATTTTTGTTTTCTTTTTGTGGTTTTAAGGTGATGTCTCCTACAAGATTTAGCACCTCCCCAACAACGGCGCCAAAAAGTGGTGAGCTCCTTATATGGATGCCTAATGAGGGAATATATACCAAGAGCCTCCTTTAAATGTCAACCCGGGGAACGTACAAACTTGAGAGATGCATGCACTATCTGTGCTCTTTATAGGATAATATCTTGTCACAGTTAAAGGGCGGTATCGATGTTCTAAAGATTGTCTACTAAATGTGAAAACTGATTTATGGGATTGAATACTAGAAAGCAATAAATCTAATTTAAAAGAATTAAAGTGCTGAAAGCAGTAAATATGTTCTGAGAAATAAAGCAGGGAATCTATTCTAAATGATTAAAATGCTGAAGGAATTAGATGTTGATCTATTCTAAGAAGTGAAGATACACAGACAGTAAATCTATTTGAAATAATTAAAATGCTGAAATGATTGAATGTCGATATGTTCTAAGAAATGAAGATACAAAAACAGTAAATCTATTTGAAATAATTAAACTGCTGAAATAACTAAATGCTGAGAATGAAAATACCATAACCGAGCTATTCTACTATTGGGAAAACGAAGTTTGTAACTAATACCTGTGAACACAATTTGAGTCTTGATCTATCTTATTTTACCAATCTAGAATTGAAATACGATCATTTTGTGCTTACCCATCCACTACTAAGAAGTTAAAATAAACTAATCACGATGAGAAACTGCAGTTAACTCCAGATCTAAACCATGACATTGAAAGCAAAGCTTTTACACATGTAATCGTGGATAAAAATATGCGTTGCAAGAAAGAACCTACAGGAATACTGAAATCGTTTCACTATACTACGGAATGCATTCTAAACTACTACAAAAAACAATGAATCATTCAACGCTACCGTATATCATAGAACTGTTCATCAATGTAAAACGCATACTTGGAAAAATACCTGCAAATAGGAATCTCCTGACCTACGTGTTGGAGGGGCCCTCCCCAACCCGTAATCAGGAGAGAATAAAAACTCAAAAACACTTGCTGGAATTAATCATCAATCTTTCATTAATATGTAAAATCCATGTCAAAATGGAAGTCTGTACTTCAGTATCTCAATAGTGTAGAAAACGTTAAAAATAATGTCTTTCACAAAAATAACAGCAGGGGCCTCTTGGGACCCGAGAGGTCCATATTTATACGATTTAACTCTAATCCTAACTGATTGTCAAAGTGTCGATTCCTCTTGAAAGTGGGAGTGTGTCCTCTATAAATCAGGAAACAGGGCGCCGAGCTTGGTGATCCTTTAGTCTTCTACACGTCCATCTTTAATAAACCTGAACCTGCTCAATCACGCTTGGTTTCCATATAATCAGTTTAATTGATACGCATTCTAACATACAAGATTAATCATAAAAACAATTTCATTAAATCATTAAAGTAAAACACTTTCCCACAATTGAGTGCATTTCATTACCATTTCTTTAGCTGGATTGTGGAAAAAGGGTTATCATATACCTGGAAAAATGGACCCATCACACATGTTGATGGCATAGTAGGTTCAGTTGAATCTGCAGCTTTCGAAGCATTGACCAAACAGGTTCATGCCTTATCTGTCAAACAATCAACTGCAGAAGTTACTTCCGTCACTTAGGAATCTATTAACCAGGTTCAGAATAATCAAAACGGCCCTCGGCAGCCCAACAACAAAAAGAAGGGCAAGAAAGGAGAGGGGAACCATCAAATCCCAAAAAAGAGAATTCCAAGGAGGGTAAAAAAGAAAAAAAGAAGGTTAAGTTCCCTTGTAAACTTTGCAAGCAGGACCACCTTACTCACCAATGCCCTCTGCTTGAAGAAGCCCAGAAGTTATTACAAGAAAAGAAGCGTGACATACTGAAAGATCCATTCCCTAAGGGGTAGAGCTCAGCTTCTGGAACCTCCAATACTAGGGGCACTACACATGCTTCGATTGATCAAACTTTTATTAACATGGTTAATTCGGATGCACTCTTACAAACGAGAGCCAAGAATTATACCCCAGACGCATAGAAAAGGGATAAAGAGATTCCAGAATCCTCCACTCCACTCCACATACCTATGGACCCAATGCCCAAGATCCCGAAAGGTGTTTTGAAATGGGCATCGCACAATCCCAACACTCGGGCTGCCTCTAACTACAATGTGGTTGAGGATCTAGCCCATACCCCTTGTGCCATGTCTACCTTAGAAGTCTTGCAAAGTTGTCCTTTACAACGAAATGCACTTCTGGCAGCTATTGGAAGTATGGAATCCTCTAACATGTCTACGCGATTTGATATGGCTGATATCAAATACCGGTTGTCGTACCACGTTGCTCTTCAGATTGAAGTCGTTCATGGCCCAATGACCATTAGACGAGTTGTCGTAGATGAGGGCGCGTCAACATGCGTAATGTCAATCTCCTGTTAGAAAGCTTTGGGTTCTCCCGAGTTAGCCCCTTCTAACACACTGCTTACTGCATTTGATGGCAGGACTTTTCGTCCACACGGGGTTTTTCCATCATTTGATGTCACATTGGTTGGTAAGACAGTTGTTGTAGAAGTAGAAGTTCTAGACGCTCCGCTTGATTACAACATGTTATTAGGCAGGAGTTGGACGTATGCCATGTGAGCTATTGCATCGGCAGTTTTTTGAGTTGTTATGTTCCCATTTGAAGGTAAGGTCGTTATAGTCGATCAACTTTCTTTCACTAAGAGAAACAACCAGACTTCTTCAGAAACCACGATTCCCTTAGTTGATCAAACCGCCCCAATTAGTGAGAGTTTAGGAGCAGGGCTTTACGGGTTGTTAATAGGCACGTTTGACCTTCCCTCCCCTATTCTTTTTATGCGTTCTGATGTGGGTACTTCTACTGAAACATTCACGGTTGGTTTAAGAACTGATCCGTGGATTCTTCCCACTACATCTGAACCTTTAGTGCCTCTATCCGTTGTAGAAGTAGCCTACATGGAAGCACAACATGCTGCAATGGAACATATCATGACTCCGCCAGTCTCTACTGAGTCAGATATGGACTATGCTTCGGCATGGTCACTGAATTCCACCCACTCGTTCGATTGTTTAGACACAATTTTGCCATCTGATGAAGCCATCTTAGAAGTCATGATGGGCCTAGACCAACCATGGGAACATATACATCACAGTTCCTACCTGCTTCCGGATCTAAACAGGATAGAGAGAGGAGAATTCTCTTTGAGACACGGTAGATTTGTTGATTTGTCATCTTTTCCTTCTACTTCGAGAGTCGTTTATGTTGAAGGTAATATGGCTAATATATCGAGAACAATTTTGATTAACATTTCCACCAAACCCGAGGTCGTGGAAAACATTTATATTGGAGCATACTATTCTCCAGAAGAGATAGCTCTGTATACCAAGCTCTTTAAAGAATTATGTGGCCTATTTTCCTGGTCATATGAGGAGATGCCAGGCATCGACCCAGCCATCGTGGAGCATGTCATCCCGACATACCCTAATGCAAAACCTGTGAGATAAAATCTCCATCCTGTGAATCCACAAAAAGCGACCGCCATTAAGGGGGAGGTCAAAAAGTTGCTTAAATCCCATTCTAGTTGATAAGAAGCAAGGTACTATTCGTGTCTGTACTGACTTCCAGGACTTGAACAAAGCTTGTCCGAAAGATAACTATCCTACACCGTTTATTGATCATATCATAGATGCCTGTGCGCGACATGAGATGTGCTCTTTCATAGACGGATTTTCAGGATATAATCAAATACAAATCAAACCTGAGGATCAACACGAAACATCTTTCATTTTCTCGTGGGGAACCTTTGCTTACCGAAAGATTCCATTTGGCTTAAATAATGCTGGAGCTACTTTCCAGCGAGCGATGAATTTCTCTTTTCACGATATCAAACACATAGTTGAACCGTACTTGGATGACCTCCCGGTGCGATCTCGAAAGAGACAGGATCACCCAGCCCATCTGAGACTTGTGTTTGAGAGATGCAGACAATATAAGATTCGTTTGAATCCAAATAAGTGCATATTCTGCATCAAATCGGGATGTCTACTGGGCTTCATTGTCTCCAATCGTGGCATAATGGTCGACCCATTGAAAGTTGAGGCGATTGTAAATCTGCCTCCTCCTCGCACCTTGCGATAGCTTCAAAGTCTGCAAGGCATGTCTAATTTCTTACGGCGCTTTATTATAAACTATGCTAAGATCACGAAAGGTTTTATGAGACTACTCAAACAAGAATCCTACTTTGTGTGGGACGAGTCTGCTCAAGCATCCTTTGAGGCCTTGAAAAAGGCATTACTTTCAGCTCCCTTGTTGAGCCAGCCGGACTACGCAAAAGACTTTCTTTTATATCTGGCAGCGTCTCTTAATACAATTGGCATAGTATTAGTTCAGGAAGACGATACGCTCCGGGATCATGTTGTCTACTATCTTTCTCGCGCATTGATAGCCCCTAAGGTTAAATATTCGCACGTTGAGAAGTTAGCACTTGCCGCAGTCTATGCGGTGCAGAGGCTTCGCCACTATATACTTTTACAAACAACTACTGTGATAGCAGAAGTCAATCATTTTCAGTACTTTCTCACCCAACGAATCATCGGTGGGAAATATAATAAATGGATTGTAATCCTACAGGAGTTCGATTTGGTCTTTCAATCCGCCAAATCGAAGAAATCACTAGTGTTCGCTGAGTTAATCTCAAAATTTCCCAGTGACTTAGAGCATGTCGAGGAAGAATCATCATTCCTGGATGAACATATCTTCCTCATTGCTTCCTCTGACCCATGGTATGGGGATATCTTAGTATATCTCCAGACCTTGAGGTGTCCTACTACTTTTTCTCGAGAAGAGCGACGCAAGCTAAAAAGCCATGCGAAGAACTATCTCATCATCTCAGATACTTTGTATCGACGTGGGGTAGATTTCAGCTTACGACGTTGCTTAACTCTAGAAGAAGCCGAAGCAGTATTAAATGATGCCCATAGTGGAGCTTGCGGGGGACATCTTTCCGGGTTGGTAACAACTCAGAAGATACTGCGTGTGGATATCTTTGGCCCACGATCTTTAAAGATTGTGTGGAAGCGGTGAAACACTGCCGTCCGTGTCAGTTTTTCACCAAGAAAATGAGGGCACACCCAGCTCCTCTTCATCCTGTGATTACAGCAGGTCCCTTCACAAAATGGGGGGTTGATTATATGACTTTCAATCCAGTTTTGGCTAGAGGGCATCATTACATCATCGTTGTCGTCGACTACTTCACCAAGTGGGCGGAGGCAATGCCTACTGTAAAGGAAGATGGAGAAACTTCCGCTTATTTCGTGTTTAATCAGATTATTGCACGGTTCGACATACCTAAAGAGATAGTGACTGATCATGGAAGTCATTTCCAGAATAGCATGATGACAGATTTGTACACAATGTTAAGGTTTCGACAAGAACATTCATCTTCATATTATCCATAGGCGAATGGACAGGTCGAAGCAGTGAACAAAAATTTAAAGGTTATACTGCAAAGAACTATTAATGCAAGTCGA
The DNA here is from genome assembly GCA_027924585.1 of Larix kaempferi. NCBI lineage: Eukaryota > Viridiplantae > Streptophyta > Pinopsida > Pinales > Pinaceae > Larix > Larix kaempferi. Next base: position 3,834,759 of record BSBM01000150.1, read on the forward strand.
AATAACTGGCACATCATGTTGTACCCATCTCTTTGGGCTTACCGAGCTAATGTAAAGACTGATATCGGGTTCTCTCCTTTTCAGCTTGTGCATGGGATAGAAGCAATCGTTCCGATTGAATGCAAGATTCCTTCATTAAAACTAGTCGTTTAGTTACTACCAGATACTTCACTACTGGAAGAACGTTTGTTACATTTAGAACACCTAGATGAACAGCTTCGTGATGCGCTTACGACAAACGAGGTTCACAAAAGATGAGTCAAAGGACAATAGACAAGTCTATCAAGCCTAGGGTTTTCCTTGAGGGAGATCTTGTTTTACTTTGGGATCAAGACAAGGAACCTATAGGGCCTGGAAAGTTTAATTCCATGTGGCTCGGGCCCTACATAATTTCCAAAGTATTGAATAAGGGTGCTTGCGAGTTGGTAGAATACGAGGGCAATAAGCTCGTTGAGCCTAGAAATGGGCTCTACCTGAAGAAGTACTACGCTTAGGCTGTTGTGCTTTTTCTTGTAACATAGCTGTATATTTTGTAGAGCTAGTTTTTGTTTATGCTTGTTAGTTAATCTTATGTGTGTTTTCATTTCGTGTACCAGATGTCGACCGAACATTTCTTAGTATTTGTTGATGGCGCCAGTTGCCACACCCGACAGTTGGCTTTAGCAACTTGGGTCATTTACTCACCCGCTGGCCAACTAGTCTCTTCAGGGGGGGTTTGTTTGGGTCCTACTACGAATAATGTGGCTGAATACAGTGTAGTTATAGAACTCCTCCGAGATACTCTCGGCCATGGCATTTCACATTTGGAGGTAAGACTTGACTCACAACTAATTGTAGTTTAGTTAACGGGTGCTTACCAGATTAGAGATCTTGTATTGCTATGTCAGTTTCTGTGAGTTAGACTACTGGAAAGACAGTTTGATTCTATTATATATGAACATATTCCAAGAAATTTAAACGCATTAGCTGATTCATTTGCAAACTATGTTCTAGATTGGCATTTGTATCATACACTTTCATAGACAGCATTTCACACATAAAATTCGAACACATACACATGTAAATAACCGATACTGTATATAGCCGATACTGTATCAAAAAATATATGAGTTTTGGATCACAAGTCTAATACAAGTCATATCATAATAGTACAAAACTGGGCTCTGTAGCCTCAAAAATATACATATAATGTATCCATCTCCTATGGAGAAGGAGGGACCTTGTCATCATCGACTGCATTATGATAACATATGACTAGCCTAGCTATCTTCCGCATCACTCTAAGCCATGCTGGGGGCACCCCAACTACATCCTCCTGCATATCAATAGGTATCTGATCCATACGGCATGCAGGAACATCATGAGTCAACCGACTCACTTTTCTCTCTATGGTCCCCAACATAGCATCTGCTGCAACAATATCAGCTGGCCTCACGAAGATGGTAGGATGTCTCTCGGGATGGACAGGCCCAATGTCTTCATATGACACTTGTTTAGTACTTCAAAATTCATTCATAAAAATCAAATACTTGAAAATTTTCAAAAAAAAAATTAAATAAATCTCAAAATTAAACATACCAATAGCTCCCCAGGCTTCACCTGGAGGAAGCACCAGCTCTGGATAATGGGGGAAGTCCAATCCAGCATATGGAAACTGCTCGAAGGCGGGCACCTGCCTCTCCCACCACCCCCAAAAATCATCAGTATGATAACAATAGTGACTTTCCCCACCACCCTGGCGGAGGAATATGTCACCCCAACGGCCTAGTCTGGGCTCACGGGGGTTAACTTGAGGTAGAGGTATCCCCAAGCTAATAGCAGGTACCCTCTCGAAGAAGAAGGTACACAAGATGCTGCCATATCCAAAATTCTTCATACTCCCAGATTTACAACCCGTGAGTTGAGCCTTCATGGATGCCAATAAACTAGTACACCAATCATACACATGACCCTGTAAGCATCGTACACCAACATGCATAGAGTTCCTGAAAGCTAGGTGTAGTGAGGCACTACCTACCACTCGGTTAATCATACTCACAATCACCTTCAGAGGGAGGCCTTCAATGGTAGAAATCAATATTTGACTTCCTGATTTCTCAGCTCAATCCACACAATATGTATTCAAGTACTCTTGCATCGATCCTATACCCACACGAGAAGACCCCTTCAAATTTATTGCATCTCCCCTCCGAGAGAGTCCCGTAATGAAGTAAATTTCATCAACTATAAGCTCCAAAGTTTTCCCTCGGATGACAAATGTATTGGTATCCACATCCCAGTACTGAATAAGTCTTCGAAACAATCTACTTAGGGCCCTCATATTTACGGTTCGGTAGAACTTCAACAAACCGCATCTTCGGAGAGCATGGAGAGTGGTTGGGTCTTGCATGGCCAGCCTATCCATGTCCTTGTGTTCCCTCTCCCTCCAAAGAAGAACCATCCTGTACAAAAAATGGCAAATTTTTAGTTCTCGACACTTGTTTCTCCATGTTCAGGCTTGAGTGCTACTGTTCATACTAGACAATAACGTATGGGCGCTACTCTATGCGAGCATAGTAGTGCCCATCCCCTTCATACGCTACTATTCTTGTTACACAGTAGAGCCCGTGCATTAAACAATGTGAGCATTGCTTTGCAAGTGATTTTTGGCTCAAAAATTGAAAACTAAACCATGGAAATGCAAGATAGGAAGATTCTAACTTACTTGGCAGAAGAAGAATGATGTTTGGTTGCTTGAATCGATCACCGCAGAGGATTGAAAATGCAAGGTTTGCCCCAAATTCTTTCCCTACAAAAACAAATTGGAATTTGAGTTTTAAAATGAAATTATATATATTGAAATGGATTTTAATTTTTACCCACCATTGTTAAATTCCCTATAGTTTCAATTTTTACTAAAATGACCTAATTAATCAATTAATATATACACATGGTGTAATGGTAATTTCACTCATTCAGTTCTCATTTTTTCACTGAATTTTTGTAGGATCAATCCTAAGACAAAATTTCTCGATGTTAGACCTTGGTAACTAGCTCATAGTTCAAATTTATGTATCATCCGAGATTTTTGTCGTGATTACTAATATTGTTGTTGAAGACCTAGTTTTGGCAGATTATGAAGTCATGAGCCCAGAAGCTGACCTTTAAGTCATTTTAAGCTCTTGTTTGGACTATTTAAACCTAAACAAGATTGCCGAGCAGACTTGTCCTCTTCAAGCTCGTAAAATTATTTGAAGGCCCATCCACTCAGGTATAGAATTAACCATTTTCCAGGCCTAGGTGGATAAATTACGGAAAAGGTATACTCTAGGTATACTCCTATATGCACTAGAAGAGTTCTTCTTCCTTTGTTTTATACTTTTTCGGGGGAGGAGACTAACAGTATGAAAAAGGACCATTTTGGTGCCTTTCTTTAGGGTTTTCAGGCTCTCTAAACATGAAAACACCAAACGAGCATTCACCTACTCGGGCTCGATGTGAAATCCATGAGAGGGTAAGTAGAGGACTGTTTAAGTTTTTCAACTCTATAAACAAGAAAACACCGCCGAGCACAGACCAAACCGGGATCGATATAAAATCCACGGATAGGTGTAAAGAGGACTGTTTAAGTTTTTCAGACTCTATAAATAGGAAAACACCGGTGAGCATTAATCTGCTTGGGCTCGATACTAAAATCCACGAGCATATATATGGAGTTATTGTTTAAGTTTTTCAGACTCCTTAAAATTGAAAACACCGGCGAGCAAGAATAGATCTCGGCTCGATATTAAAATCCAGAGATCAGTAACATAGAGTAATCTTTTATCTCTTCTTCGAATTCTATAAACAATGAAGAAGGTACTGAGTCTTCCTCCCATGGGCTCGTTAAATTTTTTACATGGTTGGATCTATTGAGTTTTCATTCTTTCTTGGACTCATTAAAACAACAAAAAAGGTATTCTTTTATCTAAAAAGAATAAGGGATGGGAAAGATGTGGCATATCTTCAATGTCAAAGGCAGTTCATTCAGTTCAATCCTTGAACATAGCACCTACTTGAGTCTATCATGTCAGTTGGGTTTAGTTTTTGACCTTAGGGTGAGCCTGATCTCCGAGTTGTTTACTCCCCTGGTTGGTTATTCTTCCAACCATATGGAGGGTCTGATAATGTCTCCTACATTTCAGGCTTATCATTTACCCCATTATGTCGAAAACTGCCTGAGTCACTTCATGTCGTGCTCACTGTTCAAGGATATACCCTGTGTCGGCTATTATGCAGTTTACCTTGACCTCATGTCTCGGTCATCCTAGTGTCAGTCTTGTTACATATTATTCCATATCATCTCATACCAATTGAGTGTTCCTCGAGTTGGATGATGGAGGATGCCTTAAGGCCTCCCTTCCAATGGTCTTCTTCCCATCGACATCAACTCATTTTACTTTGGGAATGAAGTTTAGAGTTTCGGTCAGTACCTTGGAGATTGCAGTCACCAGTGGAAATTTTCCTCTCTATTGAACGTTGAGAATACATCAATGTCTCTTCTTTGACAAGATCCCCAAGTGTTCGACTCCAAGTCCATCTATTCACACTTGTCGGATCGTACTAGGTACCTTGGGCCCCATCATCATTATCGATGGAATCCCTCGCGTTTGTTAACGGTATACATCAATGACCAGTAATCAAACGATACCCCCCATGTTCGACTATCAGCTCATCTATTCACATGGTTAGGGTTTGTACCTTGGGTTGTTTTGGATGAAGACCTTGGGATTTTTTGATGAAATTACCTCATTATGTTATCACCCAAGTTGCGCAAGACTGAGCCTCACTTATATTCGGCTCTCCATGAGACATAGATCCAGTTTGTTGTTATGGCTATGATCTCTCAGTTTGACATGGATCCACGCTTGTATTCTAAGTGGCCATTTCATATATACATCTCCTTCTTATGTATCGGAGATCATGTTGTATCACACTGTACATCTATATGATGTCAAGAATGTAATTGTTCGTTGACCTTGATCTTTGTTTCAGGTGTTCTTGTGACTTGCTTCCGCGGTTCCTTGCTCCTCCTCTAGCTTTGGATTATAATGTATTTCGGACATCGTTTCCCTCTAACCTCACACATTAGGGGGCATCTGTTATAGGTCAAACCTACACCTCTCCGTCCGTGATTACCTTGAGCTGTCGATCACACAAAATGACAACTTGGATGGAGGAGCATGATGACCTTAGATGTGATGAACCTGCAATAATTAATTAATGCAAATACACAAGATATCAGAAATAATAGAACAGAATCACTTTTATATTGATCATGGGCCACTTCGAGGGGGCAACCTCCTTTGAGCAAGCTCAATACAATTAACTTCACGGTGCCTTCAATGACCTCAACACACCCTTATATACTAATTCTATGCCCAATACTATGAGTCAAAACCATGGGACATATAATACTACAGGACGACTTACAAAGCATATGCGTCCAATACTATGGGTCAATACTATGGGCTAATATAAACTACGGATCAACAAATACTACGGGACGACTTACAAAGCATATGCGTCCAACAACAATATACTAACATAGTAAAGAGAAGGGTTGACATAGGTTCCTAACATCCCCTCACCCTTAGAAAAAGCATTGTCCTCAAAGCTTTGGTTGGAGAAATTGCTGCAGAATCTGAAGGAGTGGTTCCCCGGTAGCATCCTCGGTTTGCATTTCGGGCCACTGACGCCTTTGGAGTGTCAAGGAGGATTGCTTGGAAGGATGTAGATGAAGAAGAACCCTGTCAGCTGCGTGGAAAATGCGCTCAGAACGGTGTTGATCAGCTTGTTGTTTCCGGCGAATTCTGGCCATGTGAAGATTGTCCTGCAGAATGAGAAGAATCTGATCGCGGTTTCGAAGAACCGAGTCAATTTCCTGAACTGGGGAGCTGCTAAGGGTGTATGGAAGAAGAACTAGCGGTGTTTGTCCATAGACTGCTTCATATGGTGTCCTTTGAGATGTGGTATTGTACCACCAGAGTGCTGCTAGGAAATCCATAGAAATAGTTGGCCAAAGCTGTGTAGGGATGGGCAAGGGTTTGATCAATCCCGAAAGGAGTGTCGGTTCCCCCTTGTTGACTTGGAAAGTATCATCGTTAGCCACCATCTGTTGAATTGTCATTTTTAGTCCCGGCCAACAGAAGTTACATTGTTCCTGGTCATACATTTTGCAGAACCCAGAGTGCCCTGTTGATGAAGAAGCATGGAGTTCATAGAAGAGATAGCCCTGTTGAACATATTGCAACCAATTTGGAACAAGCAGAGAAAGAGCTGTAAGAGAAACTGGGTCATCAATTGTGCGAGAAGGAGCATCTTCCACCATATTGTCCTTACCCTTCTTGTAAGTGATCACATAGGGATAAACCATGAGTTGGATAACCCATTGTAGGTGTATTGGGGAGGAGACCCATTGTTCCAAAAAAAATTTCAGACTCGGGAGATCAGTCTTGATGCAGAAATAATTGCCTAATAGGTATGGCTGCCACTTCTGTACTGCATGCAAAATAGCCATCATTTCCTGCTGAGAGGTAGATGTGGCTACATTCTTACCGGAAAGGTCTCTTGAAGGCAGCAATCTCATTGGTTCAACAAAGATACTTGCATATCTATCCAAGGGAGTAGTGGAGACTGTTGATGGGTGCATCTGAATGGAATTAAGCTGAGCGATGACACCATGTGAATTCTTCTTAAGGATTTTTTTCAGGCGATGTGAACTGATGATGCAGAGAGACCCTGGTTGTAAGCCCCTAAATTTGTGTTGTGCCCCATTTACTTTAAACTGCATCCAAAGTTCAGCAAAATCCCATAAGATGGGGCCAAGTGTGCGTAACCATTGAACGCCCAAAACCACATCACATCCGCCTAAGGGCAAGGCAAACATGTCAGAGCGTAGGTTATAATCTTCCATAGAGATACGCACATTGTGACATTTCCCCTTGCAAGCTAAGGTGCCCCCATTGGCAACCATGACTTCAAAGTTGGAGCAAGGATGGACAAAACAATCAGCCTGTTTGGTAATTCGAGGGTCAATGAAGTTATGAGTGCTACCAGAATCAATGAGTATGGTAAGAGGGAGCTTCTTGAAGTATCCCCTAACCCACATTGTTTGTGGGGTGGTAACACCGGTTACAACATGGAGAGAGATCTCGGGTGGGTCGTCCTGAGGTGGGGTGTCAACAGGCGGGTGTTGCATGTCGACCGGATCATCTACTGTATCTGTAGCTTCTTCACCAAGCTCTAAGGCAGGCGGAGAATCCACATCCAAGAGATAGAGCTTTTGTTGAACACATCTATGTCCCTGAGTGAATTTCTCATCACAATTATAGCAAAGCCCTTTTTCTCGGCGTGCCTGCATTTCTATTTCAGACAAATGCTTGATAGGAGTTGGTTGAGGAGCAGGCGTGATGGGAGGTCGTTGGGAACCCATATTTCTGAAGGGAACAAAGGTGGGTTTGGAGCGTTTTGAGCTGCGATCTTGTCCTCGGCCAACTTAGCCAACCCTAGGACTTCCATCATTGTGTTGGGACAAAACATTTTGACCTCTGAGCGGATTTCATCCTTGAGACCACTGATAAAACAACTCTTGTAGAATTCATCAGACAATCCTTCTGTGTGATTGGCTAGTTTCTCAAATTCCATCTGATACTCTCTCACTGTGCCAGTTTGGTGAAGTTTAGTGAGTGCTCCTATGAAGTCGTCAAAAGAACTAGGACCAAATCGTGGCAAAATGAGTTGGCAAAAATCTGTCCAGTTTGGCTCGGGATGAGCTTTGATGTACCAACGGTACCATTGAAGGGCTTCCTGTTCCAAATGAAAGGATGCAAGTGGAACTTTCTGAACATCAAAAGTATTATGCAGACTGAAATATTGTTCTGCTCGATATATCCATCGAGTCGGATCAGTACCATTGAAGCGAGGAAAATCAAGCTTCGGCCCACAAAATTTTCTAGAAGCAGAGAACCCGGTGGCTGCAAAAGATTCTGGCTGTCTGGTATTGTTCATGGCTGAATGTTGCAGATGGAGGCTGAGAAATTTTTCATCCAAATCTTGGAGTTTGGTTTAGATGGCTGCCAGTGCTTCCTCCATGGTGTGTGCTCCTGCACAGGTGACAACCATAACCAAGTTTTTTTTTTTTTTTTTTTGGTTGACTGGGTAGGAAAACAAAAACAGGAACTACTTTAGTAAGGGAAAAGTTGGATTTGGGAAAAAATCAGAAGGATAATTGGGGTTTGACTAGGTTTTGGACACTGTTGGATAGACAGGGAAGCAAAAATGAGGATTTCAGAAGCGGGGTCAAAGAATGGGAAAATTTGGCAGAGGGGAACAAAGAAGCCGAATTCAGAAAGGAACTCTGTGGTAAAATTTGAAGGTGATTGGGTGAAATCTGAGGAAGTTATGGCAAACCCTAAAAATAGGCAAATGTGAGATTTCGGCTGTAGGAAGGGGAATTGAGGATAGGGTCCTCAGGAATGAAATATGCAGATGGAATGACAGGGGTTCCCTGAAAATTTCAAGGGAAACAGAGGTAAAACAAGGGAGATATGGAGGAAAAACTGAATTTTTTTTTTTTTTTTTTTACTGGAGCGGCTACGGCTCGGATATTTTTTTTTTTTTTTTTTTTAATAGACTGAAGCGGCTACGGCTCAGAAGGAATCTGGAACAACGCCGAACGGTTGGATCTGGATTGGCTTGCAAAATGGATCTGAAACGGCGCAACAGTGATCGACAATAGTTCAGCTGAAAGTAGATATGGACCCCAGGTATGTGCGGCTTCCTAACAGTTCAGGGTTTTCACTCGACCACCAATGCTATCTGACGGCTTGCGTATTGGGGCAGTACCCCTCACTCCACAGCTCAGGTAAAACTGATAACCGCTTTGCCACAAACGACAGCTCTTGGTTTACCTCACGGGTGGGAACTAGTCAATCAGGTAGGGGTCGTTGCCCTTATTGCTGGCAGGTCCTCTCAATGCGCCAGCTACTTCGGGGTTCCTGTGGTACTCCTCACAATGAGTTTTAGGGCTTATGCCCAAGTACTTCCCACAGTTAAGCGGATAGGGATTATTCCCAAATCCGAACCGGCAACAGAAAAAATTTGGGCAAAAATTCCACCCAATGTTCAAAAAATGGATCTATATTGCTCAGAATCGCTTTTATAGCATGTTTCCGGAACTGGAACAACCACTCTGCTTCTACCCATGAAAGCGGAATAGAAATCTGGGCACTCAGTCAAAAGATTTTCTCGCCGCAATTTCCACGGCCGTCACCGAAATTCTGAAAATTTGCTGATTTTAAATCCGCGATATCTCCACTTTTAGAACTCCAAATGAGATGATATTTTTTTTGAAACTGCGTATTTTTGAAAGAGGAATTCAGATCTGCAATCGGTTTCTTTTGATTTTGTGCATAAAATTTCAGAAATTGATCTGAAAGTCGCCGCCAAAAAAAGAAAAAAAAATTCCCACTTGTGCCAAGGAAAGTGCTCTGATACCAGATGTGATGAACCTGCAATAATTAATTAATGCAAATACACAAGATATCAGAAATAATAGAACAAAATCACTTTTATATTGATCATGGGCCACTTCGAGGGGGCAACCTCCTTTGAGCAAGCTCAATACAATTAACTTCACGGTGCCTTCAATGACCTCAACACACACTTATATACTAAGTCTATGCCCAATACTATGAGTCAAAACCATGGGACATATAATACTACAGGACGACTTACAAAGCATATGCGTCCAATACTATGGGTCAATACTATGGGCTAATATAAACTACGGATCAACAAATACTACGGGACGATTTACAAAGCATATGCGTCCAACAACAATATACTAACATAGTAAAGAGAAGGGTTGACATAGGTTCCTAACATTAGATGAGACCTTGACCTAATCCACCTCCTTGCAAGCTGGAAAAACCCCAAAAAATTTCATTTTGAGACATGAGCGCTACTCTACCTTAACAGACTAGCGCCTGTACCCTACTCCAGTGTACAATAGTAGCACTCAACCCTCATGAGCGCTACTCCTCTTCAATAGAGTAGCGTAGAACATTTAAAAAATGATGAGCGCTAGTTATAAAACACTATAGTAGCGCCCTGGGTGCTACTCCAGTGTGAAATAGTAGCGTACACCTCAAAAGATGATTAAAAAATAATTAATTTCATGAAGAGGATTAGTTGCATTTGGTTTCCCAACTTCCCCAACTTCCTCCATAACCATCTCTCGACCTGAACTGCTTCCATTGTCTTATAAATACGAGGAATGAAGAGAGGGTTAGACATGAATGCTATTGAGAGACTCTTAAAGAGAAGCTTGTGTTGAAGGAGGTTATGTTGGAATATTTCCAAGATAGAGAAGAGCAGGAGCCCAGGATCAGGTTGCAGGAGCATGCTGCAAAGTCAGGTATACTTTGTATCATCAATTTACATTTGACAATAAAATGTTGAAGCATTTTTCTTGTCCCAAACCAAGTGTTCATTGAGTTATGTACTTGTTTGGATCTGTTTTGTTTAATATTTGATGTTTAAATTGCTTTGTCCATTTAATCATTATATATTATCCAATATACGCTGAGAAAGGTACTCGTATTGAAGGTTTATCGAACGGGAGGTTGACTTGAGAATCGAGTGCAAGATTGAATAAGAGCTAGGATCGAACTTCATTCAAAAAGGTATGTTCTCAAGACCCATAACCTATTTCCATTCATAAACATCTATGTAACGTAGTTAGTATGCTTACCTGTCATCCCCTTTCAGTTGATAATGTTCGTTTCCTCGTTATAGGGTAGTTTTTCCTGCCAACATCACCCTTCACAAAAAGGGGAAAACAGTGAGAAGAAAGGGTGATGGAATGAAAATTACTAGCATGTTGAAATTGGCGGGAAAATTTTCATTTTTGGTGTTACAAATCTAAAAATTACCAACATATCCCACTTGTAGTTGAAATTAGATTCACTCTTTAGAGATTATGTGATGTCGCAAGGCCTTAATCATCACTCAAGATAAATAGAGGGAATTGTTACATATAGGCTAGATATTCCATATGTAGGTCATATGTAGTAGTCTAGGTTAACATGCATGGACCATCAACCCCATAGAAAATTAATATTACTAGGCCCTAAAATTAGTTTATAGGCCACGATAACCATCGTCAATGTTACAAATATTGAAATGGCCACAATATCTCGCTTGTAAAGTAAAGTGATTATGTGTAGGGCCCTACACATGGACAGTGAATCATATAGTAAATTTATTAACCATGGACCATCATTTAGGTTATGAGAACCACTATTGGTTTACATAACCTATAAATATTAAACCATGGTTGGTTTATTGGTTTACATAACCATGGATAAACCAACAACAACAATGACATCGACGATGGTGACAATGATGATCATGATGATCTCACATGTAGGCTAAAGATTCTTATGTGGTAATCTAGGTTAACATGCACGGACCATCAACCCCATGGAAAAATAATATGGCATTAGACCCTAAATTTAGTTCACATGCCATAGTCCAGGCCACGAGAACCATCATTTGTGTTACAAATATTGAAATGGCCACCATAAATAATGCCACTAATTAGACATTGACCTAAAACAACCAACCCATGTAAATGACTCATGCACTTGGCACACTTGATCCATGCAATGAATTCAAGCACCTAGGAAGCTTCAACTTATAACCCCCTCACCTCGTACCTAACCTTAACATCTAGCCCCAAACTAAATAACATGATAACTTATAAACCACTTAACCACTAGTACCAACAAAACCAGAACCCCTTGCCCACTAACCCATTGATCCCTTAGGTGCCTCGCTTCTAATCCAAAAACTCCCCAAAGCCTACCACATTATGAAATTGTAGAAAATATCCCCTTAAGCCAGTGTCCCTCTAACCCTAACTCACTACCCCCTAACCCAATCACTAGCATGCCTACTGCACCAAATCAACACACTAACACAATAAAATTTGACCTTTGGTTATTTATAACCAAGGTTTTAGATCAAAGACTTTGACATCAAGGTTTGAATGATCACTGTATGGGGTTTTATCAAACCAAAATTAGTGCAAAAATAAACACAAGAACTTATACTATAAACAAAATATTCCCTATCTAGGGTATGTATGATGACTCAAGTCCCTATGCATGGCCCATGAGTCTCAAAATAAAGTTTTATTGCCCAAGAACCTACATTTTGGCCCTAGACCATAACATAGGCTCCTAGAACCATCCACAACATAAAAATACTAAAGCAAATGACAATGTGATACTCAAAAGCTAAATATTCCTTGCCTATGGCCTATGTGGTGGTATAGAGAAATGCCCATAGGTCACAAGACCTTGAGGTAACTACCAGTCATCAAAAACTAGATTTTGATCTAACACCATGGACACCATGGATTAGGCTTCAAGAACCATCCATTATATTGTAAAGATTGAAATGGCCACCATACCCACTTGCAAGCTAAATATTCCTTGTGTAGGAATCATGTGGTGATTAGAGCCCTACACATGGCCCATTATCCATAAAGGATAATGTTATGGCACACAAGTTTGTATTTTGACAATGGATCATGGAAAGTTGGAGTGTGAGAACCATCTTTGATGTGAAAAACCTAGCATGACTACCTCAATTGTAGAGCTCTAATCGGATATGGTGTTGAATGATGATGCACACCCTTCCTAACACTACAATATCTTGTGTGTGCTTAGCTCCAATGTTTTGATGAGATGCATTGTTGAACCCATGTGACACACCTAACCCATGTACATAAATGACTTTTAGGGGGTTTTAGAAAAACTTCCTTGAAAATTTCAATTCGCATGACTTTTAGGGAGGGAGTTCAACAAACTACCTCCAAAAGTTCAATTCTCATGACTTTTAAGGGGGGTTTCAAAAACCTGCCTCCAAAAGTTCAATTCTAGTGACTTTTAAGGGGGGGTTCCAAATAAACGCCTCCAAAAGTTCAATTATCATGACTCTTTGGGGGGGGGGAGCTCCAACAAACCGCCTCCACAAGCTCAATTCTCATGACTTTTAAGAGGGGTGCCAAAAAACGGCCTCCAAAAGTTCAATTCTCATGACTTTTAAGGGGGGTTCCAAAAACACCGCCTCCAAAAGTTCAATTCTCATGAATTTTAGGGGGGGTTTTGACAAACCGCCCCCAAACGTTATGAGAATTGGGCTTTTATGGGGGGGTTTAAAACAACCGCCTCCAACAGTTCAATTATCATGACTTTTAAGGGGGGTTCCAAAAACACCGCCTCCAAAAGTTCAATTCTCATGACTTTTAGGGGGGGTTTTGACAAACCACCCCCAAAATTTATGAGAATTAGGATTTTAGGGTGGGTTTTACAAAAATCGCCCCCAAAAGTCAAATTTGAGGACTTTTGGGGGCGGATTTTAAAAAACCGCCCCCAAGAGTCCAATTTCCATGACCTTTAGGGGCGGTTTTAAAAGACCGCCTCTAAAGGTCTGAAAAAAATTTTAGGGGGGGGTTTACCAGGATCCCCGCAAACCAAAATCGCCCCTAAAGCGCTATTTTGTTGTAGTGATTAGAGATCATCAAGAATAGTGTGCTCTAGTGGAATGGATCTTTGGTATCATGTGAACCAATGTGAGGTATTGAACCCCTCTCTGTTGGAAAATCTAGGATCCCAGGAAGGGGTGATCTGGTCATTGATCCTACAGTGGAGCCTGTGGGGATAGGTCTAAATGATATCTCAATATGTCTATCCAGGGTTGAGTGCATGACTATTCCCTAAACTCTATAGTTATTCCTATTGAGCAGGACCTTGGTGAGTCGCCTGTTTGGGCTCATCGAGAGGGGGAAAGGGAAGCTGGTGAGGTTTATCAAAACACACTTTATGTGTTGGAATTAATTTTTTCATTGATGTCAAATGAGATATTGTTGGACTTAATGTTTTCATGGATGACAAATGGGAGACTGTTGGACTAAATGTTGAGATTGTTTATGAAAATCCTTGAATCCAATTTCAAGAAGTATATATAGCAAGGTTGTACAATGTCCACGCAGTGACAAGAAACCAACAACAATTACCAGCATAAGTGTGCAGTGGTACACATGTCGAAGTAGATGCAAATAGTCAGAGTGTGAAAATAGTCGATGTGTCAAATCAAGTTGCATTTCAAAGTTTTCATTTCAAAGTACACAGATAATAGATAAATCGAAGTAAATACAAATAATAAGCAAGCAGTGCATTGAAGTGTGCACGTCAAAGTACGTGTGTCGAAGTGTGCAACACATTTGATAAGGAAAAGAAGTATTGAAGAAGGACGGGGTACAAGCCCCTCATTGTGGTGCAAAGCCTTATTCTTCGTATATTCGTTGTGGTTAATTGATTAAATTAAGGTAATAAAGAGAACATGTCGACCCTCATGTGGACATAAGAAAAGTTATAAATAGACAAGGACTAATGCACTTTTTGATGGGTTTGTGCGATGATGGATAGTTTGAAGTTTTAATTTCGGAGGTTTTGAAAGGGAATCAATGGCTAGTTGATTCAGAGAAGAAACATAATTTGAAGTAAGTACAGAATAAAGTTTCACATCACAATTGGATAAGTTGCAATCCAAAATGTGGAATACCGCAGGAGAGATTGAGATTTCACGTTGCAGTTCGATAATTCAGAGTAATTTAGAGACTAGAAGAAGTGAAATATCACAACATAATTGGAATACAGTACAGAATCAAGTTACACCTTGCAGTTGGATAAGTTGGAGTAATTTACAATATGGAAGAAGTAAAATATCACAGCATAATTTGAATCCAATACAGAATCAAGTTACATGTCGCAGTTGGATAAGTTTGCAAGGTACACACAAAAGCAAATTTTGGAAAGTCTGTGAGTAAGTGCGAAGCTATGAAAGAGGAAATGAAGTAATCTGATATTGAATATGATTGATAATGAATATATGTCAAGAAATTTTCCAGCCACAACATACAATGATCATCATCCGATGAATCGAGCGATGAATAAAGAAGTAAAAAGCATGGTTAAAGTGCACAGTAAGAAGAAGCAATTGCATGATTCCTTTGAAACATATATGAAGGATTTATAAAAGCGAATTGTGCATCAACCTTAACTGGTGTCACTTAGTGGAGGTCGATATCTTCACTGGACAATATGTTTCTTTTATGCAAGCTCGGTCTTGCACCTAGGATTGGATTCTTCACGACATATTAGATTCTATCAGCAAGTTGGGTCTTACATGAGGGTTGGATCCCTCACCTCTTAGTTGGTGCTAAGAACTTGAATATTGGTGTCTTCTAAAATTGATATACCGATGATCTAATAAATATTCAAAAATTACTCTTGGTGTCTTTTACTTGTGATGATTATTGTTTAATTAGAGAAACATTTATTATACATGATAACTGTGACATGCTAAATAATGGAACGATTTTTAAATATCTAATGCACTGATTCACCCCCCTGTCTCAGTGCACTTGATGAGTTCAACAATTGGTATCAGAGCGGTTTCCTTCACACAAGTCTTATAAACTTGAAGGATATCCTTGAGAACCCAATGTATGGAAAAACCATGTTGACTACAACCGAAGTTATTTTTTTCGATGGGATATACTATTATTCTTGGAGAAAAAGAATGAAAGAATACTTGAAAAAAAAGGACCAGGTGTTTGGGAGACAATTCTGTGCAAACATACAACTATAAGAAACAAATCAAATAATTTTGAAAAAAGGGAAGCCAATAAAAGTGACTCAACAACAGTGATGGCCATCTTCGACAGCCTATCAAATCAAGTCAAAGAAAAAATGGGACATTGCACATGATCTACTAAATAATTATGGCTCAAACTGGAGAATCTTTGTAATGACGAAGTGAACAGTCTAGAAGATAAGTTGTGTAAAGACCAAATTCAAGACTCAGAACCAATATAAGCATAAATCTATCATGATATTAATGAAGTTATGCATTCTGCTAGACATTTAGGTTGCATTAATTCAAGTAGTGAGGATACTTGCTATGTTATAGATGAAGAACAAGATATAACAAAGATTAAGATAGATGTTTTAAGAGCACTAGAAGAGGTCAAAGGATTAGAATATGATTCATATGTTGAAGTTTCAAGGGATGATTTGGATATTCTTGAAAGTAAAATTATGTGCATTTTAAAAGAAATGGAAAGAACTCAAAAGAAAAATGAGTTGTTATAACAAGTACTTAAGGATTCTAAAAGAAATGAACAAGAAGAGTGTGAACAAGTTACTAAAGCAATGATTGACTTGAAGAGTTAAGGTGCACAAGTCTTATGGACCAAAGAAGATGAAATCATAAACTTGAAAGCATAAATTGCTCATCTAACAAAAAAAAAAAAATAGGCAAAAGTCAAATGACAAAAACTCAGAAGCTCTGAAAGATTCAAGAAAATTAGTTAGTGGGTTGGAAGTTCAACTTAAGGAATTCAAAGGAAGAGAGGAATTTATGAGAAGTCAACTAATGAAGAAAGAAGGTACATGTTGCAGTCTCAAGTTAAAAGTAGAATAATTCAAAAGAAAATTTGAGGAAGCAAATTTCAACCATAATAATAGCTCATCAATCCTTGACGAGATATTAAACAACCAAAGGTCTCCAAAGGACAAAACAAGTCTTAGATACGACAAGACAATTGAAAAGGATGAGGATGATAAGAGCATGTTGAGATGGACAAAAGGAATAGTCGAAGTCACAAAATTGTTAGGATATTTAGACACTTAGGAGTTAGTTAAGATCAACTTGTGTAATATATCCGTTAGGGAAAGTGTGTTTCTTTAGTATGCATTAGTATGCATTTGTAAATACTTAATCCGATGGTCACAATATGTTCCCGACATAGAGTGATCCGACGGCTCAAATTCTCTTAGATCATACCTACCCTTGATCCGTGGCTTAACACCCGATTGGTCCATGATCTCTATTTAAATAGCATGGAGGGTCATTAAAAATTTGATCGATTATGAGAAGCTCATTTGTAACTTTCTTTCTTTGCATAATAAATTGTCCCGTAAAAGTTATTTGGCTAGGGCCGTGGAGTGTTTCCCTCAAGAGGGTTTAAACCACGTCAAAACATCGGTGTGTTGATCTGTGATCTATTTGTGTGAAGTGGTTTCTCTTGGTGTTCGATCCTTTGTTAGTACCCTATGTACCCAAACATGGTATCAGAGCTTTTATGAAGAGCCCCTTCCGGTTATGATCTAAATCTTGAACTGTTGTTGCCGAAACTCGAAAGGGTTTCTTGTTCTATTATTTCTGTGCATTTCTGGGCTGTGGGAGGTGTTCCATTGCGTCCAGAGCACTGTTTCCATTAGGAAATAGTTTTCATTTGATCGAAAATGGTTCTCGGTTGCTTCAAAAACGTGTATTTCATCAGATCTGAAGGTATAATGTTACAGTGATACATTTTTTTATTTTCTGTTTTAAAAGAAAAAATCTCATATTTTATCATTTTTTACTGTTATATTTTTTTGGTTTCGGATTGTTGCTTTCCTTTTCTGCATATGCTCTTTGCCGTGCACCTTGAGCAATCTTGGCAAATCAGAAACATAAAGGGAAAGGGTTTTTTCTCGACTGCGTATGCTCTTTGCCGTGCACCTTGTGCGATCTCGGCAAATTAGAAACAGAGAGAAAACGTAGACTTTCCAGGAAATCTAACGAGATCTAACCCCACAAGTGTGGAATTTTTTTTTTTGTTTCGGTTTGTGTTGTGATTTGTAGGAAAAAGGCAAGCACGGAAACCGAGCAAGAAGAGTTAAAAAAAACCCTTCCTCATTCCCATATTTTACATACCTTTTAATTTAGCTCACTTCGTTCAAAGTTGTTTAATTTCTTAATAGGTCTTGAGTTCAAGTCTTAGGAAGTTACTTTTAAAAGGCAAAGTGCATGCAATTTCTATTTTCAAGTTACTTTATTGTAAAAGTGCATTTCACTTAAATAATAAAAAATACAAATACAAAGTGAGTCACTTAAGTTCCTTTTATTGTTGCTCTATTTAAAGTAACATCATTGTAAAAGTGAAATCACTTATTTTATAAAAGTGATTCACTTAAAGCAACTTTCTTATAAAGTGATTGTAAAAGGTTCATCTTGGGAAGAGGGGGGTCCTTTTTTTAGCTAGTCATTCTCTATCTTCTGTGTCACTATTGGGGACATCTTCAACCTTTTCTTTGTTCAAGCATAACTTCATCATACGGAGTCAGTATTCAGCGTCGTTTTTTTTAAACTACCTATTGTTTTCAAGCTCTTCGCATCCAGACTATTGGTTTCTATTTTTGTAGCCATTAATTTGCAGTATGGCCACCCCTTGTGATATTCTACTTACCAGTTCCAACTATTTCTCATGGAAATCTCATATGGAGGATGTTCTACGAAGTAGGGGACTTTTATAAATTACCTCAGGGAAAGAAACAGAACCCACTGATGATGACAAGAAAATAAAATGGGAAAATAGATGTGACGAAGCTCGTGGATTGATTGGGATGTCAATCTCTACTGATTTGCGATTCCACATATCTGGAATTGATGAACCTGATGTTGCTTGGGACAAGTTGGAATCTGTGTTTGGTAAACACAATGAAATTCAAGGTCACCAACTCGAAAATGAGTTGATTTCTTTAAATCCAAGTGATTTTTCATGCATTCAAGATTATTTATCTAAGTACAAAACTCTTAAACTCTTATGTGTAGAATGTAAGATTAAGAGGGAAGACAAACAATGCATTTATCATATTCTTTCCAAACTTGGACCTGCATATTCTGTTTTTGTATCTACATTTTACTCCATGAAAGAATCCTTGAATGCAACTAGCTATCAAGAGCCTAGTCTTGAATCCTTTTGTGATTCCTTGATTAGAGAGAAAGATAAGCTCATCCATCTTGAAATAATTAACAATGCAGATACATCTAGGAAAGCCTTATTGTCCCAACAGAAAGAAAAGTCTAAGCCTCCCAAGAAACAAAATTTTCGCAATAATAAGTCAAACAAGGGTCCCAAACCCTCTCAATCAGCTCCTTCTTTAAAAAATGACAATGGATCCAAGACAAAAGGCAAGAAGATTGAGCGTCATTACAACTATTGCGGGAAAGATAATCATGATGAATCTAAGTGTTTCAAGAAGATGGCAGCCTTGGAAGCAGCAATGAAGAAGCACCACATCAACCTAGATTCGCCTTCAGAATCTACCTCTCATGGAAATGCACTTTTTGCTTCTGGTTATTCTTATAATGCATCTTCTTATTCTCCTTCAATTGAATGGCTCATTGATTCTGGAGCATCTTATCATATGGATAAGGATCAAGCCATATTTTCTACTATGCATAAATGTAACACCAAACAAATATTTGTTGGTGATGATAGGTCTCTAAGTGTTGTAGGAGCTGGAATAATTCCAGTAGATAATGGTCATTTCAGTGATGTACTATGTGTTCCAAGAATTTCCTGCAATTTGTTATCAGTCTATCAAATCACTCATTCTGGTGAAAGTAAAACTATGACCTTTACAACTCACCAAGTTGTAATCAAGGATTTTAAATATCCTCAACAAGTCCTAGCTACCAGAATTGTTGATGATATTACCAGGTTGTACAAATTTAACAACTTTGGGCCATCACCTTTTCCTTCAGTTTTTGTTGCTCATAGTGATAACTTGAGCAAACTTAGGCATGAGCGATTTGGTCACTTAAATTATCGCTCATTGCAACAACTATGTAAAGACAATATCGTGACAGGTCTTCCGATGGTATCTTGCAGGGATGGTGTTTGTTCTAGTTGTGTACTCGAAAAACATCATCAGGACAGTTTTGACAAACATGCCTCTTGGCACGCCTCGGTTCCCTTGGAGCTTGTGCATAGTGACTTGTGTGGTCCTCTTCCCTCTGCTTCCTTTTCTGGTTTCAAATAGTTCTTAACTTTCATTGATGATTACATCAGACGCACTTGGGTTTATTTCCTAAAACTTAAGAGCGAAGTATTTAACATGTTCTTGGCCTACAAGGCCCTTGTTGAAAAATAATCTGGTCATCAAATTATTAAGTTAAGATCTCACAATGGAGGAGAATATGTTAACAAAAAGTTCACTACTTTCTGCACTGAACAAGGCATCCAACAACAACACATTGTTCCATATACACCACAACAAAATGGTGTAGCTGAGCGGAAGAACCGCACTTTGAAAGAAATGGCTAATTGTATGCTCCAATTTAAGGGACTAAGTCTTCAATTTTGGGTTGAAGCCATTAATTGTGCAAATTACATAGTTAATCGCACCCCCACTAAATCATTACAAGGTATCACACTAGAAGAAGCATGGATTAAAACTAAACCTGATGTAAGTCACTTTTGTGTGTTTGGTAATGAAGCATGGGCTCACATTCCGAATGAAAAACGGAAAGCATTGCATCCTAAAAGTGAAAAGTGAATATTTGTTGGATATTCTGAAGATGTAAAAGGTTATAGACTTCTTCAACTACATTCTCATGATGTAATCATTAGAAGAGATGTTAAATTTGATGAAAATCTCTTAGCCTGCAAGCCTAACTCGGCGATTGTGCCATCTTTTTCCTACGAGCCTAACTCGGCGATTGTGCCATCTTTTTCCTGCGAGCCTAACTCGGTGATTGTGCCTTCTTCTTATTCTTCCAACTTCCTTGACAAGTTTCCAACTCCAGTTTTTGATGATCACAGTAAAGATGAAAATCCACCTCCGCCTGCTCATGTTCCTCCAGTTACACCAGCACAAGTGCTTCCTCGATGGGTCTGTTCAACATGTGAAGCAGTTGGTGATCTTGCCGGTGATCCTAGAGATCAACGTCGAACACGTTCTCAGTTTCAATGAGCCTCTTCTCTTTTGGCTCAAGTTTCCGAGAATCATGATCCAGAAACCTTTGCAGAAGCTTCAAGAAATCTAGATTGGGATGCAACTATGGATGAAGAATATTGTTCCTTAATGGCGAACGATACTTGGGATCTTGTACCTCTTCCAAAAGGAAGAAAACTTGTTAGATGTAAATGGGTCTACAGAACTAAGTATGCATCAGATGGAAGTGTTGAAAGACTTAAGGCAAGGTTGGTTGCCAAAGGTTTTTCCCAAGTTGAAGGGATTGACTACAATGAAACCTTTGCTCCTATCGCCAAAATGAACTCCATCCGCCTTGTTCTTTCCCTTACAGCCTTACACAACTGGGAAATCCATCAAATGGATGTCAATTCTGCCTTCTTACATGGTGATTTACAGGAGGAAATTTACATGGAACAACCTCCTGGATATGTTTAGAATAACTCTAGCCTTGTCTGCTGCTTTAAGAAATCTTTATATGGCCTTAAGCAAGCTCCTAGAGCTTGGTATGCCAAAATGGATAACTTTCTCCTTGACACTGATTTTTCTAGATGCTATTCTGACCCCAATGTCTATACCAAGAAAGTAGGAAACCATCTCATCATACTTGTTCTATATGTTGATGACCTTATTCTTACTAGTAGTGACCCTAAGCTTATAACCCATGTGAAATCCAGTCTTAAGAAAAATTTTGAAATGCCAGACTTAGGACATTTACATTATTTTCTTGGTCTCCAAGTCCTACAAACCAAAGAAGGAATCTTTCTTTCTCAGTCTAAGTATGCTTGTGACCTTCTTCGTCGCTTTCACATGGAAGATTGTACACCAGCCCCTTCTCCCTTCCAGTCTGGAGTCAAACTTTCTGCCACTTGTACTTCACCTGAAGTCGATGCTACCTTGTATCGTCAACTTGTTGGTAGTCTCTTATACTTGACTCATTCCCATCCTGACCTTTCCTTTGTTGTTGGTCGTGTTTCCCGTTATATGCAGACACCTCATGAAAGTCATTGGAAAGCAGCTAAACGAATACTTTGATATATTCGAGGTACAATTCAGTTTGGGATTCATTACAGTACAGGGGGGGAACCTTTGTTGGTTGGTTTCACTGATTCAGATTGGGCCGACGATCCTGATGATCGAAAGTATACTGCAGGTTATGTTTTCAATCTGGGATCTGGACCTGTCACTTGGGCTTGTAAGAAACAACAAGCTCTTGCTCTTTCTTCAGCAGAGGCAGAATATCGAGCAGCAGTTAATGCCAGTCATGAAGATTTATGGATTCGATAGATCTTTTCAGAGTTTGGATTCGAGTAGCAGCAGCCTAATCCCCTTTGGTCCGATAATCAAAGTGCCATCAAGCTTTCCAAAGATCCAGTTCTACATCAACGTAGCAAACACATTGAACTACATATGCACTTCATCAGAAATCTTGTTCATGATCGTGTTCTTGAAGTGCTCTTTTGCCCTACAGATGATCAAGTTGCAGACATCTTCACCAAGTCTCTTACAGAAGCGAAGTTTTCTACACTTCGACCTATGTTAGGAGTTCAAGAACTTCTCATTAAGGGGGGATAGGCTCTAATGCCTCCTTCCTTCTCCTAATAGTGTCACTTTTGTAAATCCTTCAATCCTATCCCAAGTTGTTCTTAAGGGGGGATGTTAGGATATTTAGACACTTAGGAGTTAGTTAATATCAACTTGTGTAATATATCCGTTAGGGAAAGTGTATTTTTTAGTATGCATTAATATACATTTGTAAATACTTAATCCGACGGTCATGATATGTTCCCGACATAGAGTGATCCGACGGCTCAGCTTCTCTTAGATCATACCTACCCTTGATCCGTGGCTTAACACCCAATTGGTCCATGATCTCTATTTAAAGAGCATGGAGGGTCAATGGAAAGTTAATCGATTATGAGAAGCTCATTTGTAACTTTCTTTCTTTGCATAATAAATTGTCCCGCGGAAGCTATTTGGCCAGGGCCATGGAGTGTTTCCCTCAAGAGGGTTTAAACCACGTCAAAACATCGATGTGTTGATCTGTGATCTGTTTGTGTGAAGTGGTTTCTCTTGGTGTTCGGTCCTTTGGTAGTACCTTGTGTACCCGAACAAAAATTGGAACATGCTAAGAATTCAGTCAACAAGGAAAGTTATGAAGATATAAGTCTGAGGGAACTACAACAAGCAAGCATGTCCTATCAAGACAACCTAGAATGGAATAGCTCATCAAAGCAGGTTCAGTCTAGGTATGGGAATTTATTTAGAGTATAATTCTTTTATTGTTATGAATATGGACATAGAGCATTGGAATGTATGAATTATGGTAGGGAACAATTCAACAATACAATTAAGTATCTAAGGTGCAACCATTATAGACACATTGAAAAATATTGTCATACCATAAGATGCTATGGTTTTGGAAACAAAGCACAAAAAATTCGAAGCTTAGCAAAACATTCAACAAATACTATACCTCATATTCCAGGAAAGAAAACTGATAATTTGTGGATGAAAAGAAGAAGTGATATTATGCAACATGAAACTAGATTCATTTAGATAAGTCTGGAGACTTTCAAAAGTGGATAATAAAAACTCCAATGGTATATATTGTCGAAGCAGATGACAACAGTACAAAGGAAACAATTGATTGCTGCATTTCATGATAATCTATGGAATATTATATGAATATCGACCTTGAGTTCAAAATAAGATTACATACAATGCATGAATTCAAGGAAAAAGTATATTGATCCTAAAAGATGAAAGGAAAATGAAGTCAAAATACATTTGAATACTATTATGGATCCATTCACATTACTACCAAGCTAATTAAGATTGTTATAAGAGCTGTTATCTAAGAAATTACATACCTTTCAATTGACAACTCCATTAATAGTACAAAATAAGCCGCATTACATATATGAATAAGAATGAATTCATCCATAACAGACAAATTTTATTAAGAACTGCTTTTGCAGAAGTCATAGTCAACAAAAGTACAAAATCTGTCATATTTGGAAATACTATCAAGTGGCATTACAAAATTGTTGATTCCTTCTCATTTACAACTTTAACCTTTGGAGAACTAGTCAAAATTTCAACAGTACTAGTGGAGGATTTACTGACAATTGAAGATCAAGTCATGTCCAGAAGTCAGCAGCAAGAGTCACAATTCAGTATCCAAAAATGATCATTCTTTGAAATTTGCAGTGCCAGGCATTATCCAAAGTTGTCTCGAGAGAACCAGAATTTGTTCATGCTTCTCTTCCAACCGATCAATTTGTTTCTTAATAATCTTAATTTATTTTTCATTCCTCCGATTAATCTACGTCTGAGTATACCACTCTCTAATATCACCTTATTTTACTTGAGAATCTTGTTTCTCCAAGTCGCTCTTAAGGTTTGTAAACTCCGTTTGTTGTGAGTGAACTACCGCGAAAAGATTGGCCACATAATTAACTTGTTGAAAAGGATCAATCATTGTGGCGTAACCACCAATGGAATTGAAGCGATTATTAGATTAACAGAATGATTGTTTACCAAATGGATGAACACTAGGAGAATGAAACACATAGCCAATTGCAAAATATCGAAGTATTTCAAATACAATTACTAAATCTGGTAGGATCTGTATTTAATTACCGCTCATAAACAATATTGTTTGCATTCAAAAGGATTTATGATTGCATGCTCCCGGAAAGATTGAAATGACAGAAATGTAAGGTTGCATTCATGAATGATTTGATTGATTTCTCTCTATCTTCTTTAATGTTGAATATTGTATGCTTGTGTTAATCTCTCACCCGTGTCAAATCCTTCACATTTATGGGTATATTAAAAATGATGGATCAAGTTAATGTTATCTGGAAGAGCGAATATCAACTTGGATATGCAAGCTTGGAAGAGTACTCGCGACATCCCGAAGACTGTCTTAAGGGACAAACAATACAAATAAACAACATGATGTATCAGCAGGGAGATCCTGCTCAAGGGGAGTAGCAATGCAAAAGTCACATAATAAGAATGTGAAGACCTTTTCCATTGATGTCAAAAGGGGAGAAATGAAGATAAGTGGAGGAAACAATAAGTAATGAGAAGCCCATAGTAAGGGGGAGCACAAAAGTAGAATAGTATAGCAACAGAAGAGTCGAAGTGTTTCCATCAATGACAAAAGAGGAGATTATTGGAATTAATGTTGTCATTAATGTCAAATGAGAGATTGTTGGAATTAATGTTGTCATGGATGAAAAATGGGAGACTGTTGGACTAAATTTTGAGGTTGTCTATGAGAATCCTTGAAGCCATTTTGAAGAAGGATATATAAAAAGGTTGTACAATGTCAATGCAGTAAAAGGACATTAGCAAGAGTTACCCATAGAATTGTGCAGTGGTACACATGTCGAAGTAGATGTAAACAGTCGGACTGTGAAAACAGTGAATATGTCGAAGCAAGTTATTTTTCAAAGTGTTCATGCCAAAGTACACAGATAATAGATAAGTTGAAGTAAATACAGATAAAAAGCAAGCAGTGCACCGAAGTGTGCACATCAAAGTATGCTTATAGAAGTGTGCAACACATTTGATAAGATGGATAAGTATTGAAGAATTATTGGGTACAAGCCCATCGTTGTGGTGCAAATCCTTATTCTTTGGATAGTTATCATTTTCAATTGATTAAATTAAGGTGATAAAGAAAACATGTCGACCCTCATGTGGACATAAGAAAAGATAAAAATAAACAAGGACTAATGCACTTTGTGTTGAGTGTGTGCGACAGTGGATAGTATGAAGTTTTAATTTCCAAGGTTTTGAAAGAAAATCAATGGCTATTTGATTCAGAGAAGAAACTAAATTTGAAGTAAGTACAAAATCAAGTCGCACATCACAGTTGGATAAGTTGCAGTCCAAAATGTGGAATACCGCGGGAGAGGTTGAGATCGCACATCGTAGTTGGATAATTCAGAGTAATTTACAATCTGGAAGAAGTGAAATACTGCAACAAAATTGAATCAAGTACAAAAACAAGTTTCACCTTGCAGTTGGATAAGTTGGAGTAATTTACAATATAGAAGAGGTGAAAGATCGCAGTAGAATTTGAAGCA
Source organism: Larix kaempferi (assembly GCA_027924585.1). Lineage (NCBI taxonomy): Eukaryota > Viridiplantae > Streptophyta > Pinopsida > Pinales > Pinaceae > Larix > Larix kaempferi. Next base: position 3,860,764 of record BSBM01000150.1, read on the forward strand.
GTACATAATCAAGTCGTATAACACAGTTAGATAAGTTGGATTAATTTACAGTATGGAAGAAGTGAAATATCACAACAGAATTTGAAGCCGATATAGAATCAAGTCACATGTCGTAGTTGGATAAGTTTTCAAGGTACACACAAAAGAAAAGCTTGGAAAGTATGTAAGTAAGTGTGAAGCTATGCAAGTGGAAATTTAGTAATCTGAGATTGAATATGATTGATAATGGAGATGTCAAGATGGTTTCCAGCCACATCATACAATGATCATCATCTGACAAATCGAGCGATGAACGAAGAAGTAAAAAGCATGGTTTAAGCGCATAGTAAGAAGAAGTAGTTTCAAAATTATTTTGAAAGATATCTTAAGGATCACTAAAGACGAATTGTGCATCAATATTAGCTGGTGTCACTCAGTGGAGGTTGATATTTTCACTGGACAATCTGGTTCTTGCACTGAGTATTGGATTCCTTACGACATATTGGATTATGTCAACAAGTTGGGTCTTGCACGAGGGTTGGACCCCTCACCTCTTAGTTGGTGTTGAGAAATCAAATATTAGCGTCTTTTGAAACTGATGTACTGATGATCTAATAAATATTCAAAATTACTCTTGGTGTCTTTTACTTGTGAAGATCATTGTTTACTTAGAAAAACATTTATTAAACATGATAACTATGACATGATAAATAATGGAATTATTGTTAAATATGTGTTGCACTGATTCACCCCCCCCTCTCTGTGCAATTGATGAGTTCAACAATATTTTATTGGATAGGTAGTCAGAACGATATTTTGGGCCTCTGAAGATATATTATATTGAGCATAAGGGTCCTTAGTTCATCTATCCATCTAGAGACATTATGCTTAAGGAGCCTTTAACAGTTTTCTTTGATAAGCCTAGGAAAAAAGGGCTCTCTCATGTTAACTCCATCAAATTTCAAAATGTCACCCTAAGAAAAAATAAAACAAAGAAGGTCTCGTCCTCTAAACCTGCTTTGGAAACTGAGGGTAATGGGAGTTAGGACACTCTTTACATACTGATTTTTACCAGGTTGAAAGTGGTGGCAAGGTAGTCCTTAGGTTCTCTAGTCTTCTATCCCCTTAGAGAAGAGCAGGAATCAACCCCAATGGAATAATGCTTTTTCTCTCTTATAAAATTAGGGGGATAGTGGAATCCTCAAAACTTAATTCCCTCATAAGGACGTTTGATATCATTCACCTAGATCTGGTAATAATCCAAGAAACTATGTGTAATGCAAATAAAGCTTGTGATTTTTTCCTATGTTTTTTCCCGAGGTGAGAAGTATGTGCATCAGATGCTATTGTTTTATCGGGGTTTATCGGGGGGATCGCTGGTGACTTGGAATCCAGGAAAGGATGACCTATAGCCTTTTATAATTGTTGTGGGCATTTTAGTGGAAGAGAAACTAAGGGGATTGGAGGAACGGGTGAAAATATTGAATTTCTATGGCCCTTATGCAAAAAGAAAGGAGTTTTGGGAAGCGATGGGGTTAAGTGGCATTATAATGGATCATTTATTAATCATGTGGAGGAGACCTAAACTTGATATTGGATGCAAGTGAGATTTGGGGAACGAAGGTCGATCCTCTCTCTAGCTATTTTTTCAATATTTCCAAGATAAGAATTTGGTAGATGTGGTGGCATATCCGATCACTCCTACCTGGAGAAATGGTATGGTGGGGGAGGCTTCCATTTCAAAGTGTTTGCATCATTATTTTATTGTAAAAAATATAGTAATATTGGTTCCTCGTTACCAAACCTGGTCACTCAAATCTAATGTGTTAGACCATTCCCCCATTATGTTGCAGCTAGATTTGAACAAAAATAATTATTTTTTCCCTTTTAAATTGAATCATGTGTGTCTTGAAGATGAAGAGTTCATTGTATTGGTGGATTATTTATGGAAATCCTATGCATTGGATCCTAAAGTTTCATCTATGCATGGGCTGGTGGGAAAGATTAATAAGCTCGGACAAGTTGTGGTAAATTGGGAGAAGCAAAAAAAGTGGAGGATGAGACAAGACTTATTACTTTTGAAGAAAATATTGCATATTTTTACAAGGATAGTAGTGATGGGTCTTTCTCCCGGTAAGATAAAAATACCCTTGAATCCTTGGAGGATGAGAGGAACAAGATCCTGAAGATTGAAGCAGAAAGTTGGAGACTGAAAAGTTGATCCATCTAGATTAAACAGGGGGATTACAATTCCAAAATTTTCCATAAATATGCTAATCACCGCAAAGTAGTGAACTCTATATGGGAATTGAAGGATTCAAATGGTTCGGTTATCAACACCAAAGTTGAGCTAGAAAAAGTAACAACCCGACATTTTGAGTACTATTTTAAAGACCCTGGTATATCTAACATAGAATCTTAGCTAAAATTTCTCAAGCATTATTGTAGATTCTTCTCTGAGGAGGAATGCATGCAGGTGGGGAAGGAGATCACTTTGGTATAAATTGAAGTAGTTTTGAGAAAATTTCTAAATGACAAGAGTCTCATTCCAAATGGTTATACAGTGGAATTTTTCACCGGGTTCTTTGATTTGGTTGGGAAAGAGCTCCTGGCGGTGTTGGAGGAATCCTGAACAAAGGGGTATATATCAATTTCCTTAAATGTTACATACATTGCTCTCATTCCCAAAATTTCCAATGCAAAGTATTTTCATGAGTATCATTTAACTTCTTTGTGTAATTTGATATATAAGATTATCTCAAAAGTTATTTCAAACAGAATTAAACCCATCCTATCCAAGTGCATTTCTATGGAGCAATTCATCTTCCTATCCAATAGATAGATCATGGAGGTTATTGGTGTTTATGAGGACAGCCTCCACTCAATCAAAATTAAGAAGTAGAAGGCTATGATTCTCAAAATGGACTTAATTTAAACTTATGACTGGGTGGACTAGATATTTCTAAGATTAGTCTTGATTCAAGTGGGACTTCCTTTGGAGATAACCGAGTGGATAATGGCATGTAAAATATATGCAAGATTTGTTGTTTTGGTTAATGGTACACAATCCAAATATTTCAAAATCTCTCGGGGTCTATGATAGTGGTGCTCCCTATCACCTCTATTGTTCCTCTTGGTAAAAGAAGGTCTCAGTCGTATGATTCTACATGCCAAACAAAACCATATGGTAAAAGGGGTAAAGGTCAATAAAAGTCATCAGACAACACATTTATTTTTTGTTGACGATGTTCTAATATTTGGGGAGGTCTTCGGGGATGAGTGGAATGCTTATCATGACATTCTCAAGGTTTTATGTTCAACATTGGGGATGGAGATGAGTCTCCAGAAGTTGTGCCTTTATCATAATGAGGTTAATGAAATACAGTTGCGCTAGATTCAGGAACTATTTCTGTTGTAAGTGGATACTTTAGATAAATAACTAAAGTACTTGGGTTACCTACTCAAACCAAACTGCTAATTAATCAGTGATTGGTAATGGCTGATTATGAAGGTGGACAAAATAATTGAATGTTGGTATTATAAATGTCTCACTTTACGAGGTAGGCTTTTACTAGAGAAATCAGTTCTAGAGAGCATTCCGATCTTTTGGATGTCGATTGTAAAAATCCCACTATCCATCATTGATAATATTAGAAGGAAGATAATGAAATTCTTGTGGGCTAGGTGATCGGATGGATGGAAGTATCACCTGGTCTGTTGGAATGAAATTTGTTTTCCAAAAGGATTGGTAGGGTGGGGGATCAAAAACATTTCGTGGTTTTGTCAATCATTAAGCTTAAAATATCTATGGTAGGGGTTGTTTGGTTCAGGAATATGGATCCATATTTCACAACAAAACATATAAATAGCACTTCGGTGCAATAATAGATAAGGGAGGAATGCAAATAGGTATCTCAGGGATCCAATAGTTGGCTCGGTATATTAAAGGCTCTTATTTGGTTAGAGAAATGGTTAACTTGGAATATTGGAGATGTATCAAAAGTGTCCTTGGGTGTAGATCCCTTCATTATGGGTGATAAATTTTATAAATTATCTCATGAAATTATATCCTACCTGGAAAATATGGGCATATGCAGTCTTGTAGAGATAAGAAATTATAATTCAAATCAAGTGGGCTCTTATTGGCTATCCCCGAAAAAATTAAGACTGTCAGGTGAAATGGAAGAGGAGTGGGATACATTTGTTGCAGGTTTATGTCATATGGTCATTGTATTGGGATCACAGGAAGATGTCCTCAAATGGGATTGGAACAAGAGAACAGGAACAATGACAACTAAAGAGGCTTATGACACAATTGTTCATTCCAATATTGCAGGTGAACAAAGATGATGATACTATCAATTATGGTAGTTGTAATCTCCATTAAAAATTAAGTGCTTTGCTTGGCTAGGTTTGGAAAACTATATTTTAACTTGGGATAATATTTGTAAAATAGGTTTCATGGGACCAAATAGTTGTGTGATGTGACAATACAATGAAGAATGCATTGAACACATTTTTGGAAACTGCTCTTTCTTTCAGATGGTTTGGAAAATAATTATATTTGACCTGGGGGTCTGTTTCAAATGGGATCTCCATTGTTTGGAACGAAATGTACATGATTTGTCATCCTAATTTGCAAATTGGAGAACAATTTCATTTTTTGTTATGTTGCGAATTTGGAAGGCCCGAAATGCCATCATATTTGAGAACTCCATTAGAGATCATTCCTTGATAGTAATGACAGTATTGAGATTGTTCAAAGAATATTGTAGGCCTCATACTTCAAACAATTTTTGGAATATGGAAGTATCGGTCTTTGAAGATGAGATGCCATGTGGTTTCTTCCATGGAACAACCACAATAGATGGCTAATGGGGAGGGATGGTTTTTAAAATTTCAAAAGACCACTATTTATTTCTAAAATTTGGATATGTCTCTATAACAAATACCCGAGCCAAATTGTTGGTGTTATGGGGGATTTTAATTTTTGTTGATATAAACCAGGTTTGGTCACTACGGGTCTATGGTGAATCAAAATTCATTGTCAACTGGGTTTCTGGGCTTACAACTTTGTAGGTGATATTGTTGGAGCACTAGGGCTCAAGTGTTCGAAGACTTGTTGAAAGTTTTGACATTTTCTCTATAAATCATATATACAGGAATTACAACGCCCAGGCTTATATCTTGTCCAAGTAAAGTATATCAGGAATAGCTAGTAGGAGGTCTACTGAAACATCATTGGTGTTGACTGGCGTTCTCTCGTTTGTGGGCCACTCAGTAAGTTTCAAATAAGTAAAGTTCATTATATATATTTTAGGTGGATGTTGATGAAATAGAAGTAATAGGATGAACTGTTATCTTTTAAAACATATTTTGATATGCACAAATGTACAACTTTGATTCTTTCTTTGAATAGCAAGGTTTTTTTTTCATTTTGAAAAACAACTAGTTACATAGTATTCAACAAAAACAAATGGTACTTTCGTCTCATTTAAAGTCTTATGGAGGTTTTTGAGTCTTAAGGAGCCTTTTGAAGAATCTTGTTACCAACAATTTCCTTGTATATGAAGAGTGAGCTCTAGATTCCTAAAGTTGTATCCCCTTGTTGGGTCATTTTCCCTAGGATTTCGGTTAGATTTTCTTCCTGAATTAATAGAGGAAAGTTGCGATGGGATTACTTTTTCCTATTTGTGGAGGCCATTACAGCATGAAGGACCAATCATTTTTTGTTTTTTTGTGTTTCTCTTTGTTTTTGGGTTGCTATTCTAATTTTTGTATCAACGTGGTTGCTTCATTGATATGTTTCAAGAAGGTAGGATTTTTTCTTGGTTTCTCAAGAGATCTCATTTTTTATGTCTTGTTTTTCTTCCTCTTTGAACCAGTAGTAATAGGATACCAACATAATTATTATTAAAATCTGTATAGAAAAAAATTAGTTTAGCTAAAATACTGAAGTAGGTATTTCATAAATACAAAAATATGATTTTTTTAAATGTTAAAAAATTTAAAAATATATGTGCCCATTCAAAATGTTAATGTCACATGCATTATTCATTGTAAGTAAATTTAAACATATTTCAAATTTGAAATATAAATCTAATATAACAACGTGAAAATAAAGATTAAGAGGTAAGCATGGGCTTATGGTCTCAATGCATGTAATTTTTTAATGGGGAATAATAGTCACAAATTTGTTTGGTTAAATTATTCATTTTTGCGTGTTTCCATCATGTGTTGGTGAAGTTACAAGGAGACTTGATTTATCATTGGATATGTTGTTGTTATTGTTCCACTCTTATATTAATAATTAATGAATAGCTAAATTATTAAAATTTAAACAGCCTAAGCATTAATTATTCTAGTTGAAATTTGTTTTTTATCTTAACAATTAAATTTTAATATTAACATTTTGTGAATCTTTAAAAGTTAAAAATTGTAAATATATTTAAGAATTTATTGAGATTTACTATATATGTACTATGTCGAATATTTGTTGAATTTTGAATTCCATGAGAATTTCCACACTAGAAGTGCTACTATTCTCAAATCTTGCTATTATGCTTTCAACTAAGGTTCTTGGGTCAGTTTTCCTTTTGATTGATCATATACCTAAGTTGATCCTAATAGTCCTAACTGTTGTAGTGATTAATTTTTCCATAAGGCATAGAATATCCCTATTTGATTCTAGAGGAGGATCACATTATAGCAGTATTGTGAAAAATGTCCACAGACATGGAACACATTATACTTAAAGAGAAACTATTCATAATCCATCTCTCTTGAAGAAAAACAGAAAAACCTCACTGCTCCATTGGAGAAGAATGCCCTATGGCAAGCCTCTATCAAATGCTAATTCATTACATACATGAGTATAGGTACACTAGTGTCCCTTATTCTTTTTACTCACTAAAGTTTCCCAATCTATTCCCAATGTCCTTTAGGGTAGATTTGTCCCAAAAAACAACAACGAGGGAGATGAACCTAAACCATAACAATGCAAGTTTTGTCACATGGGTTAAACTCCAAGGTCAAATGTTGGAGGTTTAATCCATGGGAACCCATGAAATATGCTCAATGTCAAAAGATTAGATTCATCTTATATTTTCACTAGAATGGGGTAAACAGAAAAGACACTTTGATGAAAAAAAATAAGAGGATTGTTCCTAGAACATAAAGACCAAATCCACTTATACAATTTCAAAATAGGACTAAGAAAGTATATGGATATATTTTAGCATATATAATTTTCTTAGTGTAGAAACCTTGGTGAATCTTATTAATTATTAAATTTAGAACGATAAAATGTTTGGCGACATTTTTGTATAAAAAAATTAAATTACTAAGGACTTTATATTGTTTCTTGACAATTTTGGTGATTTTTAGAGTAAAATATTTTTATCCTATGGAATTTGGGCGAATCATTTTAGAAAACATGGAAATTGGAAAAAAATCAAAAAAATAACCCATGGGTTAAATTTCGCCCCTAAAAATTTCATTATAGGCCACAGTCTACTAAACTTTTTGAACAAATATTTCTCTAGGGGTATGGATACCTTTTGTCTTGATTTCATGGTCAAAATAGGAAAAATAAGGGTCTCTAGCTTCTTTGCAAATCAATCTATTGAGGGGTGGCTTCACTTTCAAAGACCACAACTATTTATTTGTGTGCTAAGACAACCATAATTGAGGACATGCCATCACTTAGAAATTAAGACATGGAAATTATTTTGGGTTAAGAATTCAAGTATGGCACCTTTGTACAATGACAACAACTATGATCCACATTCAAGGAATCAATGAGTGGGTTGTTGGTAGCTCAGGGAAAATTTTAGGGGAAAAATTTAGCCCATGGACTAATTTTGGACATTTTTTCCAAAAAACAGTTCACCAATTTCCATGATTTTCTAAATTGATTCACCCAAATTACATGAGATAAAAAATATTACTCTAAAAATCGCCAAAATTGTCTAGAAACTATATAAAACCCTTAGAAATTTGAGTCTTTTTAGAAAAATATTGCACAACATTTTATGTTTGGGAATTTAAGAATTAAGATTTTCCAAGGTTTCTAAACTTTAACAAAATTATGTATCCTTAAAATTGTCCCTCGTTGACTTCCTAATGAATGGTAACAAGTGGGGATGACAAGTAGAAAAGGAAACCCTAATTATAACAAATTGGAAACAATACTCTTCATGTGATATTAATGAAAATGACAATGATTTATATTAATATTTTAAAATAAAAATAAATTAAACAAGAGAGAAAGTTGAAATGCAGCTAATTCCTTTCCAATGTTAATGTTATCAGAACCACGAAAAGCTAAAGATTAAGTCGCGGAAAGATAAATATTAAATCACCGTTTTACAATCAGCATGCGAAGGATTAAGGCACAAACCCATTTTTGGTTTACATCAGAATGTTAAAGATTAAGCTACCTATTACATCGTCATGCATGCTAAGAATTAAGACGCCGATTTATATAGTTTCGTTTTCAAAAGCCATTAAGAAAAAAGCTCAGCAAGAAGACTTTATAATGTCAGGCGTACACATGTCCTTATTTAGTTCAACTGGTTAATTGTAATGGTCGAAAGGAACCTAAACAAATATATACCCTATTATATGCCAACCAAAATACCATTGGGAATTCTTTCATAAAAGCAAATTGAAGAAGTGTTATTTATTGTTTTTTTTCACAGAAAAATATAACTTACTATTAATATACGAAATAGTAAATAACACCAGTTGTCAGAAATATACAAACTGCTCACAATCTAGCCCTAAAGAGCAAATGTGACATGACAGTCATATAGGTAGAAGCCAACATCAACATCTGAAAAGGTCCAAGATCAAATGTCAAATGTCCACAAAATAAATCATGAATCCCTCCCGAAGGAGAAACGGATCCATCAATCACCAGAAACATCATAGTGTCCAACCAAAATATATAGGATCACAAGTACAGACAGCCCCAGCTGCCAATCACCAAAAAAACATATAATGTATCCAACAGTACTAAATATATCAAAGCGCAACCAACATCATCAGACAATAGTGCCGCAAAAGGTGGAAGTATACAAAAACGTCCAACAAGAAGTTGGAGCCAGCCCCTATATGAGATATGCACATAGAGCTAACAGAGCATGTAAGTATAACAACTCACATAATAAGGTACAAAAAAGCATCATAATAACATATAAAGGAAAAAATATGAACATAAAGTATCAAGTCCAGTGTAGATGATAAGATCCCTGAGAATACAGAATATCCTCCTGCCATTCTTGCCACATGATGACCCCAACCTCAGAGTTAAGTGTCTTCTTAGATAGCATGTCCGCCTCCATATTAGCTTCCCGGAATACATGTTCAAAATGGATGTGTTGGAAATCTTTGATTAGCATCTGGGCCGCATCCATCCAGTGTTTAAGAAGCATAATATTTAGTGTGGTCTTGCCTCTCTCCCAAGAGATAATAGATAAAGAATCGCCAAAAACCACAAGAGCAGTAATCTTTCGCATGCGAGCCCAGAAAACTAATAGCCAAAGGGCACATAACTCGCTCCTGGTATTGGAACCATTGCCCAAATTTAGCCAAGTATGGATGGAGACATCGTTGGAAATGTGAATAATGGCACCTGCTCCACCCCCCCCATTTCGACCCACAGCAGCACCATCAAAGAAGTCGCATGGGTATATCAGCACAGGGGGAGCATAACGAAGATTCCCACCCGATTTACCTCTGCCCCCAACAGCTCCGTGGATGGAAACATATTCATTATGTGCAACAAGGGTTTTAAAGCATAGCCCATCCCTAAAAGGGACTCTATTCTCAAATATATACAGGTTCCTAGCTTTCCAAACCTCCCAAACCATAAAATAAGGTAATTCTGTACTCCCAGTAACATGGCGAGACCAAGCATCGAGACAATCACTAAGAGAGCAGTAATTCCAATGAAAATGAATACCAGCTTTGTTTGCAATTAAGGTCCAAAGATCCCTTATGAATGAACAGGAAGTGAAAAGATGGTCAACCGTTTCCTCCTGTGTGCAACAAAGGGTGCACCATCCCGGGCCACAGAATCCACACCGACAGAGATTGTCCCAGGTTAAAATCCTGTTATTCAACGAAAGCCATACAAAGCATTTGATCTTGAGAGGCAAGACAAGTTTCCAAATAGTTTTATCCCACCAACGAACCAAAATATGAGACTCAACAAATAATGCATCATATGCCAATTTTGCAGAAACATTTCCACCAGCCACATCCCACGACCATACTAATCTATCAGCTTCATCGGATAACCTCATATTAGATTGGTATATCGGCCTAATATACTCATTCCATTCCTTCCTCAAGGAACCCGTAAGTCCCAATTGTGCAGCCGAGATCCACTGAGGTTGTCCATCCCCATACCATCCAGCCGCATGAGCTAAAGTGTAGTAGCCATTCGCACTGAGGTGTGTCCTCAATTCCACCGACAGAGTGTGTCTCGAAGATCCCCCCAAGAACGGATCCAGTCCCAGCTTAATATCACGTCCATTGCCTGGAATCCAAGCAATCCAATGAACAATAATCCTGAAAGCACCCAGCAGACCATTCCAGATATTTGAGACACCCACAGTTGTAGGTCTGTTTGTACAGAGCCATTTTGTCACCGTAATATTTCTCAGGTATTTGGCTCTGATGATCCTTCCCCAGATCGATTGGTCAAAGAGGACGCGCCAAAGACTCTTTGTGTGCAGGGCCATAACAAACAATTCTATATCCTTAATATTCCATCCACCCAAGTACCAGGGACGAGCCAATACCTTCCATTTCATTAGATGAAATTTCTCCTGATTTCCACCACCTGACCATAAAAAGTTGAAAACCTTCCTCCTGATTAGGTTCAGGATGGTGCGAGGAATCTTGCACAGAGAGAACCAATATACACCTAAGTTCTGCAATACGGCTTTTACCAGAGTAAGCCTGCCACCCAGGAAAAGATGCCGAAAGCTCCAGTGACATATTCTCATTTCAAATCTCCTGACAAGCCATGACCAATCATTTATCAAGTAATTTGTTGGCTTGATGAAAAATCCCAGGTATTTAGTACCAGCTTCAATATCATTGAATTTCAATGGCAGAATATTGTTGATCGACTGCTGCACATCCTCCGCCAAATTGTGTTTCAAGAAAAAAGATTTAATATAGCTGATAATCATGCCAGTAACCAGGCAGAAAAGGTCAAGTATTTTCTTGAATTGTATCCATTCAGCAAGTATACCCATACCAAAAAGCATAACGTCATCCACGAACAAAGAGTGTGTGACAGATATCTCCCTTGATATTTTAATGCCAACAATCCCTCCCTCCCGACGAGCTTTGTGTATGGACAGACTCAAACCTTCAATGACCAGCAAAAACAGCAGAGGGGAAAGGGGGTAGCCCTGTCGAAGGCCCCGAGATGCCTTAAAGAATTCAGTAGGAAGTCCATTGATCAGGATAGCATAATTGACTGAGGTAATACATTCCATAATCAATTTCATTACTTTCCATGGCAGGCCGATCTGGATAAGGATTAATCTCAGAAAGTTCCAATCAACCTTATCGTATGCTTTCACCAGGTCCAATTGGAGTATGAGTGCATCAATACACCGTTGTTTAATAGTATGAAAAATTTCCTGTGTCACACCCACAGCATCATGGATCTGCCGCCCACAAATAAATCCATACTGTTCCATGGATATATGTCTAGAAAGCAGAGGTTTGATTCTATCAGCAATAATTTTAGCAATAATCTTATAAACCAGATTGCATAAAGCAATCGGTCTGAATTCATCATAATTATTCGGATGGGATGTCTTCAGAATGAGTGCCAGATAAGTAGAGTTTAGTGCGCCAGAGAGAATGCCCAGTTTCCGAGATTGATCCACAGCCATCCGGAGATCTTCCCCCATAATATCAAAAAAATGTATGAAAATCTCAACCGTCCACCCATCCGGACCCGGAGATTTGTCTTTAGCAAACCCACGCAGAGTGTTTTCCACATCTCCCAGAGTGATATCCAGGAAGACATTGTCCCCCTCCTCATCATTGAACATTCGTGGGTATTCCTTGATAATTTTAAATTGTTCGGCCAGTGTTGTGTTTTTTGGATCACAATAATATTCCTGAAAATGATGTACAGCCTCATTCATCAAATTTTCCTCCCCCCTAATCCGCCGGCCCAAATGATCATTCAAATCCCATATGGAGTTTTGCATCCTTCGGGAATCAGCGAACTGGTGAAAAAATTTTGTATTCATATCCCCCGCTTTGAGCCAGGTAGCTCTACTCTTCAATCTCCAGGATTCTTCCTGCATCAGAAGTATTTTCATTTTCCGACACTCCAATGTAGAGATTTTTGTGAGCTCCATCGAGTTTAGTCCAGTACCAACACCTCGATTCAACAAGTATTCCACTTCTAGTTCAATCTTTGTAAGTTCCTTTCCCATCAAGGCTTTTTTGTTTTTTTCCCACTTTATAGTGTAATCTTTTAACATCTTGAGTTTCACCGCCAACTTATCCATGGCAGATCTCTCCCCCGAAACATCTGCCTACAACCACACATTCCTTACTCCCGATATGTATTCCTCCTCAAAAAGCCATGTGGAGTTGAATTTGAAGGGGAAGGATTTATTGAAGGGTTCATCATCAAATTGTAGTATAATAGGAAGATGATCGCTGATTTTAATTTGATGTATCCAGGATCTATAATTCTGTAAACATGATAGTAGTGATTCCGATATTAGGAATCGATCTATACGTTTCTGTATCAGCTGATCCCCCGATCTGCCATTTGTCCATGTTGGTGCCAACGGTCGTGGGGCCACATCAACCAAAGAAAATTTCCTGAATAAATTTGTGAAAAAGGGGCCCAGGGGATCCCTCCTGGCCAAGCCCCCCCATAACTCCCTATCCCCCCAGGTAAAATTTAAGTCCCCAGCAATAATTAAGTTCTCCAGGTTCAACAAACGTTCCGAACCAGCCAAGTTCCAGAAAGACTCCCGATCACAATAAGGACCATAACAATTTACAATGTTAATGTTTTTCTCCGCGCCCCTGATGTTTCCAGACAGCAAAATTCCAAGTGAGATATGAGAAGGAATTAGCCTCAAAACAAGAGGATTCCAAGCCGCTAAGAGACCACCCAAAAGTCCAGCTGCATCCACAGTACAACACATCCATCCCGGCTTGACTTTGTTAAAAAAGGTACGAGCTTTTTCCCCACTAACCATAGTTTCCTGTAGAAGTACCAAATCAGGTTTGACAATTTCAAACACACGTTTAAGGGCCAGTTGTTTGGGTAGGCCCCCCACCCCCCTGATATTCAGAGAGAAAAAAATCATTTCCTAACCTTCGCAAGGGCTTTCATTCCTCTAAGAGCCCGGGTATCAGAAGAGTTGGGGGAGTTCACCATGCAAAGGTCATCCTCTGTCCCCCCCAGAGTAACCTTTTTGTTTTTTGTGGCACTTCTAGTTTTCAAAGGAGAGAATTCTGGGGCAAGGCCACCCCTACGTGCCCCCTTATGAATGCATATGTCACCATATGTTACGGGCATGTTTGCAGTAGTAGTGTTACTTACCCCCCCAGCCAGGGCAGTAACCTTCAATTCCAAAGTTTCCCCCAATTCACTAACCGATGGCTCGTTAGGGACTACCACCCTATTCCTATAATATATAGGTATGGGGGATTTCTTCACCGTATCTGAATATGAAGGAATGTGTAACGTATTCCCACCCGGCTCTGTAGGTAAATTGATTCCCACATTGTGACATTCCGACTCTGTCAAATTCTCCGGAGTCAATCCATAGGTCCCCATACCCCCTGCACCAATGTCACTAGAGTTCTTACCAGTACACTTCGCAACCTCCTCACTAAGCTTCACAACTTCATGGGTAGGGGAGGATGTCTCAGAGTCGGTGGGAACAATAACCGCCGGGACATCAGAAATAGGAGGACAGGGGGATATTGATATATTCGAAAGGTTATTCACATGGCTAAGGTTTTTCATCTTGTCCAACAACTCAGTCTCAGAAACCGGGTCATCATTTTCAGAATTTTGATTTGTTGTCTGACCAGTCCCAGATGAATAGGAATCCATGTTATTGTTGCGTCTCATGTAATTACCATTATTTCCATTGTTCACATCTAATGTATTAATAAAAGATATATCCAACTCATTTAGTGAATGAAAAAACTTAGGGTCTTGTAGTTCCAACTTACGGAATATCGTCGAGTCTGGAGCAAGAGGGTTGTACCTGGTTGGAGAAGCCATCGAGAGCACCCGTCTCATCCATTTCTAAATCACTGCCATCATCTGATGACCAAAACGGGCCCCCATCCGTGATACGGCCAGAAGAAGTTGGAGCCGTGCATTGTCACCACAGGTGACCCACCGCTTTGCAGTTCGAACAACGGAATGGAATGCCCCAGTAGTTAATGATCTGAGTCAGCTGTCGACCACGCCAGTTGATATGCAGCACATCAATAAGACCAAGTGAAATGTCCACCTCAACCAACATCCGCCCCATCCGCCGATCAAATCCATTGAGATGTTCCTCCTCCACATGCAAGAATCTCCCAAGTCGGTTTCCAATGGCCTCAAAGGCCCCACGGTTCCACAAAGCCAGTGGAAGACCAAGCAATAATACCCAAAGGTGTCTCAAGCGCACCGATGACGTTTCAGGGTTAAAATCCGTCTGCCATTTCTGGAGCATTAAGCTCCCCTTTCCATATAGCCACAAGCCGTCCAGTATGCGGGTGCAATGTGCCTCCTGCTGAAACTTAAATCCATACCACCCACATGCCAGGGCAAATACCTGAGGGGTGTAGTTCAGGATAGGGTTCCACAACTCCTCGACCCATTTAACAACATTCCTGTGATTCATGGCATGGTAGGAGAATTTACCAACAAGCACAGTCATGTTGAACTCCACAATCTCCTCAAGACTGATATCCCTGCCGACAGTCATCCAAGCTTCCCCGGGCCTGCTGAAATATTTGCCCAAACTTCTTTTGTTCGCACGAGAAGATGACCCATGTCGATCACCGACTCCACAACCCGGTCTAGCCCTTGCACTACCGACTGATGGGTCAGAGCCCGAGGCTTCCCCAGGTGTCTTCCCTATGACCAGATGTCCCTTTTGTGCCACCTGTCGACCGTTGGGGTTTGTCGCTCGTTTTTCACACAGCTGGTTTTTGAAAAATGAATCCGGTTTGAACAACCCGGCTTCCTCAAGCTGGTAGTCCGACACATTCATGTTGTTATCAGCAAATAAATTGTTTTCCGGCCCGTTTTCTCCCATATCGGCAACTAGACGACAGCAGAACCCAGTATCCTGGTCCAAAACGAACCTTTAACGGCGAAAATCCCCTGACAACAGGTTGAAATGATAACCGAAACCACTGGCAGCCAAAATAGATAGAATAATAGCTTATAGATATGGTGGTCCACACCTTTTTTTCGGCAGAATTGTTCCAGTGTTCCCGGTTCGGAATAACCCCAAATCTGGTATCCCACAGCTCAAACTTATGTATACAACCACAGCGGTTAACGTCGCATATTACACCAGCAAATGGATCGTAAAGGCCTACCTAATCATGTATATAACCGTTTCTGCTAACAGTTGACTTACCCGGCAAAACCACAACCTAAACCCGCTACCAGCAGTGAAGATAACACCGGCTACCAGCATTCCACACCTCGCAGTATTACTACGGCGTTCATAAACTATCACAGGAGACCCACATTCCAACGATTTCTAGCCGTAGAGACTGGAAAACCCTAACCTGTAGTTATCCGCCATCGCCATCACCGGAGCTCCATACCACACCCTCCCAAAGAGTAAAATCACTATTTATTGTTTTATTTTAAATAGATACCCAAAACATTGGTAAAGTCAAATCACTTTATATATTCACCTAACCTATAAAATATTCAATATGATAAGTTATTAAATGAATATTTCTTTTATTGGTAAAGTCAAATCACTTTCTATATTCACCTAACCTATAAAATATTCAATATGATAAGTTATTAAATGAATATTTCTTTTATGATTAAGATAAAAAGTAAACTACACATTATTATTAATGATTTTCATCTTAAAATTACATATGGAATCGATACCATATTTCAATAATAATACTCCGGTACATTAAAAACATAGATAATGATGAAGTCCAAGAGAGTAAAAACTCTCTTTGTGAGTTGAGTTCATTAAGAAATAATAAAAAAAAAATCAGAAAGCTGAAAAGTCACGGTGAGATATTAATGTTTATACAAGTAAATTATTAAAAAAGGGTTGTGTAAAAAAATTATTTTAACATAATTTACAGGTAAAATTCTTGAGATAGCTGGAGAAAATACACAACTTGGAATTTTACCAAAAACCACATGTATATGGAGGTAAACGTTCCATCGTAGGGTTGATGTATTAAAAATCACACAAAACTTAAAAAAAGAGTAATTATAAATATATGATAATTACTTGCAACAAAACCCTAGAAAGAATATGAAAGAAGATTTTAGCTTATCAGATAAAAATCTTTTAGTAATGGACTGGTATTTAATCCATCCTATTAGGAGACCTAATGAAGTCTCTGCAAATAAGAAACATGCATAGAAAATGTCTATTATTCAAAAAGTTAACACGCATCCTGCAAGTGTTGAAGTATCTGTTATAGGTTTGAGCAACTCTCTTTTATTACGAAATGTCTATGATTCAAAAAGTTAACCCACATCCTGCAAGTGTTGAAGTATCTGTTATAGGTTTGAGCAACTCTCTTTTTACTTTTTGTCATTATTTGTGTATTTAAGCATGTACAAGAAACTAGTTCATTATTAGCATGGATTTAAGAATTAAGAACCAACAATTATATTCATATGCAAAATCTAATCAAAATAACATAAATCTTGAATGTTGTTTCCCCTGTAACTAGCACATACATACAAACTATCTACGATAAAAAATACATGCAACAACTACTACCTTTATTTTAGTTTGTGTAGCTCAATAGCAAAAGCTGAAGAATTGGCTTGTATTGGCATCCCTTGGATATGAAAGAAACCTGGAGATATAAAAAAAATAGAATGGATGGCACACCTTAGATATGTAATTTTTTTTTTTTCAATTTTAAATGCATTAAATCTAATGCTTGTAAGGTAATGATGATACAGTTGCCAAATCCAAATTTGGAACATACTTGGTAGATGATATTAATTTTTCTTTAGGTTTACTTTCAAAAACATAAAATTTGGTGGTTGTAAGGTAATGATCATTGTGCATACATATAATTTCTTCCACTTAATGAAAAATAGAACATTAATAAATATGAATAATACAATTTATTCTTCCACATTAATTACTAGCAAGCCATATTAATATTAATAATTCCTAAGAATGATAGCTAAAAGGGAATGAGAGTATGTTTAAACAATTGGCTACCAATAGTAACCCTATCTTCTAAGAGTAGAGGGAGCGATCGGATGCGAGCTAAGGTTTTTGGTGATTTTTGAAGGCGGGATGACTGACGAAACCATGAACGCAGGATTGGGGGCTGATATTCAATCCCCCTGGCTGACTCTACTGATGACCTCCAGATCGGGGATATACCGATCCCACTTAAGGGAATGGAAGGAGAGGGATCGAGCTCTGAAGCTTAAAAATCGGAAGGAAATTCAATTGGGAGGAAACATGGCCAATGCATTCCCAAATCAGCCCATATTCTTTCCATGCAGATAAGATCGAGCATGTTAAGACATCGGATCCAATACATGCAATATCATGTGCTCATAGGTAAATTTGTTGGAATGCTTCCATCAGAAAAAGACCTAGTTTGGTGGATCAATTCGACTTGGAAACCACAGAGTCACTATGATCTACAACTAGGATCAAAGGGATTTTTTACCATTTCTTTCCTAAGAACGAAGGACAGAAACATGGTTCTTGATGGAGGCCCCTATTTCTTCTACTCTGTTGGCCTATTCTTAAGACCATGGAAGGAAAAATTTTGTCCAGACAAGGAGGATATGAGAGTTGCTCCAGTTTGGATCTGGCTATACTCCCTTCCAAGTGAATACTGGGACTCAGAAATCTTGGAAGATATTGGGAATAACCTAGGCTCCTTCATCAAGATCTTAGAACAAACCAAGACACAAAGATACACAGTATATGCGAATCTCTGCGTTTACATGGATCTATCCAGAGAATTACCAGAAGCCATCAAGATGTCATGGGAAGACGAGGATTGGGTACAAACCCTAGATTGTGAACAAATCCCTTTCATATGCCACAGATGCCACGAATATGGTCACATTTTCAAAGAATGTCCTTTGAACACTCCAAATACCCCTCTAAAGAAGGATGAGGAAAAGGAAGAACAAGGTTTCACTAGGGTCCCTACCCGAAAAAGAGGAGCAAGGAAACAGGAGAATTCAGAAGCGCCTAAGAAGATCTTAACGTCCAACCATTTTGATGCTCTTAGAGATCAATCAGAGGAAGACAACACTACACCACCAAAACAAGACCATCATAATATGAACAGTCAGGAAAAGAAGAATGAAAATACAAAGACAACAACCTCAACTATCTAGGAACACCCTAATGAAGCCCTCGATGGGGACACAGGAGAAGAAACTGAAGATATGGACATTGGATATCTAGATCTAGATGGCATTGAACAAGCCTGTGCAGATGCATAAAAATGCTATGTTCCCCAGGAGCAAGTTATTCTTCTAAAAGAGGCTATCATCAAAGAAAGAGAAAACAATTGTCTAGGTATCAACCTGGGATCCCACAAAGACTACAAGTGAAAGCACGAAGAGATAATCAGGAAACCAAGAAGGAAATCTAATCAACAGTTAATAGCGGTAGAAGGATTAAAGCTGGTTGAATCAGGTCAGTACCCTACAATTAGGGATGCCCTAGGATTATAATTTTTTTATCCAAGTTAACTGAAGATTGTATCCTGGAATATAAGAGGTCTTAACAGTCCTCAAAAAGTAAAGATATTAAGGAAAAATATTCAGAAGAAAAAACTAACCATTGTCTTCCTCCAAGAAACAAAGTGCTCGACAGATCAGCTTCAAGAAATTAGCAAGAAGATCGAGAAAGGAAGTGAAAGAAGCGGTATGGATGCGATAGGTATGGCTGGAGGTCTGGGAATCCTATGGGATCCCAACAGAGTTAGATTGTCTGGATTCTTTGGAAATCACTGGTTCCTTTCAGCAGATTTTGAAGTAATTGGCTTCCCGATTTCTGGCTTATTGACCAATGTTTATGGTCCACACACAACCCGTGAAAAGTTAGCTTTCATCGAAACCCTCAAAATTATGAAGGACTAGAATCAGGAAAAACATTGGATCTTGGGAGGAGAATTTAATATTATTACCTCATTAGAAGAAAAGAAAGGTGGATGATGGAAATTAGAAGAGGAATGCAGGGGCTTCAAGTATTCCATTGAAGATCTCAGGCTAGTTGATGTTACCCCGGGCCAAGGCAGATTCACATGGAACACCAAAAGAAAAGGGGATCATCACATTACCTTGTGCCTTAATCGCTTTATGGTTTTAGAGTCAATTATGGAATCAGGAAGTGAAATCCTATCCTCTATTCTCCCAACAGCCAGCTCTGATCATTGGCCAATAGAATTATGGTGGAGTGGGTTAGGGTCACAATTCAAAAAACCCTTTCGATTTGAACAATTATGGTTAAATCATCCAAAGTTCAAAGAGAAAGTGGAGCAATGGTGGGACGATTTAGGAAAAGGGGAATGACAAAGTATGTATAAGTTTCAACAGAAACTAAAAGGGCTTAAGGAAAAAATAAAAAAATGGAACAAATAGGAGTTTGGGAACATCCTCATGGAAAAAAAAAACCTGGAATCCAGATTAGAGGAGATATAGACTCTTGGAATGAACACAAGTTACACAAATGAGATTCAAAATAAAGAAACCAGTGTTTATAACAAGCTGTAGGAAAGAGAATGACAAGAGGATATTATGTGGCACCAGAAAGCTAGAGTTAACTGGCTTCAGGAAGGGGAGATATTTTCATGGAAAAAAAAACCTGGAATCCAGATTAGAGGAGATATAAACTCTTGGAATGAACACAGGTTACACAACTAAGCTTCAAAATGAAGAAACTAGTGTTTATAACAAGCTGCAGGAAAGGGAACGACAGGAGGAGATTCTGTGGCGCCAGAAAGCTAGAGTTAACTGGCTTCAGGAAGGGGAGAGAAACACTAAATTCTTTCACATATCGGTCATCCAAAACCGATCACAAAACAAAAACCTAATGATAAAAAATATCAATGGAAACATATTGGAAACAAGGGAGGATATCTCAAAGGAACTAAATAACCACTTTCAAGATATCATGACCGAAACTACCTTAGATAGATCTGTGGATATTGAACTGATAACCCAACATATCCCTGCGCTTGTTACACAAGATCAAAATGACCTGTTGATGAAACCAGTAACTCTTCAGGAAGTAAAGATGCAGTAAACCAAATGGCTGATGGGAAAGCACCTGGCCCGGATGGTTTCACTTATAATTTCTTTCATCATTTTTGGGACCTCATCAAAATGGAATTTTTGAAAATTGTGGAAAACTCCCGACTCTCTAAGAAAATTCTTCTTGATTTTAATGCTACATTCTTAGCCCTTATCCCCAATATTGGAGGAGAAGACTCTCCTGGGAAGTTTCGTCCTATCTCCCTTTGCAATGTGATTTATAAAAATGTTACCAAGGTCATAGCAAATCACCTCAAACCCATCCTTCCATTTTTTATCTCCCCTTAACAATCAGGATTTGTTGAAGGAAGGAAAATTATGGATGGAATTATCTTGGTACATCAATTTCTCCATTCCCTTAAAAAAGATAAGATCCCTGGAATGATGCTAAAGTTAGACATAGCTAACATTTATGATAAGCTAAACTGGCAGCTCATGAGGGCCATGCTCAGATCCTTTGGCTTTAAGTACAACAGGATAAACTAGATTATGAACCTTGTCTCTACGGCCTTCTTCTCAATATTGCTCAGTGGAGTCCCTACATGCTTATTAAAACCTACAAGAGGTATAAGGCAGGGAGACCCTTTATCTCCCTTATTATTTATAATAATGGCTGAGGGACTTCGCAGAACGATAAAATCCATGCAAGGAAACCAGGAAATGCAAGGGCTTCTCATTCATCCAAGACCGGATCGTCAGACACACCGACAGTTTGTTGATGACACCATGTTAATGGGACACCCTTCAGTCCAGGAGGATAGAAAAATAAAAAAAGTGTTTAACGTTTTTTTGGTAACGCCTTGGGTCTTGAAGTCAATGAACAAAAATACCAGGTTTTCTTCTTCAATACCCCCAAGATCACTAGATGTAACATCTGCAGAATCCTTGGGTTCCAAGAGAGCTCCCTTCAATCCAAATACCTCGGAGCCCCCGTGGTACTCCATGGCATGAGCTCCTGGACAAAATGAGGAAGAAACTCTCTAATTGGACTCTTTGACCGCTGAAATTTGCTAACATAATAGTTCTGGTGAAATTTGATCTTCACGCTATGCTTGTTTACTTGTTCTCTGCTCTAGTAGCCCTGAAAGAGATCTTGAAGGAAATCAGGAACATTCATCGAAATTCTTGTGGAATAGCTCAAATGAGCATCAGAAATGGGCCTTGGTTAAGTGGGACACTATATACTCCCCTAACGAGCAAGGAGGTCTCAGTCTCCGGGATCCAAAAAAAGTCAATTATGTTAGTGGGGCTAATATCTGGTGGAGATGGGTCACCCACAATCAGGAACCATGGGAAAAAATTTGGCATAAAAAATATGTTGAGGGATGGTAGAAAGGTAACCTCATATGCTTCTATGAGAACATATCAAAATATCACATATGCAAAACTGTTTCCCAAGGGAGAAACCTCATCCAGGATAACAACTTTTGGGAAGTTAGAAATGGAAAAAGAGAAAAAGCTTGGGAAGACTCATGAAAACAATTACCCCCTCTGGTGGACAATGCTGATACACCCCATATCATCCAGGAATGCACCAACCAAAACAAGGATCTAGTTAAGGATCTCTGGGACACTTCAAATACTGAACATGAGTACATGGTTTGGGTACTCAGAGAGTAGTGGGAAAAATTTGGGCCTAAAGATGAAGTAAACAGGATTGAAGAAACCTTAAACAACAGAAGAATCAGGATTCACACAGGTGAGGATAAAATCAGATGGGGATTTGAATCAAAAGGTGCTTTCTCAATCAAGGAAGCATACAACATCTGGATAGGTTACAACAACCTTGCTCCCAATGAAAAATGGAAGAAACTGTGGGATGAAAAACTATGGCCTAAAATTTCCACTTTCACCTAGCTTGTTATCAAACGAAGAATTAAAAAATGAAGAAACTTTTCTAAAGTGACGAATGTTAGGGCCTTACTGCTGTTGGATGTGTAATCTAGAAGAAGAAACTTTGAATCATCTCCTCGATTCGTGCACCTTTGTGTCAAATGTTTGGGACCGAGGAGCTAGTATTTTCAGAAGATCTTATAGGAATAGAGACAAACTAGTCCAAACCATCTGTGCATGGACAAAATACCCATTTCAGAACCCCATTGTTAACAGACTCTAGAATATTTTCCCATACTTTGTGGTTTGGGAGCTGTGGAAGGAGAGAAATTCCAGAATTTTTTGGGAAAAACCCAACAACAAAGATCAAGTATGGAGTTCCATCCAGAATAACATGCTCGAAATTGTGAAAATGCATACTTGGGAAAATGTGGATTTGGAAGCTAACTCTTTGGAGGAACTTATCTTGCAGGCCTAGGGGATTCTAGGACCTCTGTAATGTTTTGGAAAAAAAGGAAGAACATCCATGGCCAATTCAAGTCCAGAATTATGGACCCCCCCCTCTAGATGGAGCTTCAAAGGGAAACACGGGTCCGACAAGATATGGCTATGTTATCATAAATCATCTTGGTGAAATGTAAGGTTTCAAAATAGGATTCATCGGTATGGACTCCAACAATGCAGCAGAAATGGAAGGTTTACTCCAAGGAATAGACATGGCTAGTCGACAGCAATGGACCCCACTAATTGTAGAAGGTGACTCCCAGATAATCCTCCACATGGCCACAAATATCTAGCATGGAAAACCAAGATCCAAGGTGGAAACGTCATGGCGATTAGAGGGGAGGTTGGAGAAGTTAGCAGCATTCTCAACCCCTGGGATGGCTATTACTTTCAACCACATTTGAAGAAATGGTAACAAGTTAGCGGACCTCCTAGCCAACCTCGGGACTATAAATCATAACTCCACTTATGCCAACTCATGGATGAACCTAATCGATGATACAACCCAAGACAGGTGCAAGGAAATCGTGCTTCAAGACATGACGTGACATTATGAAGAGGAGAATGCCCGACAACAGGAGGGCCCTTTCCCATCCACATGACATTTCGCCAAAACATGACAAGCGATAGAGGATATAGGTTGAATCCTACGGACATTTACCAACATTTACTCCGGTCTTTTCTCAATCTTATGGGCTCGACCTATAATAACATGTGCAATTATGAGAGTAGGAAGTGGAGGATCCAACTATTAGTTGGGCGGATATGTAAAATTAGTCACAGCAGATCTAATGAACAAGTAAATCAATCACAACAGATGAATATAGAAAATATGGTGTAAAACTGTGCAAAACATGTAGCAGTGCTCAATATCCCAGAAAGGGTGAATGAATTACAATACAATACAATCAATGTCAATGAGCAATTCGAATTGACTAAGTAGGCCATTCGAATCACTGAATGGAGTAGCTTGACTCCAACTAGGAGTCCTCATCATCAATCGGTGGTGCTCATCAATGCACAAGAACCAGTCATCCAGGTGTCAATCTGAGTCTAACTGAGTGTGTCATGTGTAACTGAAGTGTGTAGCACTGATTAAGGGGAAGAGGCTCAGTGGGGGGCGCATGGGAGACTAACTGAAGTCAGAACAAGTCATCTAGTCAAACTAGAGGTCCAACGGAAGTGAAACAGTCAGTCGGGAGTGAAACTAGCCTCAAATCAGGGAGAATCGGAGCTAACTGAATGTAACTGAAGTGGAACTGCAGTGGTAGGTGAACAAGTGCGCCCTTCTCTGGCAGTAGGTGAGAAGTGGGCGCCTTTCAGCCTAGGAGGGCTAAAACTCTATAGTAAGTGGCTCCCGGGTGCTAGAATGAGGTGGCTAAGGTGCTGGAGGCATCAAACTGGTGACTGGGATGCATGCAAGTGCATGCAGGTGCATGCAAACCCTAGATTTTGCATGCAAACCCTAATTGCATGCAAGATCCTGAAAAAGATGATGTGAATATCCGAACACCCCCCCTCAAGCTAGACTATGATGTGCAAAAAATAATGTGGGGCCCTGGTAACTAAGACCAAAGGTCACCCCAATACAATAATCCAAAAAATGCTGAAAATAACTAAGTGAGGAAAGAGGGAAAACCCAGTGGGAAGAAATCCCCCCCTCAAGCTAAAGCATAATAATGAATCAATCTGTCTCCACCATGATGGAACTCACCCCCAACAGTGAACGGAGGTAAGAGAACTTCTTCTCAGTGAAGCTCTTGGTGAAGATGTCTGCAATTTGCTCATCAGTAGGGCAATATTGCAGAATGATGGTGCGGTCATGCACCAACTGTCGAATGTAATGCATATGAATCTCAATGTGTTTGGTCCTCTACCGCTGAACTAGATCTGTGGAGATCTTGATAGCACTTTGATTGTCACAAAATAGGACAGTCTAAGTAGTGCCACCAAAACCAAACTCGGAAAGAATACCCTGCAACCAAACTGCCTGAATGCAGGCATTGACTGCCCCTCGATACTCCGCCTCTGCTGAAGAAAGTGCAATGGCTGCTTGCTTTTTGCTGGACCAGCAAATAGCACCATGACCAATCATGAAAACATAACCGGAAGTGGACTTCTGATCAATGCTATCACCTGCCCAATCTGAATCAGTAAAACCAATGAAATCTAGCTCAGAATCTGCAGCATAATGTATGCCAAACTGTCTCGTACCTTGCACATACTGCAAGATCCGCTTGGCTGCTCGCCAATGAAGCTCATGTGGCTGCTGCATATATCTTGACATGGCACTCACGGCATATGAGATATCAGGCCGTGATTGTGTCAAATAAAGTAGTGAACCAATCAACTGTCGATACATACTGCAATCTGCAAGCGGTGTAGAATCTCCCTCCTCAAGACTGATTCCTGAGAGGAATGGGAATGGGGCTGCCTTACACTCAGCCATATTAAACTTCAATAACAAGTTGGAAGCATATTTTTGCTGAGATATAGTGATCCCATCAAAATTTTGAGCTATCTCTAAGCCCAAAAAGTGACTCAGCAAGCCCGAATCGCTCATGTCAAAAGCTAGATTTAAGGCAGTTTTTAGCTTGTTTATTGAAGTAAGTGTGCTACCAGTAATGAGAATATCATCAACATAAAGTACAATAACCAACAAATTACCTTTATACACATTCGGATCAGATTTGCATCTTTGGAAATTCTGAGAAAGAAGGAAGGAGTCCATCTTTGCGTACCAAGCTCTTGGGGCCTGTTTTAACCCGTACAAAGATTTCTTCAATCTGTAAACTAATGATGGATCTGATGTGTAGCCCTCTGGCTGCTGCATATATACCTCTTCATCAAGGTCTCCATGTAAAAATGCACTCTTCACATCCATGTGGTGCACTTCCCAGTGTTTGGATGCGGCAACAGCTAAAACAAGGTGGATGGAATCCATCTTTGCAACCGGTGCAAAAGTCTCAGTGTAGTCCACTCCTTGGACTTGGGAGAAACCTTTTTCCACCAACCTTGCTTTGTATTTGATGATGGAGCCATCAGCAGCAACTTTTGTGCAGTAGACCCATTTACACTTCACTAATTTTCTTCCAGGTGGAAGAGAAACTAGCTCCCATGTGTTGTTCTTTTGAAGAGAACTGTACTCTTCATCCATGGCACTTTTCCATCTCGGATCTCGGTGAGAAGAATAGTATGATGTGGGATCTGAACCAGCCATCAAATAAAAAATCTCAGGAAGTAATGGATCAGCAATAGATAGTGCCATACCTGCTCTTTGAAAGTCTGCTCTTGTTCGTCTCGGATCAGCAGGATTTCCAAGGTTCGAACCAGCTGATTGGAGAGTGTTTTGGGCCCACTTTGGTAACTGAGGAGGATCATAATGGTCGAATTCCGAACCTGATATGTCATGATCATCATATGCTGCTGAAATATCAGAAATATCAGAACTCATACCTTCATTATCGCTGCACGGATCTTCTTCTGGTGAAGGCGGTGAATCGGCAGTCTTTTCCTCGACTAGTTGCAATTCTTGAAGCGGTTCTTCAAATTGCACACTGCGCTCTATGAATATCTTTTTAGATCTGATATCCATGAGTTTATATGCTTTTGATTATTCCCCATATCCTATCAGTATGCACTCGGTACTTTGTGGATCCAAGGCTCGTCTCTTCTCAGAAGGAATTCTAGCCCATGCAGTAGAGCCAAAAACTCTCAAATTTGACACATCCGGTTTGTGACCAAAGAATGCTTCGAAAGGAGTCATACCTTTCATGGATGAATGTGGAACACGGTTCTGTATATATGCAGCAACATTGATTGCTTCATCCCCAAGATTTGCAGCCAAACCTTTTGATTCAATCATGCATGTAGCCATCTCTTTCAGTGACCGATTTTTCCTTTCCGCTACACTGTTCTGCTGGGGTGTGTAGGGAACTGTATGTTGGATCTGAATTCTGCTTTGGGCAAAAAGTTGCAGCAACTCGGACTTGATATATTCCCCACCATTATCAGATCTAATAGATTTGATCTTGCTCTCAGTGGTGGTCTCAACAGAAGCCTTAAAATCCTTGAATTTTCCAAGCACTTCTGACTTGTTTTTGAGACAGAATACCCATGTAAAGCGGGAAAAATCATCAATAAATGTCAAAACATACCTTGAACCATTTAATGACATATGGGGCAGCAGACCACTGATATCAGAATGGATCAACCCCAAAATAGTAGAAGCTCTACTAGCTTTGCCGCGGTCGAATCTGTGCTCGGGGTGCTTCCCAATGATGCAACCGGTGCATATTCCCTTCGAGGAACTGAGTTGTGGAAGGCCATCTACCATGGATTTGTTTGATAGCAGCAGAAAATACTTATAATTAAGATGTCCAAATATTTCATGCCAAAGCCTACTAACCTCCTTACCATGTGTGCGAAGAGCTGTGGGCTTTGCAAGCGGAATAAAGTGTGAAAACTCATAGCATTTTGCAGTGTGGTTTGCCTTTCCGATTGCAACTAGTCTTCCACTTTTGATATCAGAAATTTCAACTGTATTAGGGCTGAATGTAACTTGCTTTGGTTCACCAGTGTGTGTCATTTGATACACATAAAGGAGATTTGAAGCCAAGGAAGGAACATAGAGAACATTCTGAAAGCTTCCATGTTCTACATGAATCGTACCTTTGCCCTTTGAAGAAATTTTTGAGTCATCTCCCAAATGGATGGGAATGGAGCTGTTTGGATCGAATGAGGAAAAGGAATCAATATTTGCAGCCATATGATTTGATGCACCCGAATCTATCAAGAGAGTAGTGGGCTTCGAAACCGTTGCCATGAGTGCTTGTCCTCTTTCATGATCATCATTCCTATCCTTCTTCCTTGCACCGTCGGGAAGAGTTATGTTGTTCTTTTCCAAAAGGAGGGCCATTTGATCTATAGTCTTCTTCATACATGAACTTTCGGGATGAAAGCCACGATTACAATAAGTACATTTAGATTTTTGGTTACCTTCTTTGCCCTTTTGCTTGAACTTCGAACTGGATGGTGCATCCGTTTGTTTGCCTTTGTCTTTTTGCTTGTGAGGCTCGAATTTGGGCTTCTCCTTCTTTTGCTTTCCTTTACCATTCGAGATCTTGGGTCCTTGAACATATAGGGATGAATCTTTGGAGCTTATGGACCCCATTTGAATCAACTTGTCATGCTCTTTTGTGACGGACTCAATGAAGGCATTCAAGGTAGGCATCTTCCAATTCGGGGTAGTTAGCCGACCGGAATTGAAAGTAGAGACAAATACCGAATAATCTTTCCCAAGATTGCTTAGAATGGAGAGGATCAATTGTTTATCCTCTTTGATAACTCCACTATTCTTCAATTGCAAGTTCAAGTTCTTGAATTTTGTGAAGAATTCATTGATGGTCTCGAAATTCTCAGGATTAAGGCCAATCAATTCATTCTCTAATTGAAAAGCCCTAAGCTCATCCTGCTTGCCAAATAGTGTTTCAAGTTGCTCCCATATGGATTTTGGAGTCTTCAATCCGCTGAGATGGAAGTGAAGATCTTTGGAGATGGAGAGACAAAGAAGACCATAAGCTTCATCAAGCTTGTTGTAGTGTTTGGTTCGATCTGACACATTGTTTGGCTCCAATTCAAGACCAAGAGTGACTCGGTAGTAACCTTTTGAACGTAATATGATCTCCATATCATCTTTCCAATCAAAATAATTGAATGGGGTGAGGATAGGCTTTGAAGAAGATTATTCCATTGCTAGGAGCGAGTCAAACTGATGTAGATGAGCTTGCATGCAGAGTGTAGCAAATGCAAAAGAGGAGTTTGCATGCACAGTGTAGCGAATGCAAAAGAGGAGCTTGATAACCTGCAAATCACAATCAAACCAAGAACCGTAAGGTCGAACAATCCACCCTTTTAGAGTTGCATCACACCTGGGATTGGAGATCAAACAATGTTGAATGGGTCCAATGTATCAGATCCAGGAATTATGTGGAAACTCAAGCTTCTGGAGTGGTATTGGATGTATTTTCAAGCTTTGCATGCACAGGAGCGAATGCCCTTGAGATATCTCATGCCAAAACTTTTGCAATTTTTGAGCAATTCAGTCAAATCTTCTTGTAGAAACACCTGTAGAAAAGAGATCTTGTCCATGCAATGGCTCTGATACCATGTAAAATTAGTCACAGCAGATCTAATGAACAAGTAAATCAATCACAACAGATGAATATAGAAAATATGGTGTAAAACTGTGCAAAACATGCAGCAGTGCTCAATATCCCAGAAAGGGTGAATGAATTACAATAGAATACAATCAATGTCAATGAGCAATTCGAATTGACTAAGTAGGCTATTCGAATCACTGAATGGAGTAGCTTGACTCCAACTAGGAGTCCTCATCATCAATCGGTGGTGCTCATCAATGCACAAGAACCAGTCATCCAGGTGTCAATCTGAGTCTAACTGAGTGTGTCATGTGTAACTGAAGTGTGTAGCACTGATTAAGGGAAGGAGGCTCAGTGGGGGGCACATGGGAGACTAACTGAAGTCAGAAAAAGTCATCTAGTCAAACTGGAGGTCCAACGGAAGTGAAACAGTCAGTCGGGAGTGAAACTAGCCTCAAATCAGGGAGAATCAGAGCTAACTGAATGTAACTGAAGTGGAACTGCAGTGGTAGGTGAACAAGTGCGCCCTTCTCTGGCAGTAGGTGAGAAGTGGGTGCCTTTCAGCCTAGGAGGGCTAAAACTCTGTAGTAAGTGGCTCCCGGGTGCTAGAATGAGGTGGCTAAGGTGCTGGAGGCATCAAACTAGTGACTGGGATGCATGAAAGTGCATGCAGGTGCATGCAAACCCTAGATTTTGCATGCAAACCCTAATTGCATGCAAGATCCTGAAAAAGATGATGTGAATATCCGAACAGGATATCTCCCAAGGACGACGAAGCACGAGTAGTTTTTAATGGAAGGTACAATTTCAATTATGGAAAGAGATGGTAATTTTCCTTATAAGGATGAGAAAGGTGGCGGGAACATACGTGATCGTAGAGTTTATTTCTGCATGTGCCTAGCCATTGTCATTTTGGTCATGGAGAAAGGAAAAGCTCAGTATAGTGGAAAAATGGAAATCGACGTCAAAAGAAGAATGATAATCTCACCCATGGAAGATGCCTTTGTTGTAAAAACAAGGACACTCCATTAGACAAGAGCGGTAAGGTCACCCACGCGCAAAAGAAATCTAGATGGGAAGCCCGGATTTTCGAACTAGGTTAACCTTCAATGGTGTAGCAGGAAATCCGTGAAATAGAACAATGTTTATGGAAAAAAATTGACAGGGATGACATGCATGAGGAATGTCGGAAGATGGAAGATTGGGTCATGGTCCCAGTAAATAATGCAGCTCGCCTTATCCTGTATGAAAGGACTATTTCCCTTTATTGGGTAATAAAGAACCTGATGAGGCATGTTCTTTGGGAGCGAATGGAGAATACTGGAGGAGAGATGTTGAATCAAATGTTGAACTCGTTCCAAGTTGAATCTAAAGAAATGCGCTAGAAGATAGACTTCTTGATGCATTCCATGGGCATTTGTCCTCTCGTGGATCCCGAACCTGCAGCAGACCGGAATACACAGAGTCGCTTCTAGGACCTTCCCTACATCCTGCTGTAATTGCTCTCGGTGTTCGAAGTTTGCTCCTTGTCTGGGTAGTTGGGGTTTTTGATCGGGGTTTATCCTTTTTGGTTAGTTCATGTGTGTAGTCTTGGGTATATCAGTTTTAATGTTTGAAAGGTTATGTGATTCTTAGATTAGATGAATTTTGGTTGTCTCAGAGTTTATAATTCTGGTGTTATGTTATGGGTAGATCCGTTTTTTGGAAACTATCACTTTAAAAGGCTGGGATCCCATTGTCAAAGAAGATCAACAGAGCTACAACCTGTTTTGCAAGAATGTAACTTTTCCTTTTTATATATAATACAAAAATCTCTTACTTACAAAAAGAAAATATTAATACTATGTCTTATATCAACCACATTTAAATTTGTGGTCGTGGTTGATATATGTCAATCGACGTATATAAGCCATATTATTAATATTAATATGGATTGCTAGTCGACGGTCGGAGTGTGGGGAATGATTGTTTATTTTTTATTTTTATATTAATTGTTATTATAAAAATAAAATAATTAAAAATAATAACAAGGATTGTTGAGTTATTTTATTATAATAATAATTATTTTAATAATTAACAAGCCATAGTAATGATAATAATAATAATTAATAATAATAATCAATGTTCAACCAATAATCGACCATGGTAAACCATTGGTCAACTAACAATAAACCATTTGTCAACCATTGGTTGACTATGGTTGACATTGGTTGACTATGGTTGAAAATGGCTTACCATTGGTTGACTATTGGTTGACCATGGTTGACATTGGTTTACCATGGTAGACTATTGGTTGACCATGGTTGACTATTGGTTGAGCATTGATTGACTATTGGTTGATTATTCTTTGACTATGGTTGACTATCAGTGGATCATTGGTTGATTATTGGTTGACCATGGTTGACTATGGTTCACCACTGGTTGACCATAGGTTGACTATGATTAACCATGGTTGACAATGGTTGAATATGGTTGACCATGGTTGACAATGGTCGAATGTGGTTGACATTGGTTGACTATGGTTGACCATTGGTTGACCAACTATTGCTTAACCATTTGTTGACCATGATTGACTACGGTTTATAATGGTTGGGTTTAGTTTACAATGGTAAACCATGGTTGAATTTGGCTTACTTGGCTTGACTTTGGTGGATCATGTTTGACTATGGTTGACTTTTTTTATACCTTGGTTGACTATGGCTAGCCACAATTGAAATTTTTTCCATAATCAACTATTGGTTGACCTTGTTTGATTTTTTACTATGGTTGACTATGGTTGACTGTGGTTGAATTTAGTTGACTATGGTTGACTATGGTTGAATTTAGTTGACTATGGTTGAATTTGTTTGACTATGGTTGACTTTGGTCGACTAATTGACTGAGGTTGACAATGGTTGACTTTGTTTGGCCATAACTGACTATCAATTGACCTTGTTTGACTTTTAACTTTGGTTGAATTTGTTTGATTATGGTTGACCAACTTTGGATATGGTTTACCATGGTCGACTTTGGTTGACTATGATTAACCATGATTGACTTTGGCTATGGATGACAATGGTTGACTATAGTAGACAATGGTCGAATTTTGTTAACCATGGTTGACCTAATTTCTCCATATTGACAACTATACCACCATGGTTGACCATGGTGGAATATGGTTGACCATGATTCACCATATTTAACTACGGTTGACTTTGGTTAACCATGGTTGACTATAGTTGATTCACCATAGTGTCAATGTTGTGTACCCTATCTGATTTACACTAGAACATTTTCCACATAAATAGACAAATATAAAATGATTCCATGTCATAAAAGATAAATGTTTTTTGAATATGAATGATGATGATTACAAAAGAATAAGAGTGTCATATTTATATAACTCCTAAAGGCACTTAAGGTGACCATTCGTGAAAGAATGTGTCCCTAAAAAATAATTAATAATTAATTGTTATTTATATATAATATGTTTATTATTATTTAATATTATGTAAATTTTATTTATTACATTTCCTTCCTCTTCAAAATTGATTTGTCCTCAAAGAATATTGATGAAGAAGACTTACATCATGTGCTTGTACTATCATATCATTCTTTCCTGTGTCATAGTTGATATGCGCCGATATGAACCTCTAAGTGTTGAACACAATTTTTTAAATGTAAAAGGGTCAATCCATCTTAATTCAATTTTTTGCGGAATTTTGCACTTCCACAATGAATTGACGTCATGAGATTTGATTATACTAGTAACAATTTATTTCGTTAGTTGTTCCCGGATTTTAAGATATCTATTTTTATGGTTTGGATGTCGATAGGTAATTCTTATAACGTTATTTTCCCTTATCATGCTTGTAGTGTCTTCTTGGTTTAAATTTGTGTATGCTTTTCTTCAACAAGAATGACATCTTCTTGAGTTGTGAACTAGATTGGATCTGTAATTGTTTCTTTTTCCACAACTTGTACTTTTATTCCTAAAGACTTTGATGCCTCATTTTGAATTTGTTCTAATTTGTTTTCTAACAGCTTATTATCGTTCTGAATCCTCTTGAAAATTTCTTCTTACAACTTTTCGTCATCTTTTAACTTCTTAATATGTTCCTTTAGATCTTGATTATGACTCTTAAGGTGGTGATTTTATTCTTCTTTTTCCAATAGTTTTCCTTCAAAATATTCATTATCTCGTTCCGACTTTTGAATATTTTTTATTTTTTATTTTTGTAACGAGAATCTTATTATGGTTTCTTAGCCAAAGATTTCTTCAGTATTGCTTGATAATATTTTCTTGATCTTTGTGATTTCTAACTTGTGCATGCTTTTAATGTCGTCATTTTCCTAATGGATCTCTTTTATTTGTTGTTGACGTTGGCCGACCTCTAATTCTTGGCATTCTATTTTTTTATGGATTGTGCAATTTCCTCATCCTTGTCCATGACGAGTCTGTTCAAGTGCTTTACTTCTTCTTCTTAATCTTCATAGCTTCCATACGATGATTCTTCAGTTGCATTTTTTGATGAGGGGACTCTCATTGATGAGTCATGTACTATTATTTTATTCTTCTCATGGAGGAAGGTCATGACTTTTCTTCTTGCATTAAAGGTGAGTGTATCCAATGTTTCCAACCAATCAGAACCTACCATTATTTCAATAATACTATCGTCTCTAGCTGCAATGGTGAAGCCTGAAGTAATATTATTACCCATATGCAAGCCTAATTTATTTATTTGCTCTTCATTCCTGTCGTTCTTTGTTATGTCTGCTTCTAGAACTGGTAGTTGACTAGCAATATCAACATTGATAATAAAAATTTTATTAGCGGGACATATGACCATGTTAATAGCACTTTCATAAAATGTGCCATTAACTTCTATCATCACCATTGGTATTTTTCATGGAGCAGCAATTTTTTTTTTTTTCCTAAGTAGAATTTGTCTCTTCCATTTTGACTTGTTTTTTCAAAATAATTTTTATTTAAATAATACTAATACTAATAATAATTTTATTATTATATAGTTCTTCAATGCTTCCACTTTGATTATTTTTTCCTTAAATTAATAAAAAAAATTGTCTCTTAAATAACTCCATTAACTTCAACACTCCTTAATTTACTTTTTAATATATCACTTTTTTTAAAAACTCTTTTAAATAACTTGAAAACCCACTATACAACCTTCAGAACACTTCTTAAATCACTTTATCTTTTTCTTGTATATACATTATAAAACTCCTTTATAATTTTAATATAGTAAATAAAGCCATGTGTGGTTTCATAAAACCATGTATTGGTTTAATAAATAGATATATTTTCTTTTCTTTTTTTTCTTTAATTTTCTACATTTCTTTTCTTTTTTTGGGGGTAGATATCATTTTTTTATTTTTTCATTTTTCCCTTCTCGTATACTTGGATTCCTTGATTGATGGTTATCTTTGAATTTTGCAGTGGAAATAAATAATATGTTTTTAGATTAACTTCATTTGCTTCAAAGTTGTGACTAAATCTTGAGTACCCAATCCAGTTTACAATAGAAAGTTGTCCACATAAATAACTTGTGAAATTATCTCACACAGGTGGATCTCCAACAGTAAAACAATCCTCACAATGTTTAACACAGATCTACAGAAAAACAAAGAAGAATGTCATAAAGAAAAGAGAGTTCTGAGTGTAAAATTTTTTCAAGTTATTCATCCATGAGATGTGGGAAATAAAACAAGAATACATGTAAGATCATTCATGAGCCTCTAATGGCATTCGAATTCCACTAAAGAGATAGTCTTAGTTTGCATTGGATACATCTCTTGACAAGCACTAGTGGCAATTAATGATGAATGGTCAGTTAACTGAAGGTGGTTTATGCATGATTGAGCCACTTAGGCCAAAAATTAGGGAAGGAGAACCCAAGGAGGTGCATTGGGTGACTTGTAGTGGTCAAAAGGGGAGCTACTACACTCAATCTCAGTGAATCTAGGTAGAAGGGTCAGTTAACTAAGGAAATCAAGGGGACAAGGAGCCTTAATTCAAGGAACTGAATCAACTAACTCCTAAAATCATGCATGAGGGCACATGATATCTAAAATAATGTGGATAATGCACTCTGAATGGGAGGCTAATGATGACCAATATTAAGCACTAGGGGATCAAAAACATACTCTAAGTGTTAGGAGACTCAATAATTAATGCATGGAGTGCATAACTAAGGTATGAACAAGGTCTATGTGATGTACCTGCAACAATTAATTAATGCAAATACACGAGATATCAGAAATAATAGAACAGAATCACTTTTATATTGATCACGGGCCACTTCGAGGGGGCAACCTCCTTTGAGCAAGCTCAATACAATTAACTTCACGGTGCCTTCAATGACCTCAACACACACTTATATACTAAGTCTATGCCCAATACTATGAGTCAAAACCATGGGACATATAATACTACGGGACGACTTACAAAGCATATGCGTCCAATACTATGGGTCAATACTATGGGCTAATATAAACTACGGATCAACAAATACTATGGGACGACTTACAAAGCATATGCGTCCAACAACAATATACTAACATAGTAAAGAGAAGGGTTGACATAGGTTCCTAACATTCTATATGGATAGAATGTTCCAAAACCCCCCATTAAACCTAAATTTTATAAAAAAAATCAAAATAGGGCCCAACAACAAAGGCTAAGGTCAGCCTTTACAAAAAAAATTGAACTTGTCCAATAAAACTGAAGTAACAAGGAAAACCACTTGGGAAAAAAACTTACTTCAAAAACATGGACTTAAAATTTTCAAATCAAACCTTCACCAAATGATTAGTCAACCCAAGAAAGGACCTTAGGTGAATGAAGGTCTTCTCAATAAAAATCTTGGTGAATATATCTGCAATTTGTTCAGAAGATGGACAAAACTGTAGTTGGATGATCTTGTCATGCACTAATCCTCAAATGTAATGCATGCGAATCTCTATGTGCTTTGTTAAATTCCTCTAAACCGGATCAGTAGAGATTATTATGGCACTCTGATTGTCACACCAAATGACTATAGGTGTACTCTAGAAAATACCAAAGTCTTAAAGAATCCCTTGCAACGAAACACATTGAGTTATCGTGTTGACAACACCCTTGTATTCCGCTTCTATGGTGGAGAGGGAAATGGCACTTTGTTTCTTTCTTGACCAACAAATGGGGCCATAGGCAAGTATGAAAACATAACCAGAATTTGAATTCTGATATAAACTATCACCATCCCAATCAGAGTCTGTGAACCCGATGAGATTAAGTGTAGAGTGGGAATCAAAGTGTAATCCATGAGACCTAGTTCCTTCCACATAATTCAAGTTTCTTTTGGATGCATTCCAGTGAATTTCATGAGGATGATGCATATATATTGACACTGAACTTACAAAAAAATAAATATAAGTTCGAGAGTGTGTCAAATAGAGCAGACTCCCAACTAGTTGTTTATACAATGTGTCGTCAACTAGTGGAGTAGAATCACCATCTTCTAGTTTAATACAAGAGAGAAATGGGAACTTAGCAGGCTTGCACTTTGACATTTTGAAAATTTTGAGCATATATGATATGTATTTAGGATGAGATACCTTTATGCTTGAAGTAGATTGCATGATCTCAAGACTAAGAAATTGTCTGAGGAATCCTAAATTAGTCATTGAAAAGGCATTGTGCAAAGCGGCTTTTATCGTAGCAATATCATTTATAGAGCATCCAGTAATTAGTAAATCATCAATATATAACGCAATTATCATAATGGAATCTCCAATATGCTACAATTATATGTTTGAATCTAACAATTATATGTTTGAATCTAATTTGCATCTCATAAAATTTTGTGATAGAAGGAAGTTGTCCATTTTTGCATACAAAGCCCTGGGAGCTTGCTTAATCCCATATAGTGACTTCATCAACCTGCAAAAAAGAGAGGGATCATCAATATAACCATATGGATTCTGTATATAGATATCCTCTTCAATATACCCATGTAGGAATGCACTTTTCACATCCATGTGGTGAACCTCCCACTGCTTGGATGCGACAATGGCCAAAACTACCCTGATTGAATCCATCTTGGATACCAGAGAAAAAGTATCGGTGTAGTCAAGAAATTGGACTTGTGAGAAGTCCTTAGAAACCAGCCTTTCCTTATATTTGAATGATTTATCAACTACATCCACCCTTTTTTTTTAAATCCACTTGCAATGTACTAATTTACTGCCAGGAGGAAGGGATACTAGCTCCCAAGTTCCATTCTTTTGAAGAGACTGAAATTCCTCATGCATGGAATCTTTCCATCGTGGATCTTTTTATTCTTCTGAGTATGAAAATAAATAAGATCCCAAAATTAGAAAAAATTTCTCAAGAAAATAAGAATAATTCATAGAGAATGCATAGTGTGCATCTTCAAAATGTGACCTAGTTTCCCTAGGATCACAAACAAGATCTCTTGCTACTTCAAGAGTATTTTTATCTCACTTGGGTCGTGAATATGGATTTGGATCTGCTATATCAGGATGATATTCATCATGAAACTCAAAATTAGAATCAGAAATCTCACTAGAAACATCACTTACATCATCAAGTGGAGGGTTTGATCATTGTCCTTCTTCCATTGAAATTTCCTGGAAAGGTTCTTTCTCAAACTCCACACTCCTCTCGATGAAAATATTATGAGTGGGGGGATCATACAATTTGTAACCCTTTTCATTCTCTGCATAACCAATAAGGCTGCATGGTTGAATTTGAGGCTGCAAATCCCTTCTCTTCTCTGGAGGGATTCTAGCCCAACCTTTTGAACCAAAAATCTTGAAATATGACACATCAGGCTAATGACCGGTCCAATATTCATATGGTTTCATTCCTTCCACCACTTTTTGGGACACCATATTCTAAATATGGGATGAAAAATTGATGAATTCATGCCACAGTCTTGGAGAAATAGACTTGGACCCCATCATATAGGTAGCCATCCCTCTCAATGTTCTGTTTTTCCTATCTACCACACCATTTTCCTGAGGTGTGTAGGGAATGGTATGCTACATTTTAATGACAACACGAGAAAAAAATGTTGCAGCTCCTTATTGACATATTCACCTCCATTATCAGTGCAAAGGGCCTTGATATTTCTCTCAGAAAATTTCTCAACAATAAAACTTGCAAAAATATCAAATACTTATGACTTATTTTTGAGAAAATATACCCAACAAAATCTTGAGTAGTCATCTATGAAGGTAAGAACATACTTTGCATTACTAAGTGACAAGGTAGAAAAGGACTTGTGATGTCGGAATTGACCAATTTGAGAGGTACAGCTTCTCTATGAGATTTTCCCTTCTCAGATATGTGCTCTGGATGTTTTCCAAGGAGACAACCCTGACATTTACCATTTGAGAAATTTGTCTCGGGAAGCCCTTCAACCATCGAGAACTTGTGTAGATATTGAAAATATCTGAAGTTTGGATGGCCAAATATCTCATGCCATATATTTTTGGTCTCATTGGCATGATTCAGAAGAGCGTTCAGAGAAGAGTAGGGAAGAAAATTAGAAAACTTGTATACCTTCGAACTGTGATATGCAACACCTAGTGCTATGATTCTTCTGGTAGATATTTCTGCAATCTCCACATCATTGGCTATGAAGGTGACTCTCTTAGGAATTCCTGTTTGTGTCATTTGGTACATGGAGATAATATTTGCAAAGAGATATGGAACATACAACACATTATTGAAGCTTTCATTCTCCAAATGAATTATTCCTCTACCTTTTGAAGAAATTTCTAAATTGTCTCCCATCACAATCGGAGGACCACCAAAGGATTCGAGAGAAGAAAAGGAATCTTTTGAGGATTCCATATATCTAGATGCACCTGAATCAATGATGAATGAGGAGGGACATGCAATTCCAACCTTCAGAGCATGGAATCTTTCTTTGTCTTATGTGCTTGAGCTTGCATCTCTTCTCTTTTCATTCTCAGGAACGGGAATATTGTTCTTTTCAAGAAGTTATGCCATCATGGAAATGGTCTTCTTAATGCAAGAAATTTTTGGATTCCATCCTTTTTGACAGTAGGTGCATTTGGTCTTTTCCTTCTTCATATTTTGCTTGTCCTTCTGAGGATTCAAATTCTTCGTTGATGATTTGGGCTTCTCCTTCCTTGAATCTGACAACTTATTATCTTTGAATTGTTTCTTCCCTTTTCCTTTCTTGGAATCACCTGCAACAAGCACTTGGTCCTTTGATGTCTTGATGGTACCCATTTGAACCAATTTGTATTGATCTTGGGTGAGGGCCTCCATGAAATATGCCAAGGAAGGCATCTTCCAATTTTTCACTGCCAACTTGGTTGCATGAAAAGTAGACACAAATACTGACTAGTCTGATCCCAAATTCGAAAGTATGGACATAACCAACTGTTCCTCTTTATTCTCAATTCCACATTGCTTGGGTTGAAGTACAAAGTGTTAGGATATTCCTATACTCCATCCTAGTCCCACCAGTATTTTGATCATTCACATTTTCAGTCATGCATGCACTTTTAGGGTTTGCATGCATCCCAGTCATCAGTCCAGCACCTAACCCTTAGTTAGCCAGCCCACATGAGCTTCTCACCATTCAGTTTTAGCCCTCCAGTTTCTTAATGCGCCCATCTTCCTTGATTTTAGGAAGCAACTCGCCCTTCTTCATCTACCAGTTCAGTTTTCTTCAGTTCATACTCAATTAGACTCAGTTACACTTAGTTACACTCATTTACACTCAGTTACACCTACTAGAGTTAGTTTGACTGATGGTTGATAGTTACTTGAGTATTGATGACTCCACTAATGATGATGAAGACTTCCAGTTGTGCTCCGATGATCATGAGGACACCTAGTTGTGCTCCGATGACACTCTATTGATCTTATGATCACTCTAAGAGGCTAATTCGAATTGCCACCTTAGGCATTCGAATCCTCTCTACCATTGTACTATTTATTTGTCCATACTGTGATTAATTAATTAGTGTCTGTGAAGTATTATTGCTTCTATCTGAGTTCTACTATACCATATTATTATGTTGCTCATTATACTGTATTGTTCACTCTTCTTCTATTTTCTTGCTTAATCATAATTACTCTTGTGAGGTATACATAATCTCTTAGATTTGCTGTGAGGATTGTCACATGGTATCAGAGCATGTTGAGAGTATTGTTTATCTCCATTCTTGAGAGTTTTTTGCAAGTTATTACCAAGATTTCAAGTGCAGCAGTTTCTGCATTTTTGCAGTAGTAGTAGTTGCAGTTATTCTATATTGTTTTTGCAGGTCTTCTACAGCTTCAATGTATGATTCAGAAGGAATCCCTTTTCTTTATCCATTCAACTATGATGAATGGAAACCAAGAATGATAGCACACTTGAAGATCCATGATCTTTTTTATTATCATTTTGAAAGAGAGTTCGAATCCCCTGAAGAAAAGTTGATTGGTTAAATAAAGGTGATGATGCCTTTGGAGCAATGATGTTTTCTTTGCGTGCATACCAGAGATTCAAATTCAAATACTGTGATGGTGTTGAAACTCCAAAGGAGTTATGGACTCCAAACGATTTATGGGCTCACTTGGATGAAAAATTTGGTAGAAAGAATGAAGGACTTGGTCCTAACCCATTCAAAAGCAAGCAAAGTGATGCATTCGGTCCTCTTGATGGTCTCTCAGATCATGAACCAGTATCATCTCATATTGAAGTTGTTGACAAAGAACTTGCAGATTCTACACTCATGCTCAAACTTTCTTCTCTTTCTGTGCCATCTCACACTCTAGATCTTGCAGAAGGTCCTAAATCCTCTCTTGCACCAGCGTCTGTTGGTTTGCA
Source organism: Larix kaempferi (assembly GCA_027924585.1). Classification (NCBI taxonomy): domain Eukaryota; kingdom Viridiplantae; phylum Streptophyta; class Pinopsida; order Pinales; family Pinaceae; genus Larix; species Larix kaempferi. Next base: position 3,901,644 of record BSBM01000150.1, read on the forward strand.
TCATGATCACATGATTATTTCAGAGGTAAAATCAGTTATTAGAGGTAATGCATTCGCTCCTCTCCAGTAATCATCTCTTTTATACTACTATATGATCATTAATTCATGCTTTCAGAAGGTCATTGAAGAATATGGCCATTGCCATTCGCTTGGGATAATTTCTCATGCATCTACTGGTTTTGATCTCACCTCTCATGGTTCAAAGGAGATCTCAAGAAACCATGATTCAAGTCTTGGATCTAATTTGGGTTCTAAGCAATTACTGCTTGGGATAATTTCTCATGCATATGATAGTTTTGATCTCACCCCTACTGGTTCAAAGGAGATCTCAAGAAACTGTTTTTTAAGTCTTAAATCTGATTTTGGATTTCAAGCAATTATTATTTGATGGTTCTTTTTGGCATAATCTCACCCATGATGGTTCGAAGGAGAAGACAAAAGACTATCTACATATTCATGATTTTGATCCTACCTCAGCTGATTCAAATCATAGGTTCAAGGATCATCCTCATACTTTTGGATTTGTTCTCATCACATTCGATTTGAAGAGCAAGTACAAGCACATGTTTTTTGAGCATGATCCACTTCTTCCCAAGAAGAAGATACCTCCAGACATATGACCAAGCATCACACTGCTTGAGTTTGGAGCATTTATTTTTTATGTGTGCCTTATAGTCTGTTTTGAGGGAGGGGTATTTTTCCCATGAAATTTTCCCCACTTCCTTGGATTTTTTACTGTTATTATTCATTGTATTGGGTGACCTTTGGTATTAGTTACCAGGGCCTGGGATGGATTAAGGGGGGGTGTTAGGATATTCCTATACTCCATCCTAGTCCCACCAGTATTTTGATCATTCACATTTTCAGTCATGCATGCACTTTTAGGGTTTGCATGCATTCTAGGGTTTGCATGCATCCCAGTCATCAGTCTAGCACCTAGCCCTCAGTTAGCCAGCCCCCAGGAGCTTCTCACCATTCAGTTTTAGCCCTCTAGTTTCTTAATGCACCCTTCTTCCTTGATTTTAGGAAGCAACTCTCCCTTCTTCACCTACCAGTCCAGTTGTCTTCAATTCATACTCAGTTACATTCAGTTACACTTAGTTACACTCAGTTACACTTAGTTACACCTACCAGAGTTAGTTTGACTGATGGTTGACAATTACTTGAGCATTGATGACTCCACTAATGATGATGAAGACTTCCAGTTGTGCTCCGATGATCATGAGGACACCTAGTTTTGCTATGATGACACTCTATTGATCTTATGATCACTCTGAGAGGCTAATTCTAATTTCCACCTTAGGCATTCGAATCCTCTCTACCATTGTACTATTTATTTGTCCATACTATGATTAATTAATTAGTGTGTGTGAAATATTATTGATTCTATCTGAGTTCTACTGTACCATATTATTCTGTTGCTCATTATACTGTATTGTTCACTCTTCTTCTATTTTCCTGCTTATTCATAAATACTCTTGTGAGGTATACATCATCTCTTAGATCTGCTGTGAGGATTTTCACACAAAGACTTTAAATTTTGTGAAGAAGTCATTTAGGGAGTCAAAATTGCTAGGGATCAGAGTAAGGAGCTCGTTTTTCAGCTAATGGCCTCTCATCTCATATGTCTTTCCAAACAGAGTTTCAAATTTGCTCCAAACTTGATTTGGAGTCGTCAAGACATCGAGGTGAAAAATAAGATATATGCATGTACTGACGCATAGCAGACCATATGCTTCATCCATTATGTTGTATCACTTGGCCTTCTCAACTACTGAGTTTGGCTTGTTCTCAGTGCCCATGGTGACTCAGTAAAGACCTTTTCTTCTTAGAAGAATCACCATCTCCACTTTCCAATCAAAGTAATTGTATGAAGTAAGGAGAATATGTTGGGACTGCTCCATTATTCAACATCCGTGCTCCTAATGAGCCTAGGACCTATAAACTACATTAATAAAACACCATGGAAGAAATTTTAATATCAACTCACTCAATCTCTACTTCGACACTAAGCACTTTCGAGAGTTTGTCACACCTGGGTAGACTCCAAAGGATTGCTCCACTGGCTTCAAGGTAATTTCCCCAAGGAATTCTATGGAAACTACACAATTTCTGGTGCATCAATCGAATTATCCGAGATAAACATGATAGTTGGTCCACTCTAATACCACGTGAAATTCTCTCACACAGGTGGATCTCTAGCATCAAAACGATCCTCACAATGTTTAACACAGATCTACAGAAAAATAAAGAAGAATATCATAGAGAAAAGAGAGTTCGGAGTGTAAATTTTTTTCAGATTATTCATCCACAAGATGTGGGAAATAAAATAAGAATACATGAAAGATAATTTGTGAGCCTCTGATGGCTTTCAAATTCCACTTAAGAGACATGCTTAGTTTGCATTGGATCCATCTCCCAACAAGCACTAGTGGCAAGTAATGATGAATGGCCAGTTAACTGAAGGTGGTTGGTGCATGATTGAGCCACTTAGGCTATAAAATAGGGAAGGCGAACCCACGGAGGCGCATTAGGTGACTTGTACTGGTAAAAAAGGGCACTGCTATACTCAATCACAGTGAATCTAGGTAGAGGGGTCAGTTAACTAGGCAATCAAAGGGGCAAGGCACCTTAATTAAAGGAACTAACTCATCTAACTCCTAAAATCATGCATGAGGGTGCATTAGATCTCAAATGATGTGGATAAGGTGCTCTGAGTGGATAAGGAGCTAATTATGACCAATATTAAGCACTAGGGGGTCAAAAACATAGTCTAGGTGCTAGGAGACTCAATAATTAATGCATGGAGTGCATAACTAAGGTATGGCCAAGGTCTACACGGATATAATGTTCCAACAAATAGACCAAGAGAAAATAATTCCATGTCAGAAAAGATAAATTTTTATTGAATATGAATGATGATTAAAAGGAATAAGAGTGTCATATTTATATAACTCCTAAAGGCACTTAAGGTGACCATTCGTGAAAAAATGTGTCCCTTTAAAATAATTAATAATTAATTGTTATTTATATATAATATGTTTATTATTATTTAATATTAAGTATATTTTATTTATTACAAGGTTAGGGGTACGTGGAGGAGTAGGGGAGAGAGAGAGTGAGAGAGGCGATTAGTAAGGTTTAGGGGGAGGAGGGGAGGGAGAGAGAGAGCGAGAGGAGGGGGGGTTAGCGGTAGTGGGAGGATTAGGAGGGAGAGAGGGGGGTGATTAGGGTTATGGAAGAGGAGTGGGGATGGGGGAGTAATAGAGATAGAGATCAAGGGGGTTATCAGTTCGGGAGGAGTAAGGAAGTTAGAGAGAAAGAGGTGTATAGGTGAGGAATAAGGGGGTTGGGGTTAGATAGATAGAGAGAGAGAGAGAGAGAGAGAGAGAGAGAGGGAAGGAGAGATATATGGGGGTTGGTTAATGGCAGGGTAAGGGGGATTAAGAGAGACATAGATAGAGGGGGGGTTAGGGGTACAGAGAGAGAGAGAGAGAGAGAGAGAGAGAGAGAGAGAGAGCTTAGGGTAGGGTGTATAGGATGGGGTTTAAGGAGAGAGATACTGAGAGAGAGAGGGGGGTTAAGGGTAGGGGATTTAGGATGGGGGTTGGGGAGATAGAGGGGGGGGGTCAAGGGTAGAGAGAGAGAGAGAGAGAGATATTGATCTTAAGGGTAGGGGTAGGGTGGTGAGGAGAGAGAGAGAGAGAGAGAGAGAGAGAGAGAGAGAGAGAGAGAGAGAGAGAGGAGGGGAGGTTATAGGTGTGGGGGAGAGAGAGAGGTGGGTTACTAGTGTAGGAGAGAGAGAGAGAGAGAGAGAGAGAGAGAGAGAGAGAGAGGGGATTAGGGGTAGTGGAGGAGGAGAGAGAGGGGGGGAGGTTACTGGTGGAGAGAGAGAGAGAGAGAGAGAGAGAGAGAGAGAGAGAGAGAGAGATGTGAACAGGGAGACAGGAGAGGTAGCATGGGAGGGATAGATTGGGAGAGGGAGAGATATATTAGGTAGGGTGGGAGGGATGGGTGCGGAGATTATGGGAGGGATATACTAGGAAATGGTTGGAGGGAGAGAGATGGGTAGGGTCAATGTTATCAGAACTAGAATAGTCATCGAATAGATTAAGATCGAAAACCTAAACTGGATTTGGATCGAAAGAAAACTGATCGACCAATAAATACATAAAATATTCATCTTTTGGAAAAAAACATGTATATGCATGTGCATCCATATGAATTGAAACCATTATACACAAATATGCAAAGTTTCTCATGTATATATAAAGTAAGGGTGCATATAACTAAAATTGCATCGAGTGCAATCCATATGTGACAAAAAATACAACAAGAGAGGCTACAAATGGTTACTACAGACCAAAACAATTCATGCTACAAAAAATAACTACATATAATAAAAAATGTTGCCTATATTGGGGTCCTCTTCGTCAATAGCACCCTATGCCCCCCACCTCTAGGATAGCCCTTGCCTCTATCTTGAATCTCAAGGTTGATCCTCCAAGGACATTAGTTGACACCCTACACTTTTGATGAAACCTCCTAATCCAAGCATTAAGAAAAGGTAGAAAAAGATGCTTTCCATGCCTAATAAATAATTTATTTGATTGAAAGGGTACACTTTTACTAAGGTTGTGAAAAAGGATTTAAACAATCATGAACACCACCAACACTGAGGTACATAGAGGGGTTGATGGGCTTGATTAAATTCCAATCTCATACCCTCATACATGATAGAATCTAGTGGAAACATTGCAATCCTGAAACCCTAAACATTGTTAAGTCTATTGAATTTTGAATGGGATCTAAAAATTCTAATGTGAACACATGCATTATGTTTAGGAAAAAAAAAGTAACATAACAGTATTAGGGGAACACCATTTTCTTAGAGTTATATTAATTTTCCATAAATAAAAAATTTAGATTCTCCAAGATATCATTGTCTACCTTTCATCTTTTTACACTGAGTTCTAAAAAGTTGTGTAGGTACCTATAATAAATTTATTTTTAGTGATCATTTTTTTTTCTAAGCTTCCAGTACACTAACTTATATAGTAATTAGGTAGCATTACCTTACACCAACCCTAATACATTTATCTAATTTAATGGAATGTTTACAAAATTTGAGAATAACACCTTTTAAATTGTTTTTTTTATATTAATACTAAGTTTAGATTAAAATTATTAAAATAAAATATGCAAAGAAGATGATTGGTTATTGTTTAGCCATTATAATTTGATGATAAATAAAAGGTAAACGATAAGAGTTGTATATAAGATTGTAAGTCACACTCACAACCCTATATATATATATATAATCAAATTTTAATTTAAAAACTATTGTATTAAGAATTAGGTATTTTTTTATATTTAAATTAAATTAATTTATTAAGAATAGATTGGTGGGGTTGTGTAACAATTATTTTAAACTATTTAAATTACATTCAAACATTAAATATATTACATTACTTTTCAATAACTTTACACAAATATTTATCAATTTTATTTATAAAAAATAATACATAAAGAACAACAATAATTAAGTATGACCTCTTCCGAGCCAGGAGCTCAAGGTGTTCTTCTGTCATAGAAGTAGAATCCCTGAGCTCTGCCCACTGGAGTGTACGTGGAGTGAGGAAAATTCTTCACGAATTCTATTCAGAAAATCAAATCAGCCATAGAAAATCTGGTGCCCGCACCTCAACATTTAACTTTGTGGCGCAAAAGACAAAAGACACGTGCGTCGAAGTCCGGACTCGGTATCCTAATATTGCATCCGATTTGTAAGTCTCAAGACATGTGAACCGAAGTCCGGACTCGGTATCGTAATACCATAATACTGCATCAGATTCTGTAAGTCTCAGTCTCCGCCATTCTCATTAGCAAAGGATTTCGGAATCTCTCGTGAGACTCGTGAAAGTCTTTGGAAAAAGACACAATGATGTAAGAAATAAATTATTCATTATCAAGGCCACATGTTCAAATATGGAGGGGTAAAGTCACATCCTTATTATCAAGGCTATATGTTCAAATATGGAGGGGTAAAGTCACATCCTTAAACTTGAAGAAAGCACTTGGAGGTTGAAGAGTCGTGCTTTGTGGATGAAGGTGAGGATGGTAACACGAGATTTTTTCATAATTGTGCCTCTCATAGGAGGAATTTGAATACTATTTGGTCTATTAATGATGCTCTTGGTTCTGAGGAATTGAATCAGAAGAAGATTGAGCAGTTGGCATTTACTCATTTCAAAGGCCATTTCGAAGATTCGAGTACCTCGAGTATTGAAGCTCAGTGTAATGTGATAAAACATTATCCATCCTTCTTCACTGAAGAAGGGGAAGCTATTGGTAATCTTATTAATTTGGAGGAGGTTGAAAAAGTCTTAAAGCTCTTTAAAAAAGAAAAAAGCCCTGGGCCTAATGGTTGGACCGTAGATCTTTTAATTGCCTTATGGGATATTATGGGTAATGATTTGTTGGAGATGGTTGAATTTTCCAGACTTAATGGTTGGATTGTGGGAGGGATAAACTCTCCTTTCTTAACTTTGGTTCCCAAGAGCAATAAACCTCTCACTTTCAATGATTTCAGGCCAATTGCTTTGTGTAACCTGGTCTAGAAGTTAATATCCAAAATTATTGCTAATAGAATTAAGCCTAAGCTCTCAGAATGGATGTCAAAGGAGCAGTTTGGATTTTATTCCAACAGACAAATTCTTGATGTAGTTGGAATCACACGGGAAATTCTTCATACTGTTAAATTGAGGAAGCAAAGAGCTCTCATGCTTAAAATTGACCTTGTTAAAGCGTATGATCAGGTTAACTGGGACTTTCTTGGTCTGATGCTCCTTCAAATTGGTCTCTCTTGGGTTGCCATAAACTGGATTATGGCCTATGTCATGTCAACTAATTATTTGGTTTTGATTAATGGCAATCCAACTCCTTTTTTCAAGAGTTACAGAGGATTGCGACAGGGGTGCCAGCTGTCGCCGTTGTTGTTTTTGTTGGTTATAGAAGGTCTTAGCAGGTTGATTATTGGAGCCAGGTTTGATGGTAATGTAAAAGGGTTTCACTTCACTAAGTCTTTTTCCATTACTCATCTACTCTTTGTGGATGACATAATGATTTTCAACATTGATTCTATTGAGGAGTGGAGGACTTATTCTTCTATCATCCTATTATTCTGCAAAGCCACCGGTATGGAGGTAAGCCAATGCAAGTCGGTTTTTATCAACAATTTGGTTGACACTTATGTGATGCAACAAGTTCAGTTATTCCTTCCTTACAATGTTTCCTATCTGAATGATGGAGTAAAGTACTTGGGGTTTTTTATAAAACCCAACAATTATGGCGTTCAAGATTGGGTTTGGCTGACTAGAAGGTTTGAGAAAAAGATTAATTTATGGTGTCATAAGTATTTGTCTTTGGGAGGTCAGCTGGTTCTTTTAAACTATGTCCTTAGCAGCTTGATGGTGTATTGGGAATTATTGGCTCAATTACTGCGTTCTATTATCCATAAATTGAAGAGTTTGATGTTTTCTTTCCTTTGGTCTAGTAAGACAGAGTCTGATCACTATCATTTGGCTAACTGGGAGGCTTTATCTCTTCCGAAAAAATATGGAGGCTGGAATATAAAGAATATGTTCTAGTTTAACATGGCACTTACTTTAAAAAGAAATTGGCATGGGATCTTTGGCGACACCTTATGGTCCGATCTGTTGTAGGTGAAATATTTAAAGAAAGTCATTTTTGTTGGATTAGAAATCCATCATTCAATTCTCGCTCTACATCTTTTTTTGGAAAGGATTCATGAAGTTATTCCCTGGATTAGTTCTTATCTGTCATGGCATGTCGATGATGGTAAAAATGTGATTGTTGGAACTGATGCTATTCTGGATATTGAGTCCGAGTCTTCTCTTTCACCGGAGCTCCGAAAGCATGTCAAAGATCATGGTTTGATTTTTTTGAACCAATTCAAGCGTATGAGTGGTCTTGTTTCCGATATCTCCTACTGGTATACGGTTCATGATCTTGGGCTATCTGGTAAATGGGAAAGTGAATGGAATGGTTATCCGAAGATCTTAAACAATGCAGGCATCAGAATTTCATTTGAAAAAGACCGGTTATTGTGGTCAAGAAACTCCTCAACAGGCGAGGTTTCAGTGAGCAGTGCTTACTAGGTTATTCTTGAAAATCATGTTAAGGTTGAAAAGAAATGGTTGTTTGTTTCCATTTGGAAGTGGAAGCTCCAGTTGAAAGTTAAGTGCTTCCTGTGGTTGGATTTTAATAATAAACTTTTAACTTGGGATAATCTACTGCGACACGGAAAACAGGGTCCAAATTTATGCAGCTTGTGCAGAAATGGAGATGATTCTGTGGCCCATCTATTTTTTCTCTGTAGCTTTTCCACCGAGGTTTGGAAGCACATTTGTCTTAGGTTGAAGAAGAATTTTGTTTGGCCCCCTTTGGATTTCGATAATGCTTATCTCTTATGGACTCAGAATTCTAGGTAGCTGAAAAATGTTCTTGGACTTGTGGCTTGGTCGATCTGTGTCACGTCCCTATCTTGACCCTATTGCATTAAAATGTAAATGATGTAATATTGTTATAAAATTGTGGTGAGGAGCTCAAGGCCAAGGCCCCGCCATCGATTTATTGATGCATATGGCTTACATGCTAGCCAGGCACATTGGAATTGTAAATATCATGTAAATATGAATTTTAATAAAATACGCACAACTATCTATGCAATACAACAAAGATATGGGGGCATGATTTTACAAGGAATTGGGAGGGAAAACATTCAAACCCTTGGAGCCAATCAAGTCAAGCCAAGTGTCAATGAGAGAACCCATCAAACCCTCAACTACCCATGTTGACTTTTGTACCCAATCATTGATTTCTCCCAAGAGTTGGTTGAGGTAGTTAATGCCTTGGGGAATTAGAGGTATGGCTGTCCAAATTCGGGTATGCGAAAGCCACCCTGCATGGGAAATCACGTTTTTCTTCTTGGGAAAGAAAAGAGCCATGAATTTCTCCCCAAGCCATTATCCATGAACCAGTTTCTCTCCCTCACGAGTTTGGAGCTACATGGGTGTTTCCTCCATGGTTTTGCTGTGTTTTCTTTTATTCTCCTAGCTGGGAAGGGCGTTTTTGTGTTGGATACTAGTGAAGAAGAAGGGAAATCGAATTGGGGGTTCCATAGAGACCATTTTGGCTGTTGAAGGGTTAGATACCTGTGGGAGAAATCATTTTCTTTCCCGTGGTCGAATTTACCTCTCCCAATCCATTGTTTTAGCTTGAGCTTGAGTGCAAGCATCCATGATTCTGATGTAGCCTGATAAACCCAGCTGTGGGCTGGCTTGGCTCAGAGGAGATGATTATTTGGGTTGTGCATAAGCTTGAATGTCCCATTTTCCTTGTAAGAATCATGTCCAGCTCGAGGGTGGCAGTTGTGTTGAGAGATTGATGAACACAACTGGCCTATGGTTGGGTGGAACGTTGCAGCGACATAGCTAGTTGTCTGGGACAATTGCACAATGAAGATAAGATTTTTTATGTCTATGTATTTACTTCTGCAATGCATTAATTTGATGACTGTTGTTATGTTGTATGCATGAGTAATGTGTTTGGATAGTTTAAATATGTTGTGCATGTTTGATTTGTTTGCATCTGCACACAAATGTTTATTCATATGATTCTAATGAGTGGGTTGAGATTATGTGAAAGCCCCAAATATTGACATCATGTTCTCTTCCTTGAATTGGGTCCGCGGGAGGGTACGTGACAATCTGGCACTCACGTAACTGGGCCATCTTTCATGATGACCATCCATCAGTGGATGTGGCTGTGGTCTTTTTCTGGAATTACTTCTCCCATTTCAATATTTCTTCCACTATTTCTAAGAATCCTAATAGAGGTATCAAGTAGATCTTTGATTTTAACTCTGCTTTTGGATTTTTTATGGGGCGGCGAATGATTCCGGATGTGGAGTTGGCTTTATCATCTATTGTGGCAAGGACCTTATGTACAAATTGAAACTTATGTGTGCCCATGGGACAAATTCTAAGGAAGAGCTGCTTGGTTTTGGGGGGATTTTGAAAGATGCTATATGTTGTGGCTTAGTTTCTTTCATAAATTATGGAGACTCCTCAGTTATTGTTAATTGGGAAAAAGGAAAACACCGATTGAAAAACTCCCATCTCAATTACTGGTGCGAAAGCACTTCTTTTTTAATGTCGTGGTTCAGTGAGATTTCTATTGATCATACCTTCAGGGAGAACAACGACATGGATGATGCCTTATCCAAAGAGGATCTTGATGGATTTGTTGGCATTCTTCATTGGGAAGAATGGGCCTAAATGGAACTTACTCTCTCAGGAACTATGCCTTTTTTCTCTGATGTCATTTAGTTTTGTGTCGGCTAGTTGGCCGGTTGTTTTTGTGATGTCGGTTCAGCTATGTCTGATTTTGAATTTTGGTTGTATGTAAGGTACGTGCAGCTTGAACAGTTGGTCCTATATATGATAGGATGGGACTCTCACGGTTTATCTTTGTACTTTTTTATTTCTACTTGAAATAACAGAAGTATGTTTTTTTTCTTTGAAAAAAAAACGTTCCGAGGGGTAGAATCTTCAGGATCTTTTCTCCCACAAACAAGGGGTCTCATACACAAATTTGGTGTATAGCTTGGCCTATATTATCTAGGCTAGGTATGGATGGATGGCTTCCACTATATAATACAAGATTATATCCAACAATGCCTATTCTAGTGAAATTCACAACTCTCCATCATTTGGCCACTTGACTTAAGTAATCAAATCCGTAGGTAGATGGGGTTCCTTGTCCCACAAACAAGGGGTATCATACACTTGATCATATATACACAAATCTGTGAACAATATTTTGGCATATAAAAAGGTCATTACTCTCAAGATTAGAAATCATCTACAAGAAACATACAAATTAACAATTTAAATAACTTACAAATTAGCAATTATAATTCCCATTCTAGGGGATGCCCATGAGGAAGAGAATATTTCCTTCATATTGTGCATACCTATGCGTGCAGGTTGTAAGAGAGGCATATTGCCTCATTCCTACAATATCTTTGTCTTTACTAGCTTTCTAAGAGTGCCCACTGTCTTAACAGTACAACATGTTGTATGTGTGTAGGTTGTAAGAGAGGCATATTGCCTCATTCTTTTGATATCTTTATCTTTGCACCTTTCTAAGAATGCGCACAGTCTCAATAGTCCAACATGCTATTATTCAAAACTACCATTCAATGCTCAATTCTCACAGTAGAGAACAATGAATGGAGAGAGTGGCTTGAATCCCCCACTAGAATTACCACACCGACATTTGACAAGGCCACATCTCAATAGAAATGTTCCAAAAGGGCCATAATCCAAGCCATGAAAATTCAAAGAACCAATTCTCACAATAAAGCTAATCGATTGGGCTCCAAATTGTAGGAAGAGAGAAAGGGCGAATTCCCAATAGACAAATGATTTCATCCCAGCAATTAGCTCGCCCCAGCAAGAGAAAGAACTCACTACCATGTGCAACAACTCCTTCTCACATTAGAACTCCTATGGATAGCATGGTATGTACAACTACCATAGCTTCCTTTAGGTCTAAAGAACTATAAGACTTGTATTACACTAAACCTAAATAAAATTAAGCGTAAATGCATTTCATTAATATGAATCACATATAAATGCATTGAGATGTGACCTTTAGTTTTATCTTCTAAGAGATCTCTTGGAGTTCACTATGACTCTTATTGCAAATGTAAATAGTGATAGTAGTATAATTCAATATACTATAACGCAAGGTATTTTTTAAGGTTCTAAAATTATACTTAAGTATGGTATTCTAGGCGATTATTTTGGATTGAAAAAAATATATATATATATATAGATTGGTAGGCAAATATTAAATATGAAACATACAATTTAATACTGAAACTTGTATATTTTGGCAAATATTATGATTAAAAAACATATTTGATGTAAATATAGGTGATATTAGAGTCTAAAAATGATCAAATAATGAATTTATTTTTTGAAAACAAGCCCCCAAAATAACCAATTGGCGAAATTTGACCCCTAAAAATTTCCCCATGATAACCCTAAGGATTATATTTCCAATAGAAGTTATAAGAAGTATGAATAGAAAATTGGTATAACTATACCCAAGATATCAAATAAATCAAGGTAAATGGTACTAAACAAGATGATGCACCCACCAAGGAGAGCACATTACTAGCAATACCCTTATTTTGATGTTTCAATCTGAACTTCCTTTGTAATCAATTATTAGTTAGTTCCATACTTTCAATCCTTGAACCTTGTGCATTGCATTATTTATAATTAATAAATAAATATTTCTAAAAATAGTGTTATTAAAAAATATGTTATGCAACATTAGCAATGTGACCATAACATTACCCATCATTTGTGGTAGAAGATGGCCCACATTCATACACAAGTTGCAAAATCTCTTGCAACCTTTGAAGTCTAGTATATTACATTTAAATATCGACACAATGTCCCAATAGACTTTCAAATTAGCAATCAATTCTAGTTGTATTTGGACAACCAATACTTTAAAGGTCAATGGGATCACAAGGTTAAGCTCTCTACATAATCTAGCAAAAGATCAATGAAAATGCATATTGTTTGGAGATTCTATCTCAAGTCTCTACACATTCTAGCAAAAAATCTATGAAAATACATATTGTTTGGAGATTCCATCTCAAGTAGGCTTATATGATGGTTAATATTCAAAATATCAAGCTTTATGAACCTTTCCTCATGGAAGATGAAGGATGGATATCTCATCGAGCTAATAATATTCCGTATTTCTACCCACATTTTGAAACAACCATTTTTTGATGTATGCACTTGCTACACCCACCAACAAACACTCTCCTTATTTGGTGGGGCATTAGAGACAACTTCCCACTCTCGCAAAATGGTTTTTTGAAGTTGTCTTCCATGCACAATTCCCCATCCAATGGAGAAAGTGTGGACACTTTTTGCTAAACATGGAGGATTTGATATGGAACAAATGCACCTACCAAGTAGAGAATCAAGGTATGGCCAGAAATACAATTATTACATTAGGGGCTCAACAAAAGCATCATGTCACTTACAAGAATTGAACCTAGATGGGTAGGGAAACAATCATTCCTCCCAACCACCCAAACTACAATCAATTGACTAATGACACCTTTAGTTTGTTGGCACATTCTTTAACTTTTAACACAATCAATTTAGTTGCATACTTTTAACCCTTTAACTATGTGCATTACATTGTTATTATTTCTTTGTGACCCTTCAAATTATTTGCAATTTAGATTATTATTTTATATTTGACAATTAGTTATGTGTGTCTTCAATTATAATTGTATCTTTGACAATTAGTGTTATCTAGATCTATTTATTGTAAAACTATATAATAAAAAAAAACCTTTAACCAAATGAAGAAAGTGAACCATTAATTGTGATCTAAATTATTTATGTTTTTTTAATTACTCGTACATATTTTTTTATTACCAATCAGTTACATTAAAATGAATGAGGTAAATTTAAAAAAAAAAAAAAAAAACAAAGAAACAAGGGATCATCTAGACCGATTGGAGGCCGAGCCGGCACATGTTTATAGGAAAGAATGATATTCAAAATATTTTGGAGCACCGAAATAACGAATAATGGATCACTAGGAAGTGTAAACACACCAAATAGAGGTAACAAATAAATAGTGTGCGAATTATTATATTTAATGTTTTTAAGATCCATTGCTATAATCATTATTTCTTTCACTTAAAAGCTTAGCCAATAAATCTCTCACTTAAAACCTTAGCCAATAAAATAACCAATAACCTTAGCCAATAAAATAACCAATGAGAAAGAACCATTAAGTTAAAATAACCAATAACCTTAGCCAATAAAATAACCAATGAGAAAGAACCATTAAGTTAAAATAACCAATAACCTTAGCCAATAAAACAACCAATGAGAAAGAACCATTAAGTTAAAATAACCAATAACCTTAGCCAATAAAACAACCAATGAGAAAGAACCATTAAGTTAATTTATAATTAACGAGGAAAATTTTATAAAGATATGGTTATTAAAAAACATGTATTGACAAAATTATATGACAACTTCCTCATTTAAACTGTAATTAATGTACAAAGGTGAGGAAACTACCTTCTCATGAATTTTATTAAGTATATGTGAGGCTACCCACATACCATAAGATATTACACATTTTCACTAGCATATCATATGACATGTATTTATATTAGAATACTGTAAAATTTCAGGGACGACAGGTGTGGGAGGGATTATCTTTGATCTCGGTAGGAATATTGTTAACTCCTATGCATGGGGATTAGGAAAAAAATCCAATAACGAAGTTGAATGGCTAGCTTTATTATTTGGTATCGAGTTTATCTCGTCTCTGAACATTTCAAATTTAATGGTTTTTGGAGACTCTAGATAGGTTATTCAAAAGATGTGAAATGGCTATAAATATGGATCCTTGAAGTGTCGTAGAATATATGATTGCATTAAGAAAATCAATATGCCTTCTCAAGTCTCCTTCTTTAACTTTATGAGGTATAACATCCCCAGATCACCTCGGTGTGTTTAGAGGCAATGGAAGACCCTGATACTCTTTTTTTTCCTTCCAATGCTTCCATCACGCACCCTTCTGCAATTATTCTCGGGTCCGCAGTCCACATGGAGTCTTTCCGCAATCCGCAATCCACATTGCGTCTTTCCGCAATCCACAATCCACAATTGAGTCTTTCCGCAATCTGTAATCCGCATATGCGATCTGCAATCTGCGATCCGCAATTTCGCGACCCACAATCTGCAATCTGCAATCCACATTATGGAAGTCGAAATTGCGAAAATCAAAATTCAACCTTCAGGAAAAATTCACCTTCCACAATCCGCAATCCGCATTGCGGAACTCCAACTTCAAGCTTCTGGGAAACTTCCCCTTCTGCAATCCGCAATCCTTATTGTGGAAATCGGAATTGCGGAAGCCCAACTTCAACCTTTCGGAAAATTTGCCCTTCCACAATCTGTAATTCATGTTGCAGAAGTCGGAGTTGCGAATGTCCAACTTCAACCTTCCGGAAAACTTTCCCTTCCACAATCTCCAATCCGCATTGTGGAAGTCGGAAATGTGGAAGTCCAACTTCCTCCTTCCGGAAAACTTCTCCTTCCGCAATCCGCAATCCGCATTGCGGATGCGGAACTGCTGAAGCACCTTTTCTGCTCCTGAAGCTCACCAATGCAAACTTCTGAGAGGAATAACTTCCTTGTCCCTGCTCCAAATGAGACAAGTTTGGTACCGTTGGAAATATCTTAGAGAGCTCTATCCAATGGTGCAATTTCCACTCCAAACCGAGGTCTCTAACCCCGCCATTTCTCTAGTTGAACATTTTGTGCACAACTCCACTTTGAATGACCTTAACCTTCTTCCTGCCAGGGTTCTGCTCCACTTCTACCAAGTCTTTTCTCCTTCATTTGTTCCACAGGGGTTCCTATTCTTCCTGATCACCGTTCTGACTCGAGTGATCTACACCTCTTAGCCTTGAACTTAGTCCTGCTCATCAAGTGTAATATATGTAAGTACAACATAAGTATAAAAGGCAATATATGGAAGCATGCTCAATAACTCATGTAGGTAGGTCCATACATCCATAAACACAAAGGTACTGAAGCATTATCCACCCTTAGAAAGGGATTATACTTAGTCTATTTCCTCTAAACAAATTGAGGGATGACACGTAGACTTTTAGCCCTATTCCTCAAGCATGAATATATATGAATACTAGCATAACAAGAAGATGCAAAGTGCAGGATTAAAGAAATGACATGCCCAACAACATATGTGATGCACCTGCAACAATTAATTAACAAGAATACGCGAAATAGCAGAAATGACAGAACTCAGAATCACTTTTATATTGATCACAGGCCACTTCGAGGGGGCAACCTCCTTTGAGCAAGCTCAATACAAATAATTTCACGGTGCCTTCATAGGTCTCGACACACACTTATATACTAATTCTAGGCGCCAATATTATGGGTCAAAACCATGGGCCATTACAAACTATGGATCACAATACTACGGGCGACTTACAAAGCATATGCGCCAACAACAATAACACAAACTATTGATCAACAAATACTACGGGACGACTTACAAAGCATATGCGTCCAACAACAACATACTAACAAAGTAAAGACATGGGTTCCTAACATCCCCTCCCCCTTGAAAAAAGATTTGTCCTCAAAGCTTTAGATGTGGAAATTGTTGTTGAATCTAAAGGAGTGGTTCCCATGTAGCATCCTCTGGTTGCATGCCGTGCCACTGAATTAAGACCTCCGTGATAGAGCGAGAGCGAAGCTGACGCGTGCGTCGATTAAGGATTGCCTCTGGCTCCAAAAGGATGGATCCTTCATTATCCAGTTCGGGTAAAGTCATTTGTCCACTGATGTTGGTGCCAAGAACTTTCTTCAGACAAGAGACATGAAAGACTGGATGAATGTGGGAAGAAGGAGGAAGTTCCAATTTATAAGCAACGGACCCAATCTTCTGAAGAATCCGATATGGCCCATAGAAATTTGGAGCGAACTTATGACGCCCTTTGAGTTTCAAGGATGATTGTTTGTACGGCTGGAGACGAAGAAAAACCATATCGCCGACTTGAAAAGTGCGCTCAGAACGGTGTTGATCAGCTTGTTGCTTCATGCAATTTCTTGCCATGTGAAGATTGTTCGGAAAAATGCGAAGAATCTGATCATGGTTTTGAAGGACCGTGTCAACTTCCTGAACTGGTGAACTGGTGGGGGTGTATGGAAGAAGAGCTGGAGGTGCCTGACCATAGATTGCTTCATATGGGGTCATTTTAGAGGCAGTGTGGTAAGAGGTATTGTACCACCATTCAGCGAGAGGGAGCCATTTTCCCCACTGATGTTGTTGTTCTGAGGTGAAGCAACGAAGATAAGTTTCCAAGCATTTATTGACAATTTCAGTCTGACCATCCGTTTGTGGGTGAAACCCTGAACTCATCTTCAGTTTGGTGCCCGTGTGGAGAAATAGTTCTGTCCAAAAATGACTGGTGAAAGTCGCATCACGATCCGAGACAATGGAAGAATGGATGCCATGAAGACGAAAGATCTGGTCCAGAAAAATTTGAGCGACGGAGGAGGCTGTATAGGGATGGCTGAGAGCACAAAAATGACTATATTTGGAGAGGCGATCAACCACAACGAGAATCACTGTCTTCCCGCCAGATTTAGGGAGCCCTTCAATGAAATCCATAGAAATATCTGTCCAAATCCGTGTAGGTATGGGCAAGGGTTCAAGCAATCCTGGAAGGAGTGGTGTTTCACCCTTATTGCGCTGGCAGGTATCACATTCAGCCACCATCTGTTGAATTGTCCTTTTCATTCCCTACCAAAAGAAGTTACGTCGTGCTCGTTCATACGTTTTGAGGAACCCAGAGTGCCCTGTTGATGGAGAAGCATGGAGTTCATAGAAGAGAGCTTGTTGAAGATCTGTGCTCTGGGGAGGCACCAGATGACCCTTGTATCGCAGAGAAGCACCATCCCAAGAGTAATGTGGTACAGCAGAAGGGTTGTTGGTCAAGCATTGGATGATTTGAGATAAGGAGGAGTCATTGACATAACCCTGTTGAAAAGATTGCAACCAATTTGGAACAGGCATAGAAATAGCTGAAAGAGAACCTTGGGCATCAAATGTGCGAGAAAGAGCATCTGCCACAATATTGTCTTTACCTTTCTTGTAAGTGATCTCATAGTCATAACCCATGAGTTTGCTAACCCATTTCTGTTGTGCCGGGGAGGAGACACGCTGGTCCAAGAAATATTTCAGACTCTGGTGATCAGTCTTGATGCAGAAATGATTACCTAATAGGTATGGGCGCCACTTCTGAACTGCATGCAAAATAACCATCATTTCCTTCTCATAGGTAGAGGCAGCTAAATTCTTACCTGAAAGGGCTTTGCTGGTGAACGCAATGGGGTGTTCATCTTGAAGGAGAATAGCACCAAGTCCATTTCCGCAAGCATCACTCTCAATAGTGAAGGGCTTGGAAAAATTAGGCATAGCTAGCACAAGTGTAGTACACATAGCTTGTTTTAGTTTGTCAAATGCACACTGAGCAGCAGGTGTCCATGTGAAGGCATATTTTTTCAATAGAGCAGTTAATGGAGCTGCAATCTTCCCATAATCCTTGACAAACTTGCAGTAGTAGCCAGTCAACCCCAAAAAACCATGAAGGCTCCTGAGTGTCTGAGGATGTGGCCAATTGTTCATGACATCAATTTTGGCAGGATCCACGCGAACCCCTTGTGCTGAGATAATGTGCCCGAGATACTCAACTTCCTTCTGTCCAAAAACACATTTAGACTGCTTGGCATGGAGATGATGGTCAGAGAAAAGTTGCATGACAAGATCCAAATGCTAGAGATGTTCATCCCATGTTTGACTGTAGATGAGGATATCATCAAAGAATACCAGAATGAATTTCTGCAAGTAGGGTCGAAATATTTTATTCATTAAGGCCTGGAATGTGGAAGGAGCATTAGTGAGGCCAAAGGGCATGACCAAAAACTCATAATGGCCATCATGTGTGCGGAAAGTTGTTTTAGGGATATCATCCTCATGAACCCGAATTTGATGATACCCAGAACGAAGATCCAACTTGGAGAAAAAGTGAGCCCCATGAAGCTCATCAAGAAGCTCATCAACAACAGGAATTGGAAACTTATCCTTGATGGTGAGGTGATTAAGTGCTCGGAAGTCAATGCAGAGGCACCATGACCCATCTTTTTTGCGGACAAGAATAACTGGAGAAGAAAAGGAACTAGTGCTTGGGCGAATAATACCTTGCTTCAATAAGTCCTGAACGAGCATTTCAATCTCCGTTTTTTGGTGAAATGGGTAGCGATAGGGCCTGATGTTGGGAGGAACGCTGCCAGGAAGGAGTTGAATACGATGGTATTCTTGCCTGGAAGGTGGCAATCCCACTGGTTCAGCAAAGACACCTGTATATCGATCCAGAATTTGTTGTAGATCTAAAGGAGTAGTGGAGACTGCTGATGGTTGCATCTGGATGGAATGGATCTAAGCGATGACACCATGTGAATTCTTCTTGAGGAGTTTTTCCATGCGATGTGAACTGATGATGCTGAGAGAACCTGGTTGTAATCCTGTCAATGTGTGTTTTTTTCCATTGAGGGAAAACTGCATCCAAAGTTCAGCAAAATCCCATAAGATAGGGCCAAGTGTGCATAGCCATTGAGCGCCCAAAACCACATCACATCCGCCTAAGGGAAAGGAAAACATGTCAGAGCGCAAGGTATAATCTCCTATAGAGATACGCACATTTCGACATTTCCCTTTGCAAGGTAAGGTGCCCCCATTGGAAACCATGACTTCAAAGTTGGAGCAAGGATGGATAAAACAATCAGCTTGTTTGGGGATCCAAGGGTCAATGAAATTATGAGTGCTCCCAGAATCAATGAGTATTGTAAGAGGAAGCTTCTTGAAGTAACCCCTAACATGCATTGTTTGGGGGGTGGTGATTCCAGATAAAGCATGGAGAGATATCTCTGGCTGGTCATCCTGAGACGGAGGGTCAATAGGCGGTTCCTGAATGTCGACCGGAGCATCTAGTGTTTCTGGATCTTCGTCACCAATTTTAGAGGCAGGCGGAGACTCCACATCCAAGAGATAGAGCTTTTGCTGAACACATCTATGTCCCCGAGTGAATTTCTCATCACAATTATAGAAAAGCCCATTTTCTTTGCGTGCTTGCATCTCTGTTTCCGACAAACGCTTGATAGGAGTCGGTCGAGGAGCCTGCGGTATAGGTGGTCGCTGAGAACCCACATTTCGGAAGGGAACAAAAGTGGTCTTAGAGCGTTGTTGGGCTGCAATCTTGTCTTCGGCCAACTTAGCCAACCCTAGTGCTTCCATCATTGTGTTGGGATAGAACATTTTGACCTCAGAGCGGATGGCATCCTTTAGACCACTGATAAAGCAACTCCGGTAAAAGTCATCAGACAATCCTTCGGTGTGGTTGGCTAGATTCTCAAATTCAGTTTGATACTCTCTCACAGTTCCAGTTTGGCGAAGTTTAGTGAGGGCTCTTGTGAATTCATCAAAAGCACTAGGACCAAATCGCTGCAAAAGGAGCTGGCAAAAGTATGGCCATTTGGGCTCTGGATGAGCCTTGATGTACCAACGGTACCATTGAAGAGCTTCCTGTTCCAAATGAAAGGATGCCAACGAAACTTTGTTGACATCAAAAGTATTATGCAGACTGAAATACTGTTGTGCACAATAGATCCATCCAGTTGGATCGGTACCATTGAAGCGAGGAAAATCAAGCTTCGGACCATGGAAATTGCTGGAAGAAGAGAACCCATTGTCTGTTGAAGACTCGGACTTCTGTTTGTTGTTCATAGCTGAATGTTCAAGATGGAGACCGAGAAATTTTTCATCCAGATCCTGGAGTTTGGCTTGGATGGCTGCAAGTGCATCCTCCATGGTTTTTGCTCCTGCACGGGTGACAACCATAACCAGGATTTTTTATTTTTATTTTTATTTTTTTATTTTTTATTTTTTTTTCGGTTGACTGGGTAGGAAAACAAAAACAGAAGCTGCTTTAGTAAAGGAAAATCTGGACTTGGGAAAAAATCAGAAGGGTAATTGGGGTTTGACTAGGTTTTGGACACTGTTGGGTAGACAGGGAAACAAAAATGAGGATTTCTGAAGCGGGGTGCAAGAATAGGAAAATTTGGCAAAGGGGAACAAAGAAGCAGAATTCAGAAAGGAACTCTGTGGTAAAATTTGAAGGTGATTGGGTGAAATCTGAGGAAGTTATGGCAAACCCTAAAAATAGACAAATGTGGAATTTCAGGCTTTGGGAAGGGGAATTGGGGTTAGGGTCCTCAGGACTGAAATATGCGGAATGGGATGACAGGGGTTCCCCAAAAATTTCAAGGGAAACAAAGTGAAAATAAGGGAGATATGGAGAAAAAACAGAGTGATTTTTTTTTTTTTTCCCAGACTGGAGCGGCTACGGCTCGAAAGGGATCTGTAACAGCGCCGAATGGATTGAAAATGGATGAATCTGGAACTGCTTGCAAAATGGATCTGAAACGACGCAGCAATGATCGACAATAGTTCAGCTGAAAGTAGATATGGACCCAGGTATGTGCGGCTTCCTAACAATTCAGGGGTTTCACTCGGCCACCAATGCTGTCTGACGGCTTGCGTATTGGGGCAGTACCCCTCACTCCACGGCTCAGGTAAAAATGATAACCGCTTTGCCACAAACGACAACTCTTGGTTTACCTCACGGGTGGGAACTAGTCAATCAGGTAGGGGTCGTTGCCCTTTTCGCTGGCAGGTCCTCTCAATGGACCAGCTACTTCGGGGTTCCTGTGGTACTCCTCACAATGAGTTTTAGGGCTTATTCCCAAGTACTTCCCATAGTTAAGCGGATAGGGATTATTCCCAAATCCGAACCTGCAACAGATGCGAAAAAAAAATTGGCAGAAATTTCACCCAGCGAGCCCAAGAAAGTGCTATGATACCAGATGTGATGCACCTGCAACAATTAATTAACAAGAATACGCGAAATAGCAGAAATGACAGAACTCAGAATCACTTTTATATTGATCACAGGCCACTTCGAGGGGGCAACCTCCTTTGAGCAAGATCAATACAAATAACTTCACGGTGCCTTCATAGGTCTCGACACACACTTATATACTAATTCTAGGCGCCAATACTATGGGTCAAAACCATGGGCCGTTACAAACTATGGATCACAATACTACGGGTGACTTACAAAGCATATGCGCCAACAACAATAACACAAACTATTGATCAACAAATACTACGGGATGACTTACAAAGCATATGCATCCAACAACAACATACTAACAAAGTAAAGACATGGGTTCCTAACAACATAGTACATAATACTTGGGCATTCAGCCCTATTAACCATCTAAACCAAATCATACATTTGACATATATAACAAACACACATCTAGCATGCATCCAACATTCATCACGTCACAACAACAACTTCAAACATAGGTTCATATACAAAGCATAAGTATACAACCCTACTCATCCAAAGCTTCCTATTCCTCCACTTCCATATAAATTCATTCAATCAATAACTGGTATGTAATAATCATATCCATAAACACATGAGACATCCTTATTCAAACTCCACAAGGAAACTCATCTTTTAATTGGAAACCACCAAGAAACTGGCTTATGGACTGCAATGTTCCATCCCAACCATAGATCTCTTCCTAGCCTCTATTATTTCAACAATCAGAGATCACCCCATGAGATGGGGCTATGTATCCACTAAGGAGCATCACTTAAGCTCATTCACAGCATTGGTTCACAGTCACTTAAGAATTCAACACATAGTTAACTCTATCAAGTAAATAGGGAAGGCAGGTGAGGGTTTTCCATCAATAAGATCCTCCACAAAGATGTGGGCTTGGCCCAATGATTTCAGATGGCTCAAGCACCCCACCACCTACACTCTCAGGCTAGGTAAGGTCTTCGTCACTGCTACACAGTCCCTTGGGCGCTCCTTCCCTTAGTAATGACCTGGGAAAGTGTGGTTGGCCATGGTTGCTAAATCAATGTATGTAAGATGTCTCAAGCTTCTGCATTCCATCTAAAACCATTGGCTCCTTCCCGATTAGGTTTTATTCTCCACTTTCTCTGGCCAAACAACTCTATTCTACAGCCTGTTTCTCGGCCGCCAACACAAGGTTTCTTCCTTCGTTGTGTTAGGGTTCGACTGAGGATTCCCTCCCTCAACTACGGTCTGGGAACGGGGAGTACGAATTGTTAGGAGGTGGAGTCACATGCGGGTCAAGGCAGCAGTGCTCCATACCCTGCCATCCGTCCTTTTCAGGGTTTCCCATACTCCATGACCTCCTACCTAGCGTCCTTTGCCCACTTCCTTAGAGTAGCATTCAAGGATGTCTAGGACAGGTCAGAGGGGTTCTCTAGATGAAAAATGGCGACCTAAGGTTCCATCCACACCCCTTCACCACTCCCTAGTGGATACATAGTTCCCCCTCATTTCGTTGCAGCCATAGCAACCCTCGGTTATTTTATTACATGGTATTATTTACATAATTTACAACCTACCTCATCGCTTAACAACTCATGGGTAGTGAAATTGCCAAATACTTGCCTATGCAACTAAAACCTGAACATCGACTAGTGGGGCCTTGGCCTTTAGCTCCACACTAGGGTGACACACATTGCATACAATATTTATATTGAGGTCAATAACCATAAGGGTCAAAATAGGGGTATTACAACTCCCCCTCCCTTAAAATAACACTGTCCTCGGTGTTCCATTACTTAGGATTACATTTACAATTTATACATATCTAAAATTGCAAAAAAATGTTGCAGGTTTGCCCCTGCATTGCATCCTTTTACTTCAAACTTCCAGGACCAAGTCCTTTGTCTTCCACAAGATGCTCCTGCTGGATTTGATCTCCCAGCTGCTCCATAATCCTGAAAACTCTGTGGTTTCTATATTCCTTGCTACTTCTAGTTGGGAAGTCACGACGACAATGCCCTCCTCCACATTTCCAACATTTCTTTGGCTGCTTTACCTTTACCTGCTCAACTTCCTTGGAGTCTTCCTTCCTGGAACGTTTCTTAATGGGATGACTGGATGAATGCTTCCTCATTGATCCACTTTCCTTCCCACTACTGATGTGCTCCAAAATGCGTCCCACCTACCTTTGCAGACAAACAGAGTCCTGTAAGGACCTGTGGTTCATCTCATTCTACTACTTGTGTAACTTGAGCATCTCTCCAAGATGTCCTTGGGTCTTGGAAATTGTTTGAAGAATATTTTTAGCCAAATCCAACAACCTGTGGTCAGCTGCCTTGGTTACTATGCATAGATGGCTCTCACTATGCTTACAAGCAACACTTGCTTTGTAACAGCTGTAACAAATTGACTTCAATTTCTCACCTGTGAAAGACATCATTATGATTCTGTTAGGCCAAGCATAACATAACATTAAAATTAGTCAATTAACTACCCAATTGACATGAAATCCCATGCTTTGTCCATGAGACTTTCACACTTTCAATGCTTTCCCAACATACGCATGATCTGCTTCATGTTCATCCTTTCACATGAAATTCATTAATTCAGTATTCACAACTATTTCAAGCAATTAACACAATCATTTCAAGTCATGATATGCATCAAACAATTTTATGTTTTTTAAAATGCATCAATAAAAAGGAAAGAGAGAGCAGTAAGAGCTTTCTCCTCTTAGTTTTGTTCCATTTTGGAACCCACACCACCATTGTGGTTTTCATGCTCCTAGCCTCTTTAACTTCAACGTGAATGCTTGACCATCCCTTTCTTGGCTATGACACTTAGTGTCTATGGTTTGTTCCAGACTTCTCAACCATGGAGTACTTCCACATGGTTTGTCTACAACTCTTGGCTGCTAGGACCCACAGAGTTCTACTAGCACCATCATTCATTCTTTCTCATGTTGATCTCTTTAGGACGGTCCCATGTCTAAATGCATCCTCCAGATGCTTTCATAGTTCTTTCTTTCCTGCAATGACCAAAGTTTCCAACAAAGAAATAGTAGTATATCAGATTAGCTATTAGAAGACTTATACCTGAAATCTTCATTATTCCAAACAAGAAATAAATGAAATTGAATACTTATCTGTATTGGACATTTCCTCTCTGGTCCACAGGGTCCTACTTTTCTTTACAATCCTTGGGATCACCTATGGACTTGGATGTTTAGCTAGCACACATGCTGCTCCACAACATCAAGTAGTTTATGCCCAACTAGTACACCTACATGCCGACTGGATTTACCAAGCATTTGTGGTGCCCAGCTAGTCCCATACCTGGTTGGCCCTCTCCATTTCCAAGCCAGCACATCCGTCTGGGTCATTAGCCAAAGGAAGGAAACTGCACCACCAACCATTATAGGTCAAGGCTATACTACTCAGCCTTAGGCATGCATCATCCTTTCACACATGCCACAACCCTTCATGAACATATCAACCCTTCACACATAGATCAAATCTTCACCCACACAAGGATGGCATTCCTTCTCCTATGCAAACCAGTGGTTCCCTCTAGGAACTCTATAGGTGACTTTCTTGACTACAAGCTAGCATGGCCCCACAATACCCACTCACACCACACAAGGATGATACCCATTTTCCACTACACAGCTCCTTGGGCATATCCATCCCTTCTAGTGTTCTTTAGTGTGAGCTTAGAAAGGTTACCAATGCCCATACATTCCTTCTGAGTACCCTTTCTTTACTTTGCTTATTTAATGTGCACTTCAAATTGCATCTGTTTAATATAAAAACACAAGATGGATAAGCAAGTTCATCAAAATTGTTGCTCCAAAATTGTAAACATATTTCATAACATTCACTATCAAATATTGAAACACCGGGAATGCGTCCATTCCCTTAGGGTGTAGTCAATATTGACAACCCTAACATCACTCAACACCAGAAATGTGTGCACCCCTCACTGATGTGAACCATGAAGGTCCTAATCATACGTCAAGCAGTTTGAATTAATATATTTAAATAAATGTGCCTTGCATATTAACTCTAATGACTAAACATGTATACATATTAGCTAGGGTTTACATAACACTTATTCATTTTGCAGATGTAGTTTCTCTTCACTTGTGAGGAATGGGGGCTCCCTTCTCTGAGTTGACAGTCCCTCGGTTTTCCATCCCATTTCATTTTTATATCCTGTAACCCACACATGTCTTTCTGACATAATATTTGCCATCTCACTCGCATGGTTTACCACATGCATTTCAACTGAGACATTATCAAGATTCACAATGAAGTTTTGCTTCTGCGGGCCATCACACATGGTCTTCCTGCAATGTGTCTTCCTGAAACACTTATCAAATAGCCAAACAGTCAGCAACATTTAACAATCAACCTCAAATCTGATTCTCATAATTAGTTAAGGGCATTAATAATTAAATTCAAACATGAATTTACAGTTATGTCTCGTACATAATTGATTTGTTTAACTAAGAGACCATTCACATATTGTTTGGATCTTGTACATGGTATATTTCAGTCTTCATATGGTCTTACCCACGCTGCCATACCCAAGACATTTCTACCTGAAATCTGAAACTTAAAGCAGCCAAACACTTGTAAGTTTTCATGCATGTAACCTCTTCATTACTGCAACAGTATAGCAGTCACTGAAGTGATCTCAGAATTACAACACTTCATAATTGAAACACTTTCAACTGTTAACATTTCAAATGCAATGAAATATGTATATATATATATATTACATGCATCATTGTCATAATAAAATTGCAAGACACAATCACCTTATCCCTACAATCAACTCAAAACTTTAAATGCTCATTACTTCTCATCCATATCATTTTTATGTAACTTTGTCTTTCCAACAGGGCACTCTGGTAGTCCTCTCATCATGACTACCTTTGTACAATCCTTCTCTTGCATTCACATCTGCTCATGAAATGATATCATAATCACCACTAATTCATCATTTCAACTATTATCTAATTGCAATGAACATACATCGCAACCATTCATTCACACAATACATCTCAACATGTGCACCCACACCTATGCATGCACATTTACCACATTTACACAAAATTTTCATGTGCATTCACTTCATGCAACCATAGGTTTACAAATATTCTAATGCACACTTACCATTCCAAACACATATGGCCCTTACTTGCTTGGTTATTAAACTCAACCAATCTATGCAAATGGCATGATGTAATTTCATATGAATGCATTCTAACATTTAGATAGTAACATGGTAGAAGGTCATTTTCCCTTACTAATCCATACCTTAGCATGCCATGGTGGTATGGCATTCACATCAAGTGCATTCAACCATACTAGCGTACCATCTTATGATTATAAAATGTTGTTCAAGGGATTCTTACCCAATCCCTTTCCCACACTTGTATAATTAGCACAAATAGACATACCTGCATGGTTCCCATTAGCATTCTTGATGTTACCTTATCGTCTTGGCTTCTTACCAAGGTATACACAGTCCTTTCACCAATCCTCATGATCACAGATCTGCTGCACCAACCTTTCTTCACAAGGTTGTCGGTCAGATGCAACAACATCATCAACATCTTCAGTCATGATTCTAATGTCTTTGGTCCCTCTATCCAATACCGATTATCAATCACATTAATTATCATTAGTGACTTATTGTGTTAGGTTTTTAGAATTTAATTCATTCTGATCTAGGATCTTAACTGAAAGAACAACATGTACAACATATCACGCATAATAGACAAGAGACAAGAGACACAAAACATTTAATCGGGGAAAACCAAGAAGGTGAAAAACCCCGCAACTTCCTCAGAGATAGAATAAGCATCAATACAAGGATCACCATGATCAAACCCAAGAGATAGACATCTTTAGAAGCATGCTCCTCCTCCACTTGTGCACACTCCTCCTATCTCTCACTAATGCGAAGTGAGTGAACAATAGAATGTATAAAATGAGAGAGACGTACTTTCTATTTATACACTAACTTGACTTGACCTTTACTCAACTAGGTCGGCCTCAACTTAACCACTTAACATAATGCTGACTGGGCCGACCTCCACTAGGGTGGTCTAATAACCCTTTGACCCACATGATTCATACAGGGCCAACCCCATCAAGGTGGTCTAATAACCCTTTGACCCACATGATTCATACAGGGCCAACCCCATCAAGGTGGTCTAATAACCCATCAAGTATAAGTTACGACACTTACAATATAACTGACGACACTTCCAATCGGAGTAATAATACATCTCCGTTGGGGATACAATAAAGTACAGATACAATATACAAGTGAATATCTTTTGAATTTTTCAAATACATCAACACTCCCTCTTAACTAGGAAGGTATTCTCTTGATGCAAGTCATCAATACATATAGGCACAAGTCTTTAATTCTAGAGATGGATCATTGTCACTAGATCACAGAGCATCATCATCATCACTGTTGTTGTACTCATCATCTCGATCACTGGGCTATCTCTGAACTCTTCTCGTCATAGGAAGTTCTATAGAGCCAACCCTTTTTCATGCTGGATGTAGGCCCACCACCTGCAGGTCTTCATCATCACTGGACATACTGTGGAATCCTCGGGACTTATTACCTGCGTCACAAAACCTTGAAAGAGCATCCCAGGACTGATTACGAGCTTACTGCTCAACCTATTGGATCTCCCAGGGCAATACTATATGTGACCACCATAAAACCTTGAAATATCATCCCAGGACTGATTACGAGCACACAACTCAACCTATCGGATCTCCTAGGATCTTTTACATGCAACTGCACAACTTGTCCACGACCACAGAGTATCATCCTGATACTCATGATCATACTGATCATGTCATCTCATCATCCATGAAGCACAACCCAAATTCACATCACACAACACTTACATTCACCGGCATGGGAAGACACACTTCAACCATTCGTGAAAGGCTCAACACTTATATCTATGCCATGGGAAGACACACTTCAACCATGCGAGAATGGCATTGCACTTATATCCACATCCATGGGAAGACACACTTCAACCATGATAGGAATGGCACATCACTTATATTGCAGCCATGGGAAGATAGACTTCAACCATGCTCGAATGGCACAACACTTATATCGCAGCCATGGGAAGACACACTTCAACCATGCTCGAATGGCACAGCTCTTACATCAATGACCATGGGAAGACAGACTTCAACCATGTCGAAATGGCCCCAGCCCTTATATCTGCACCATGGGAGGACACACCTACCACCATGTGAGAATGGCTCATGTGCATTTGCGTCTTCGGAACTCATCACACATGATCCAACTGATCATGCAATGTCTCCATCTAATACATATCATCACATATGATCATCCTGATCATCATCATAGCATCGTCCTAATGCATATCATCCAGAGAATCATCTTGATACTCATCAAACATGATCATCGTCACTGCATCGTCCTGATGCATGTCATCATACATGATCCAACTAATCATACAAAGTATCCAACTGATGCATATCCAATGAAGTAACTGGAGCATCGTCCCGATGCTCATCACATAGCGCGTACATCCACAACCATGGGAAGGATCCTCCTCTCACCATGCTTGGAATGGCTCCTGCAAATATGTTCATCACTTCTTCCTCGAAGTATCTTCAATCCAAAGAACACCAAACCTCTCTTTGAAGTACTCAAACTTCACTCTAGCTAGTGGTTTCATCAACACATCCACAACCTGCTCATCCGTCGCAATATACAGGAGCTTCACTGCTCCTCTCTGCACCATATCCCTGATATAGTGATATTTGATCTCAATGTGCTTCGACCTGTCGTGGAACATCGGGTTTGCAGACAACTTCACACAAATATGGTTGTCACAAAAGATACCAGTAGCCTCCAACAGGAGATCAAATAACTCAGACAGTAGCTTCTGGAGCCATATGGCCTCACAACTAGCCGAACAAGCTGCAACATACTCTGCTTCGGTTGTACTCAGTGCTATGTAGGACTGCTTCCTACTAAACCAAGATATCACACCTAATCCCATACTGAAGCAGCACCCATAAGTGCTCTTCCTATCTATAGCACTGCCTGCCCAATCTGAATCAACATAACCCTACAGGTTAAACTTTTGATTTGCATCATACTTGAGCCCATAATCAATTGTACCCTTCAGGTACCTCAGAATGTGCTTTCCAGCAACCAGGTGAACACCTCTGGGATCCGTTAAGAACTAGATCAATGTGTTCACCGCAAAGCAAATATATGGTCTCGTCTTCGTTAGGTACATCAAGGACACAATCATCCGACGATACACAGTGACATCAACCGGATTAGATGAAGCATCACACAGAAGCTTCAGGTTCGATTCCATAGGTGTGGCCATGGCCTTGCAGTCCATCATCCCGAACCTCTTCAAGATCTCTACTGCATACTTTCCTTGTCCAAGGAAGATTCCATCTGCACTCTGCCACACCTCCATGCCTAGAAAGTAGTGCATCATCCCAAGTCCTTCATCTCAAACTCGAAAGCAAGATTGATCTTGTAGATCCACTTGGAAGTCATAGCAAACTTCCCTTCTTGTCTCGGTACCACATCCCAGACATCATTCTTCATGATCGACCGGTACTCCTCGATCATGGCATTCTTCCATTACTGCATCCCAGATCCTGGGAACTTTATATTCTTCAATATCTTCAATAGATAGTTTTATTTGATCTTCATTGCTGGAACAAATGTTGTAGTCCTTTTTGTAGGTGATGGTACACGAACTTTCCTACAAGACAAATCCAATTGCATGATTAGAAACTTCTCATAGTTTTAAAAAAACACATTATTATGCATAAAGACATATGTCATACATTCATGCAATTATCTTGGCCAATGTTTCAATACAACATTTATCCATATTCCGTAACTTTCTAGATGCCTTCCATCTCTACCAGAACATTGTTAAGAGTGTGCACAACTCCCAACATGTTAGCAAAGAGGTTTCATTCTAGATAAGTAGCAATGGAATGTTGTACAGTACCATAGGCCACTTACCCATTATTTTCATATTTAGTAGTATCTTGTTCATTAATGCAACTTTTCTAATATGCATGATACATATCCTAAATCTAGGAACATAAGTATGTATATGACTGGACAACATCATTTACGTAATCATGTATACAGGAATTGACAATTCAAATACTTATCTTTGTTT
The DNA here is from genome assembly GCA_027924585.1 of Larix kaempferi. Lineage (NCBI taxonomy): Eukaryota > Viridiplantae > Streptophyta > Pinopsida > Pinales > Pinaceae > Larix > Larix kaempferi. Next base: position 3,932,576 of record BSBM01000150.1, read on the forward strand.
GGTTGTAGGGTGGACTCCTTCTTGATCTTTGCTTCCTGAAGTGCTCCCTCTTGCTCTTTGCTTCTTTGCAGGAACTTTTGGAGTGTGCTCCCTCTTGATCTTTGCTACCTGGATTACCTGTCCTTGAACTTATATCCATCCTGGACCACTATGCATGCTTATGTGTGCACTAGTGTCATCCTCAAGATCTCGTACACAATCATACATCTATTAGTATAATCTCAATACTATCAAAACATTATGTTCCTAAAATATGTATGGTCATGATCATAGGTAATAAGCATTAGTATTCAAGGTTATAGGCAAGACTTATTTTACTTATGCATATTCTTATTTGACCATAGGACTCTTCTAGTTAGTCATATCATCAATCAAAGTAAGAAATATAATATGCATAAACCCTTGATTACTAAAACTTCTAACTTCAAGAATAAACATTATCATTTATACAAAAGTATAATATCCTAACACAAGGTAGGATTCTAATCTTGATATAGGAAAAACATACATGGTTATCATGTTTTCTAGTTATGTCTAACATACCCAAACAATGTCTTCTTGTTATCTTTAATGACTTGTGCTTAGTAACCTACATAACTCATAAGTTAACCATTGTAGAACCAAATTATACATACCTTGTAAGTGGAGCTTCTATGTGATCCATGAGTCTTTGTCTTCATGTCACCATGGTCATATGCTCTTGATCTAGAACTTGATTTGTACCTTTCATGTTAGCGAACAACATCAACCTCATACAACACCACAATGCATTAGTACAATCATAATTGTCATAACCCTAATCAATGAATGTCTTCTATCAGTCACATGAATTCATTATTTTACTAGGGTGATGAGACAAGTCTAAGATTAATCAAGATTGTACTAACCTCAATAATATGAAGACAAACATATCATAAATTAATCATGAACATATTTCAAAACATACCTGTATCTCTTCAAGTCATACCTGTCGGGATTGCTTGTAGCCTTCTCATGTAAAGCCTCAGCCTCATCTCCCTCTGGAACTGGAACTTCTTCACTTCTGCAGGTGACCAAATCATCTTCTTCTAGGATTAACCCAGTCCACTTTGATTTGCTGAGACTTGATCTGGAGTTGGATTAGGGTTTGTCAGAGAAACCCTAAAAATTCAAACTTTGAGTTTCAAACTTCTGAATGGATGGAAAGATGTGGCTTGATGAAGTCCTTTGAAACGTCTGGATTCACTAAATAGGATCCTGAACTAGGGTTTGATAAAGTCCGGTCTTCTTCCCATCCAAAAGGTTCAATTTTGTGTTCTAAACTTCAATTTTTCTAAGGAGCTTCCAGCTGTGGTCACAGATTTCAAAAATTCCAACTTTTACAAAAGCCCTAATTTTTCACCTTTCCGATCAAAATATCGAACTAGGGTTTGATCAAGCCCAGCCTTCTGCCCAACCAAAAAATTCGATCTTGGTCTCTAAATTTTGATTCTGATGAGGACCATCTAGCCGTGGTCTCTGATTCCAAGAATTTCAACTTTCTTTGAAACCCTAATTTCCCACAGCAGCGACGATCCAAGAATGAAGGTGCTCAAAATCCAAATTTGTTTTGACAGAAATATGCACCTGATTGTTTCTGGTGTAACTCAGAATTTACGAATCCACAGGGTCTGAAACTTCATCCTATGGTAGACCTGTCATATTTCCAACCCCACAGGTCTAACCTCAATTGGATTATCTGAGAGAGATTTATGGCAAGTGTTGCAACGTGACCTTTTTATGGGATAAAACAGGAGAGCGAACTTGTACGGCGTGCCATGTGTCACTGGTTCAGTTTTGGCCTCTGAAAAACTTACCTATGAAAGTAAAGTCCGTTCCCTACCTGCAACATTTTACGAAATTGCATTTGGAGCTTCCTAGCCCAAGTTGTGACCTTTTTTCCTAGGTCACTTGTTTATGACTGAGATCTGGAAGAGGCATAAACCCTAGATTGTACTGATCATAAATCACAAAGTGCAGCGAATGAGAAATTGTGCTTTGGACACAAGGTACATGGGGATGTTATCTATGACCTGTAAATGTTTCATATCTTGGAAATTCACCAAAATGTATTTATAGTGAAAGTTCTACGATGACTAGTTTTTTCTATATCAATCCCTAGCTTCCAATTTGTCACAAGTGCAACAAGTCTCATAAATGCCATAGCATGCCTTCCTTCAGGCTAGTTCTGAAACCATGTTAGTTTTTCAGAATTTAATTCATTCTGACCTAGGATATTAACTGAAAGAACAACATGTACAACATATCAAGCATAAGAGACCAGAGACAAGAGACACAAAACATTTCACCAGGGAAAACCAAGAAGGTGAAAAACCCCACAACTTCTTCAGAGATAGAATAAGCATCAATACAAGGATCATGATGATCAAACCCAAGAGATAGACATATTTAGCAGCATGCTCCTCCTCCACTTGTGTGCCCTCCTCCTCTCTCTCACTAATGGGAAGTGAGTGAACAATAGAATGTACAAAATGAGAGAGACACACTCAACTAACTTGACTTGACTTGACCTTTACTCAGCTAGGTCGGCCTCAACTTAACCACTTAACATAATGTTGACTGGGCCGACCCCCACTAGGGTGGTCTAATGACCCTTTGACCCACATGACTCATACAGGGCCAACCCCATCAAGGTGGTCTAATAACCCATAAAGTATAAGTTACAACACTTACAATATAACTAGCGACACTTCCAATCGGAGGAATAATACATCTCCGTTGGGGATACAATAAAGTACAAATACAATATACAAGTGAATATCTTCCAAATTTACAAATACATCAACATATTGCATATGTAAAAATAACTATTTTACCAATCATGCAATCTCACACCCATGCACAATGCATTCACATGCACTATGCAGTGTCTATTAATGTGCCCTCTAGTGCATATTCATTTCATCTACATAATCTCTTGCATATTCAACATCCTCATGCTATAATTTTATGTACATAAAACTCATAAATTATAATTATATCAACAAGAGAAGAGTTTAAGGGTTCTGCCCTTTCAAATTCCTTAGCCATCATGGGATTTACTCTCCCACCCCACAACTGGTCCACGTGTAACACCTTGCCGTCCTTCTATAGTTTCTTTTGAACGCTGCAACAAATTTGTTGCACTCGGTTCATATGTTTGCAACTCATGCTTTGGCCCCAAAGTAGCCCTAGTGTTGTAACTGAAGCTCTGATACCACTTTGTAACGTTCCCAGATCACCTTGGTGTCCTTTAGAGGTGATGGGAGACCCTGATACTCTTTTTTTCCTTCCAATGCTTCCATCATGCACCCTTCCGCAATTATTCTCGGGTCTGCAGTCCACATGGCGTCTTTCCGCAATCCGCAATTGCGTCTTTCCACAATCTGCAATTGCGTCTTTCCAAAATCCGCAATTCGCGATCCGCAATTGCATCTTTCCGCAATCCGCAATCCACATATGCGATCTACAATCCGCAATCTGCAATTGCGCGACCCGCAATCTGCAATCCACATTGCGGAAGTCGGAATTGTGGAAATCAAACTTCAACCTTTAGGAAAACTTCCCCTTCCACAATCCGCAATCTGCATTATGGAAGTCGAAAATGCAGAAGTCCAACTTCAACCTTCCTGGAAACTTCTCCTTCTACAATCCACAATCCACATTGCTGAAGTCAAAAATGCTGAAGTCCAACTTCAAACTTCCAGAAAACTTCCCCTTCCGCAATCCGCAATCCACATTGCGGAAGCCCAACTTCAACCTTTAGGAAAACTTCCCCTTCCACAATTTGCATTGCGGAAGTCAGAATTCCAGAAGTCCAACTTCAACCTTTCGAAAAACTTCCCCTTCCACAATCCGCAATCCGCATTGTGGAAGTCGAAAATGCGGAAGTCCAACTTCATCCTTCTGGAAAAGTTCCCCTTCCACAATCCAATCCGCATTATGGATGTGGAACTACGGAAGCACCTTCTCTGCTCCTGCAGCTCACCAATGCAAACTTCTGAGAGGCATAAATTCCTCATCCCTAGTCCAAATGAGACAAGGTTGGTACCATTGGAAATATCTTGGAGAGTTCTATCTAATGGTGCAAGTTCCACTCCAAACCGATGTCTCTAACCCCATCATTTTCTTTTATGAACATTATGTGCACAACTCCACTTTGAATGACCTTAACCTTCTTCCTACCAGGGTTTTGCTCCACTTATGCCAAGTCTTTTCTCCTTCATCTAGTCCATAGGGGTTCCTATTCTTCCTGATCACCATTTTGAATCCAGTGATCTACACCTCTTATCCTTGAACTTAGTCATGCTCATCAAGGGTAATATATGTAAGTACAACATAAGTATCAAAGAAAATATATGGAAGCATGTTCAATAACTCCTGTACGCAGGTCCATACATCCATAAACACAAAGGTACTGAAGCATTATCCACCCTTAGAAAGGGATTATACTTAGTCTATTTACTCTAAATAGATTGAGGGGTGACATGTAGACATTTATCCCTATTCCTCAGGCATGAATATATATGAATACCAGCATAACAAGAAGATGCAAAGTGCAGGAGTAAAGCAATAACATGCCCAACAACATAATACATAATACTTGGGCATTCATCCCTATTAACCATATGAACCAAATCATACATTTTATATATATAACACACACACATCTAGCATGCATCCAACATTCATCATGGAACAACAACAACTTCAAACACAGGTTTAGATACAAAGCATAAGTATACAACCCTACTCATACAAAGCTTCCTATTGCTCCACTTGCATATAAATTCATTCAATCAATAATTGGTATGTAATAAGCACAGCCATAAACACATGAGACATCCTTATTCAAACACCACAAGGGCACTCATTGTTTAATTGGAAACCACCAAGAAACTGGCTTATGGATTGCAATGTTCCATCCCAACCATAGATCTCTTCCTAGCCTCTATTATTTCAGCAATCAGAGATCACCCCTGAGCTGGGTCTATGTATCCACTAAGGAGCATCACCCAGGCTCACTCACAACATTGGTTCATAGTCACTCAAGCATTCAACACATAGTTAAATCTATCAAGTAAATAGGGAAGGAAGGTGAGGGTTTTCCAATCAATAAGATCCCCCACAGAGCCGTGGGCTTGTCCCAATGATTTCAGATAGCTCAATCACCCCACCACCTCCACTCTCAGCCTAGGTAAGGTCCCTTTCACTTCTGAACAGTCCGTAGGGCGCCCCTTCCCTTAGCACTGACTTGGGAAAGTGTGGTTGGCCCTGGCTTCTAAATCAAGGTACGTAAGCCAGGGAACTTTTTAAGGGCGAAATTTTTCCAATTGGTTATTTTTGGGGCATTTTTTTCGAAAAATAAATTCGTTATTTGGTAATTTTTAGTCTCTAATATCGCCTATATTTACATAAAATATGTTTTTTTATCGTAATATTCGCCAAAATTCACAAGATTCAGGAGAAAATTGTAGGTTTCATATTTAATATTTTCCTACCAATCTATATATATATATTTTTCAATCCAAAATAATCGCCTAGAATACTATACTTAAGTATACTTTTATAATCCTTAAAAAATACCCTAGCGTAAGCGCTCTTAGGCTTCCGCATGCCATCTAAAACCCTTGGCTCCTTCCCGCTTAGGTTTTCTTCTCCACTTTCTCTGGCCAAACGGCTCTATTCCACAGCCGGGTTCTTTGCCTCCAACATAGGGTTTCTTCCTCCGTTGTGTTAAGGTTCGACTGAGGCTCCCCCCCCCCCCCTCAACTATGGTCTGGGAATGTGGAGTACAAACTTCCAGGAGGTGGAGTCATGTGCGGCTCAGGGAAGCAACGCTCCATACCCTGCCATCCATCCTTTTTGGGGTTGCCCATACTTCACGACCTCTTGCCTAGCGTCCTTCACCCACTTCCTTACAGTCACATTCAAGGATGTCTAGGACAGGTTGGAGGGGTTCTCTAGGTGACAAATGGCGACCTAGGGTTCCATCCACACCCACTCACCACTCCCTAGTGGATACATAGTTCCCCCTCATTTCGTTGCATCCATATCCAGCCCTCGGTTATTTTATTACATGGCATTATTTACATCATTTACAATATACCTCATGGCTTAACAACTCATGGGTAGTGAAACTTTCAAATACTTGGCTATGCAACTAAAACCTGAATATCCACTAGTGGAGCCTTGGCCTTGAGCTCCACACTAGGGTGACACACATTGCATACAATATTTATATTGAGGTTAATAACCATAAGGGGCAAAATAGGGGTATTACATGAGGGAGAACAATTGTGATGCTGATAAGCTTGCTAATCAAGGGGAAAAGAATAGGTTAGGTATAGAAGCTCTTGCAAAAAAGGCCAAGGTTTATAAATGTATCCCTTAACCCACCCCTTCTCACCTTATTCCTCACGTTGGAATCACACAAGGAGGAATATTGCTCGTAGTTTCATGACATCCCCCTTTCCCTTCTCAGGAGTGACGCGTGTAGCCTTGCATGAAGGGATTGGTTGTCCGTATTGGCAACGGGTGGCTGTTGGAAAATTTCTTTATGGCTACTTGTTGGTTGTTGCCTCAGTCTTAGTTTGCACACTTTGCATTTATGCAGCCAGGGAAGAACACTCGAGAACAATAGAAGGTCTTGGGATGAGTCAGTATTTGGACATGAGCGGGGAGGTTTTGGACCTGGTGCTGCATTCTCCTTCTCCTCGACTGAGTGTTGTGGTCTCCTTGGATGTGCATGGACTTGATTTAGAGGATAAGTACATCAAGGGTTTGCGGTCTGATTCTTTTAGTCCTCTTCAGGGAATTGGGTTCCATACTCTTGTCTCAATTTCTATTGCAGACGACATGGACAACTGGAGAGAAGTTCTTTCATATGTTCAGGGAAACATGGAGGACTTCAAGAAAAAACTAAGGAATGTCTATGATGTTGTGTATAGGGGAATTCATGAAATGGTTGCGGTTTTTGAAGATACGTGGTATATATCCAACCAGCTTACTTGTTTTGATTCTAGGATTGAGGATTTGGAAGGGAATTTGTGGGAGTTAATGGGAACGGTGGACATCATCAAGGAGGAGATCCTAAAAATGGAAAAAATGTCCCAATGTAGCCATTGCCAGGAGTCTCTAGAAGAAGGAATTTGCCCCATGGAGGAATCCTCTATTAAGCAGTCTGTCTTTGGAACTTCAGTCAGATATGAGTAGTCTGGAGCTCTTTTTTATCCTCCTTTAAATTTTTTTTGTATTTTTTTGTGTAAACAGCTCATCGGGGTTCCTAACATCCCCTCTCCCTTAGAAAAATCTTTGTCCTCAAAGCTTTAGATGTGGAAATTGATGCAGAATCTAAAGGATTGGTTCCCCTATAGCATCCTCAGGTTGCATTCCGGGCCACTGACGCCTTTTGAGTTTTAGGGAGGGTTGCTTGGAAGGTTGTAGACAAAGAAGAACCATATCAGCTGCATGAAAAGTGCGTTCAGAACGGTGTTGATCAGCTTGTTGTTTTAGTCGAATTCTTTCCATGTGAAGATTGTCCTGTAGAATGAGAAGAATATGATCGCGGTTTTGAAGAACCGAGTCAATTTCCTAAACTGGGGAGCTGCTGAGGGTGTATGGAAGAAGAGCTGGCGTCACCTGTCCATAGACTGCTTTATATGGTGTCCTTTTAGATGTGGTATTGTACCACTGGAGCGCTTCTAGGAAATCCATAGATATAGTTGTCCAAATCTGTGTAGGGATGGGAAAGGGTTCGAGTAGTCCCGAAAGGAGTGTCGTTTCACCCTTGTTGACTTGGAAAGTATCATAGTTAGCCACCATCTGTTGAATTGTCATTTTTACTACCTTCCAAAAGAAGTTACTTTGTTCCCAGTCATACATTTTGAGGAACCTAGAGTGCTCTGCTGATGAAGAAGCATGGAGTTCATAGAAGAGATAGCCCTGTTCAACATATTGCAACCAATTTGGAACAAGCAAAGAAATAGTTGTAAGAGAAACTAGGTCATCAAATGTGCGAGAAGGAGAATCTGCAACCATATTGTCCTTACCCTTCTTGTAAGTGATCGCATAGGCATAACCCATGAGTTGGATAACCCATCAGGTGTGCGGGGGAGGAGACCCATTGCTCCAGGAAATTTTGCAAACTCTAGAGATCAGTCTTTATGTAGAAATAATTCCCTAATAGGTATGGCCGCCACTTCTGTACTGCATGCAAAATAGCTACCATTTCCTGCTGAGATGTAGATGCAGCTAAATTCTTACCGGAAAGGTCTCTTGAAGGAGACAAGCCCACTGGTTTAGCAAAGACACTTGCATATCTATCCAAGGAGGTAGGGGAGACCATTGATGGGTGCATCTGAATGGAATGGAGTTGAGCAATGACACCATGTGAATTCTTCTTAAGGATCTTTTCCAGGCGATGTGAACTGATGATGCGGAGAGACCCTTGTTGTAAGCCCTTAAATTTGTGTTGTTTCCCATTGATTGAAAACTGCATCCAAAGTTCAGCAAAATCCCATAAGATGGGGCCAAGTGTGCGTAACCATTGAACACCCAAAACCACATCACATCCTCCTAGGGACAAGGCAAACATGTTAGAGTGCAGGTTATAATCTTCCAGAGAGATACGCACATTGTGACACTTCCCCTTGCAAGGTAAGGTGCCCCCATTGGCAACCATGACTTCAAAGTTGGAGCAAGGATGTACAAAACAATCAGCCTGTTTGGCGATCCGAGGGTCAATGAAGTTATGAGTGCTACGAGAATCAATGAGTATTGTAAGAGGAAGCTTCTTGAAGTAACCGCTGACCTGCATTGTTTGGGGGGCGGTGATGTTGGATAAAGCATGGATAAACATCTATGGTTGTTCATCCTGAGTTGGGGGGTTAATAGGAAGCTCCTGAATGTCGACCTGATCATCCATTGTATCTGGAGATTCTTCACCAATTTTAGAGGCAGACGGATAATCCATATCCAAAAGATAGAGCTTTTGTTGAACACATCTATGTCCCTGAGTTAATTTCTCATCACAATTGTAACAAAGCCCTTTTTCTCTACGTGCCTGCATCTCTGTCTCAGACAAATGCTTGATAGGAGTTGGTCGAGGAGATGGCAGGATGGGAGGTCGTTGAGAACCCATATTTTGGAAGGGAACAAAAGTGGGTTTGGAGCGTTGTTGGAATGCAATCTTGTCTTCTTCCAACTTAGCCAACCCTAGGACTTCCATCATTGTGTTGGGACAGAACATTTTAACCTCTGACCGAATTTCATTCTTAAGACCACTGATAAAACAACTCCTGTAGAATTCATCAGACAATCCTTTTGTGTGATTGGCTAATTTCTCAAATTCTGTCTGATACTCTCTCATAGTGCCAATTTGACGAAGTTTAGTGAGTGCACCAGTGAAGTCATCAAAAGCACTAGGACCGAATAATTGCAAAATGAGTTGGCAAAAATCTATCCATTTTGGCTCGTCATGAGCCTTGATGTACCAACAGTATCATTGAAGGGCTTCATGTTCCAAATGAAAGGACGTTAGTGGAACTTTTTGGACATCAAAAGTATTATGCAGAATAAAATACGATTCTGCATGATAGATCCATCTAGTCGGATTGGTACCATTGAAGCGAGGAAATTCAAGCTTCGGACCACGAAAATTGCTAGAAGAAGAGAACCCATTGGTTGTAGAAGATTCTTGCTCTCGGTTATTGTTCATGACTGAATGCTGAAGATGGAAGCTGAGAAATTTTTCATCCAGATCTTGGGGTTTGGTTTAGATGGCTGCAAGTGCTTCCTCCATGGTTTTTGCTCCTGCGCGGGTGACAACCATAAACAGGAGTTTTTTTTTTTTGGGGGGGGGGGGGGGAATGGATAGAAAAACGCAAACAAAAGCTTATTTAGTAAAGGGAAATTTGGATTTGGGAAACAATCGGATGGGTAATTGGGGTTTGACTAGGTTTTGGACACTTTCTGATGGACAAGGAAGCAAAAAATGAGGATTTCAGAAGCGAGGTGAAAGAATGAGAAAATTTGTCAAAGAGGGACAAAGAAGCAGAAATAGGGAATGAACACAGTGGCAAAATTTGGAGGCGAGTAGGTGAAAATTGAAGAAGTTATGGAAAACCATAAAAATAGACAAATGTGAGATTTCTGGCTTTGGGAAGTAGAATTTGAGATAGGGTCCTCAGGAATGAAATATGCAGAATGGGATTGCAGGGGTGTCCAGGAAGTTTCAAGGGAAACAAAGTTAAAACAAGGGAGATATGGTGAAAAAACGGATCTACAATGGCGCGGAGGGGATCAGAACAATTGCATCTGAAACAACACAGAAGGGATTGACAATAGATGGATCTGAAACGACGCTGAATGGATCGAAAATGACTGGATCTGAAAAGGATTTTAGAATAGATTTGAAACGGCTTGGAATGGATATGAAACGACGTGGAAGTGATCGAAAACAGTTCAGCTTAAAATAGATATGGACCCCAGATATGTTCGGCTTCCTATCAGTTTAGGGGTTTCACTCGGCCACCAATGCTATCTGACGGCTTGCGTATTGGGGAAGTACCCCTCACTTCACGGCTCAGGTAAAACTAATAACCGCTTTGCCACAAACGACAGCTCTTGGTTTACCTCATGGGTGGAAACTAGTCAATCAGGTAGGGGTCGTTTCCCTTTTCGCTGGAAGGTCCTTTTAATGGGCCAGCTACTTTGGGGTTCCTGTGGTACTCCTCACAATGAGTTTTAGGGCTTATGCCCAAGTACTTCCCACAGTTAAGCAGATAGGGATTATTCCCAGATCCGAACTTGCAACAGATGTAGAAAAAAAAATTTGGCAGAAATTCCACCCAACGAGCCCAAGAAAGTGCTATGATACCATATGTGAAGAACCTGCAACAATTAATTAATGAAAATACGAGATAGCAGAAATAACAGAACTCAGAATCACTTTGATTGATCGCAGGCCACTTCAAGGGGGCAACCTGCTTGGAGCAAGCTCAATACAAATAACTTCATGGTACCTTCATTGGTCTCAACACAAACTTATATACTAAGTCTAGGCTCCAATACCATGTGTCAATACAAACCATGGGCCAATACAAACTATGGATCAACAATTACTACAGGACGACTTACAAAGGATATGCGTCCAACAACAATAAGACAAACTATGGATTAACAAATACTACAGGACGAATTACAAAGCATATGCGTCCAAAAACAATATACTAACAAAGTAAATAAAAGGGTTGACATGGGTTCCTAACAATGAATATCAAACTTGTCGACTAGTAATAAGGCATGGAAAAAGTAAAAGGAATTAAGGCTTTAAGGATAGTTTCAAAGCAATTTTTTTTTTAAATTTTCAGTTTAAAATGTTATTATACTTATGTCATATTTCTATGATAATTAATGTTGGCTTTGTGAAGACGAATTAATCTTAAACTTGTAATGGAAAAAACTTTGAGAAATATTGGATATTCATTGAATTACCAGACCATGTGCTCTTCTCAAGATTAGAGAAGAGAGCTTCCATGCACTTCTCTCTCGAAGAGTTCTATCATGCACATATTGGGCTAGAACCTCCATGATCCATTGGGACATTAGACTATGAGACCATGCGCTCTTTAAGAAGAGAGATTCCATGCACATATCTATAGGGATAAATGCACATGACCCCTTCTCTCTCAAAAGAGAGCTACCATGAACATACCTATTGGGCCAAAACCACATGATCCCTTGAATATTAGATTATCACACAATGTGCATATCTATCTCTTATCTTTAATAAGATAGCCACCATGCACATATATATAGGGATAGATGTGCATTACCCCTTGGATATTAGATTATTAGACTACATGCTCTTCTCTTCGCAAGGAGGATACCATGTGCACATTTAATATGAGGCACTACTCCTTGTAGTTTCCCCAATAAACATAAGATAATGATATATTAGGATTTATATGTGGATGTTTATATAATAATTTTTATATAAAAAATGTTGTATACAAAAAAATTCCAAATACATTTAAATATTAATCCCGTCTTCCATAAAAATAAAATTTTATTTAGAAGAAAAAATAAAGCCTTCCCTTCTTTGACTCCATTATCAATTTCCATCATCATCCTAAACTATAGATTGAAATAAACAGTATAAGTGATGAGAAATATTCCTCAAGACCTTGGGATTTTGAGGAGGTCCTTCACCTTCTTGTGTTTATGCCTATCAATTAGAGTGCATAAGAGGAGGTGGATACCTAGGGAATTTGTTAACATGTTATGAAACTCAAATAAGTTAGTAGTAGACTGCAAAATTTGAGAGAGAGAGAGAGAGAGAGAGAGAGAGAGAGAGAGAGAGAGGACATTTTATCTATAAACTACCATGGATATTCCACTAGAAAAGTTCATTAGAAAATATCTTGCAATTTTCTGTAAACTCTTACTTATGTTGTGTTTACTGAAGATTTAATATTTGTTGTGTTAGCTTAATACCATAGAATGTTAAAATAAACCAAAAGGAAAAAGAAAATAGGTTCAGTATAATAACACATCCACACAAATAACACAATATATACCCTGGGAAAACCCACTATGGGGAAAAACCCATACAAAAGTGAGGACTACGCCTTTCTCTTTTCCTCTCCAATATACAATGCAAATAAAAGGAAGTGGTACTCTTTATGGAGTTACCTATGACACTATGATCTTTATGGCTACTACATGATCTCCTTCTTTCTATGTTATTCTCTAATATCCACTACCTTACCCTTACTCAGCTATGGAACAATACAATAACACTGTAGGAATGAAATTCCTTCTTCTCCTAGTGGCCCAATATTTAACAATGTCTTCTTAGCCATGTAGGGTTAGTTTTAGGGTTTTTCAATGCTTCAATATTAAGCCCTAAATATGGGCACATTTCCCCCTATATTGTGGTTCATTACATTAGTTTTGATGTCATCTTTGGTCCATTAGTGGTAATTGTCATTAGTATGGTTATATTAGTGATGTCAGCTTGGGTCAATTAGTTGGGATTGTACCCCTTAGTCTCCTATATACAGGAAGGAGACCTTTCATTGTGGTTCATTACATTAGTTTTGATGTCAGCTTTGGTCCATTAGTGGTAATTGTCATTAGTATGGTTATATTAGTGATGTCAGCTTGGGTCAGTTAGTTGGGATTGTACCCCTTAGTCTCCTATATATAGGAAGGATACCTTTCATTTGGAGTATCTCGTCCGGTCTTGTCTTGTGTACTTAGTACATTGTATAAGGAGGTTGCTCCCTCGAAGAGGCTTGTTATTTAGCTATTTTATTCAATCAAGTCGTGGAGTACTCTTTTTGATCTATTTCTTGTCTTTTCATACTCTTCTTGGAAATTTGTTGCATAACATTTGGTATCAGAGCTCTTTCCTTGGGACTGTGTTCTTCAAAACGAGTCATCTTGGAATTTTAGCTATAATTTTTTCAATCGAAGATTAAGAAATTTTGGGATAAATTGGACGTATTTTACTCGATAATTGTCCTAATTAAAATATATCAAAGTTTTAGCTAGAGACTAAAACGTTTTGGGGAAAATTAAAAATATTTTACTAAATAGTTGGTTTGCTAGTTTAGGTGAGAATAACACTATATAAGTAACACTAGTTGCACTTGCCTTCTTCAATAGTTTATGTGCATTTGGACCTTTTTCCCACGGAATATGAAGTTTTTGGTCTGCGATCAATTCCATTGAAATCCATTTGAGGACTATTTTCATGACTAATTACAAAATAGTGTTATGGAATCCTCACTAGGACAATCTAGGTTCGAAGCCAATACTAACTCCATCATGCCATGAGCATGGCATTCAACCAAAACAGTCACAATTATTCAGGATCAGGATTCAGGTAGCCTAAAATTTGACAATCTTATGTCTTCCTAATGTTATTTTTGTAGGTTAGAAAAAAATATAAAGTGCATTGTAACATTTTGTCCTTGACAACAAATTTCAAGCCTTCCTTTTGCAATGTCTTCTGCAGTGCATTTTTCTATTTATGCCCATTTTTCTATGTACATAACAAATTATGGAATTTAGAGGGGAACAAATTCATGGAAAAACACATTGGAGACAAGGACGATCCGAGCAAGGCAAACTGGCCTATAAATACATTTCAAGAAATCTAAAATGCAATACAAACCATCTGGCTATTGTTAACTGAGATTCACAAGGATGCCATATCTCAATCATCAAATCTGAGCGCACACCAAGACTCTCTGCTTCCGCTCCTTATACCCATTGCTCATGCTAAATTAACCAAGCTCAAAGAAATTGAATATTACTCCTTAAATATCCACAGAATCGTCCAAACCTAACCCTTAAAACTATCAATCTTGGTGCCACAATTTACTCGTTTAAATTGGGTCAATAGAATATAGTCCATAGTTTGAAATCTTTTATCTTGACACATAGAACAATTTACTTGTTTAAATTAGGAGAATAGAATAAAGTCCACAGTTTAAAAATGTTTGTCTTGGCACATAGTATTCATGGGATTTTGTTTGATGATATTTTTTGTTGGTATGGTAGGTAGATTCTAAGGTAACTTTTCTTAATCTCTTAGAGTTTGGATTAGTTGATGATAAATCATATTAAAATAGGGTGGTTTTTTGTTGGAGTTGGCATGCACCCTTTTCTTACATTAATTTTGAACCCTCTTATGAGTTATGAGGCATATCTCTTTACCATATTTTCCATGTATACATTTATATCCACCCAAATTACATACTCGTCTATGCTCACATGTATTCGTGCCTATGCTGCAATAAGTATATTACTCGTGATCTTATATTCATAAAAACAACTATATCTATAAAAAAAGACTTAAAAGGAAAAATTAATCTAAACCCTCCATGCCACTTCAAGATTCAATCACCAAAATTTCATGTGGGTCTATGTCCCGCCAAAGCAGACTAGGATTGTTTCGAGGGAATAATCTCTTTTCTTCCCCCCTTCTCATAGGTGAAGTGCAAGATCATGGTTTTGGCGTTTGTTTGATACATTTCTATAGGGGAAAATCATGGATTTATCAAATTTGGGTTCCACATCCAACGTTGAGAGGCAAAATTGCAGTACTGACGACTCTCCGATCTCAAGTAAGTTTGATTTTTCTTCTCTTTCATTTTCACTCTGGAGGTTGTTAATGGGTGAAAGGGCAGTTGGACTGGCATATAATTTTTTTGTTTTATTAAAACAATGGAACCCATACAGGTTTCATCTTCTTAGTTGAAGATGTCTAGCCATGAAATATCAGAGCCCATATTTGCAAGTGCAGTGAATGAGTCTGTGGGATTTGAACTCGTGACAATTTTTTTCCAATTGGCCATCGATGGAATGCTCGTAGTTGGGAATTAGATAATGTCAGGTGAAAGCCTTTCCTGGTTATATCTTCTTTGTTTAGGTTTGGGAAAATAGTTCTAATGTTAAAGCCCCTTTTCGATGCAGGCACTCTGTTTGATTTTCCCAATAGGCCAAACCCATTTTGCCCAAATATCAGACCTTAGTCATGATGTATATCCAATAAAACTTGTGCAATTTTGATATTAAACAAAAATGCATCTTGGTGATCGTAGCTCAGAAGCCCACCGAGTGCATAGGGTGCATCGTACTATATGTGAATATGCATATTTAGATTTCAGGATTTATCTGTCCCTCATAAGGATTAGAGAAATAAGCAAAGTGTCTTATCCCAGATAGTGGATGTATTGGATTGCCTATAGATCCAAACGAGATAACACGTTTACTTGAGTAAAGGGATCATTGGGTAACATCTATATGTTTTTTTGTCATGCCATTCAGAAGCTCACCGAGCACTAGTCCAATTCGGATGAACCAAATTATTCCTGTTATCTTCACCTATTACAAACAGAGAGAACGAAGAAAAATATGATAACAAGGTACTTCCTTATCTAACTAACTTAATTGGGGAATATCAGCGAACTAGGGAAAGTATTTCTTCTACCGAGAGGATCTTATTGGGTAAATAGAACAGGGAGGCACGAAGTGGTTGGTAAAACTTAAATAAAGCAAGTAAACATATAAAGGAAAGGTCCCATGCTGTCTGCTAGTATCTGGAGGTTCATTCATCCCGACTTTAAAGAGAAATAGTGCTAATATAACTCAAAAAATATTCCTTCCTAAGCAGGTGGGTGGTAACATTATAAGGTAAAAGTAAATAGGCAGCATAGTAAAGGGTTCATAGTGCAGTTTTAAGTGCCTTGCCCCACTCCCATAATGTGATCTCTTAAGTTCTAAGAGTAGTTCCTAAGTAAGGCATTGGAAAAGGGGAAAGTTAAAATAGAGGTTAAACATTAATCCTGTTATGTCAGGAATTTGTTTTTACCTTTCAACAACTTGATAACCTTTTTTATCAAATTTGCTGATTTCTTTGACTTTATTTTCTTCAATTACTATAGAAAATTATGGTATTTGTAGGTTTTTGTCTTTATATTTATTTCATTTTTTCTCCTTGAATAAGGAAGTCATATTTAGCATCATGAACAGGGTTCAGGTTTTAAACCACGTGCAAAATAACCCAAAGTTGCTAAAAAGCACCAAAACAGCGTTAAAGATATTCTTGTAGCGCTGGAGTTCAAAATCACCAAAGGCGCGCTACAAGAATATCGCGATTCCAAATTTATCCGATTTTTCAGCAAATTTTGGCACGCTTGGGATAATGAATGATTGATTAGGTGTTTTAAGAGAATTCATTACGTGTTGAGGCCGAGAACATCATGATTCTAAGTGGTTACACATCGTGAGGAAATCGTGCTCATCATCAGCCCAGGTGTAATTTCTTATGACAGGTAGCAGCATGGTTGGAGGTAAATGTGGGATAAAATTGCCACTTACAAGTACATTCAAAGATGAAGAAATTTAGTGAAGTAGCCATAATCACTAAAGAACCGGAAATTGTTGATGCTGAACAAAGGAGAGTTGTTGATGGGTGCACGGGAAATTAGGGCTTCCTGATTTTGTTGCTGGCAATCAAATTGAATGCTGAAGGACGTCTGTACATCCAAGGTGACTCATTTGACAGCTCAGGTCATGATTTTAAACAACTGCAGTGGCGCAATTTCAAGGTATTCCTAAAAAACCAATATAACAGTAAATTTGGGGGTTTTTTCGCTGGGGCGTACTCTGTCAAAATTGATCAAAGGAGAAGTTAAATTGTGCCTGCAAATGCAATTTCAGCCAGAGAAATAGCAATCTCTGATGTTCTATGACGCCAGGGTGAATGAGGGTTGAAAATAGCAGTTTTGTTTTTTATGAAATTTAACCCTATCGAAGCTAAGATCATAGTGCTATGAATAACCTGTACATTCGAGAGTATTTTTAACCTCCTACAGTAATCTCCTGCTTGCAAACAATACCAAAAGGATATCATTCAATTTGCAGTGATTGAAGAAGAATGGGTAGGAGTGGTAAAATAAACAGAGCTGAACCAACTGATGTAGGATGGATTGAAAAACTACCTGACTGTGTTGAGTTGTTTCAACAAGCTGGTTGGATGGATTTTTTCAGAAAGATTGATGGATATAATGCAAAGGTGTCCTGTAAGTTTGCCCAGGGTTTCAAGAATGACATGGAGATTTTTGATACTCTGAAATTCAAGCTGACAGTAAAACTAATTTCAGAAGCCACAGGGATTAAGGATGAGGGCGAACAATGGTTTAAGAAACTGCCCTTTGACTTTGATCCACAAATATACCTCTTACCAAATGTCACCCCTGATTGGAATAAGGGTGTGCTTATCCAAAATGTCAGAAAGGAATGGGTTGAGCCAATCAGAATATTACAGAGCTATGTTACTTGTGAGGGCAGGTATGCTTTTGTATACAAATATCATTTTAGATTCCTTCAGCACATGGTGGGGGTGTCCAAGATGAACCTGCCATTCTTCTTTTTGAAAAGTTTACAGAAAATGTCCAACAAGGTGAAAGGGCCAATAGATCATTCTTCTCAATCCATCTTTCACCATGGATTAATCAAGTTGATTATTAGTACTATCTTGCAGCATGAAGGAAAAACCTGGGACTTCTTCATCTTTTGGTCTGGTTTTGAAGATCAAAAATCTAAGAGGCAAGCAGATAAGGGTAAGGTCTTGTTGATAAAATTAGATCATAAGCCAAAACTTGAAGATAAGGAAGAAATCAAAGTTGAGGAAGCATCAAAGCATGTGGAGGAAGATAATGAACCAAAGCCCTTCTCAGCCAGCTCTAAAGGCAAGTATTCACTGTTTGAAGATAAGAAGGAACAACCTAAACAGAATTTGGCACATGTAGCAGATCCTCATGAAGTGAAAAATGTTGATATAAAAAAGGTAGTTGTACCTAAAGAGGAAATTCACACTCAACCGAGAAGCCCTATCACTATTCTCTCCGATGATGAGGGATATTTACTGGAAGAAGAGCAGCCCATCTTCAAAACAGAAGTCAAGATCGAAGTAGAGAAAGAAATCCATGCTTCAGATAGCAAAACAACAAAATCTAACATGAAAAGAAATAAACTTGAAGTAGTGGAGTTGGCTGCTATCCAGCATCAAGGAAAGGAGCTGAAAATGATGGGAGAGGTAGCATCATTTTGGAGACCAAAAACTAGGTCAAAGAACAAGCTGAGATTGAACATGAAGAAATTGCTCAATCCCAAATTAAATACAAATGAAGTGACTATCTTGGATGAGGTGTCTATGGATGATAAACTAGAATTAGATAAAATGCAGTCACAGTTAAAAGGAGAAGCTCCTTCAGTTGAGGCAGCAGGTGAAGAAAATCAGAATCCTAGCATTGAAGACACTGCTACAGAACTGTTGATTGAAGAAGCAGAAATCTTCAAGAAGATTGATATACCTTGGAGACCTAATGAGGAACCAGATTCTACAATGGATAAATTAGCTAACTCTGACAGGGAGAATTTGCAGAAAACTGTTAAGCAATACAAACACCAGATGAATTATATGCAAGAGGTCAATGATGGATTAATGATGGCTAACAGAAGGTTGAGAGAGGATCTACAAGATGTAAATGATAATTTTCAGGAGCTGATAGCAGATACAAAAGAAGCACTAAAAAGAAAAAGAGCTGCTGACATGCATTGCACGGAATTGGAGAAGACAATCCAGGACCTGTAGCAGAAAAACAAAGAGCTCATCAAAAAGATAAATGACATGGAGCAGGAGCAGAAGAAGGCTAAGAAGAAAGACCAAGCATCAGATGGTATCGCTCTGCTGGCTGAAGTGGGAAAAGACCTATAAGAAAGTTGTACATTCAATTAGTTGTCATTAGTTAGCAAACAGATATGTTAGTGATATGCTATTTTTAGCATATTTTGTAATTTTGTAAATATTCTACATTTACTTTACCTCATCGAATAGGTGGAAGGCAGTTAGGGTTAGATGCCTAATTGATTTTGTAAAAGCATAGTATTTAGAGATGTTAGGAAGTCATTGAGAGGGTTGGATTTTTGGGAGCTTCAGGAGGTCTCCAGACTACCTTTGTCTTCAGACTTGTTCAGAGCTAAGTACTATGACTCTTGTATGCATTTGATGACAGACTATGAAATATATGACACTTGTTACCCTTTAGTATATGTTTTAGCTTTATTTTGAGTTTGTTTAACTACTGGACTGATATATTCATTGTTGGTTCATGATTTCTTTACTTGTGATGCTTGTCAGCCCTGAATGAACTTTAAAATTATATGCTGATTGATATTTGTTGATTATATGATGTATCTTTGTCTTTACTTGTTTATAATTCAGTTTCTTGCTTAGCTGATGAATGTAATCCCTGATTGACTACCAAAATTATAACCAAGAAAACATTCCAGAAAACCTAAAACCTAGTTTACTTTGTTGAGTTTTATTTGAGATTGTGTTGGCTTGTTTCTTTAGCCTTGGAAACAATTTCTGGCACAAACAAATCCAAATACAGTTTTTTAAAGAAAATTTAAAAAATTTGCAGTTAGTACTCCAAGTTGGAGTATTGATACGCTGCAGTAATATTAGGAACCTATCTCTTTTTTTTGGTGAAAATTTTGAGAGTATGTAATGAATTTTATAGGAATTTAAGAGCCCAAGGGAAACTTACCCCAATGAGCTGCACTACAAAGAGGAGACTTCCTTAAGTTCAGGTGCTACGTTTGAGCTGTATTCATTCTACCAAATTTCCCAAGACTTTCACCTAGCCTGATTTCTTTTAAACTCATGCTATGCCAGTGGGGAAGATCACATCGAGAATGAAACCCTTGTGGATGGATTAACACTCTGCCAACCTCACCAGTCAACCATTTCCAAATGGGAAATTTGGAGCCAATAAATGCTAACCTCACCAGTCAACCATTTCCCAATGGGCAATTTGGAGCCAATAAATGTTGGGGGCGACATCAAAAGTATGTGCTATTTTGGGGGGAAAGGATTCTGGCATTGGTGTGCCAACATTGTTTTGTTATAAATGTCGATTTAAATATTTGGTTTATTGGACTATATGAAGAAAAGTGAGTTATTCTTGTTCTTAGATATTCATATTTATATCTAAAAATTTAGTCTTAGATTTTTTAAGCACATAAGATTTTTTTATCTATAAAGCTGTGAATTGTTCATGTTCAGATCACTTGTTACTTCACAGATTCATTTCAATGCATTTTTATTTTAGTATTGCATGTTCTTTATCTAAGACCAACTTTTGGTGCATATACAACATATTGTTCTTCCAATGGTTTTTTGGATTTGACTGTCGCTCTGTTTCACATTCAATAGGCCAATATTTGTTGCATCTGATGACTAAGTTTCACTAGTGCAAAACATATGTTATCTAGTTTTAAGGTTTAACATTGTAGAGAATTGTTTCGTTTTCAAAGATTCTAACATTGCATCAATTGTTTTTATGCCATCTTTTGGCTAAATTTCCTCGACAATTCAATATATTTGTGTAAGAGTTTCATTCCTTGGGAATGATCAGGTACGAGATAGTGTGCTATCCAGTCTCGCTACCATTTGAATTTCGGTCCATAGTCACTTTTATTTCCTGTCCATATTTATTTTTGTTCAATGTTGTCCCGGAGATTAATTATGGGTTATCTGTCGCAGAGTGTATGCCTTCATATCTCAGTGGGCATGCCTTGGAAACCCACATTGATTGAGGTGAAAATAGATTGCAGTGGAGTATACATAGGTTGGGGCAGTTCTTAGGTTGAATTTAGAGGGAAATTGTGTCCTTGTACACATATCCTAAATTCAAAACAACCAGTATTAAAATAAAATGAATAAATAAATATCAAGCACATAATTTTTTCATGTCTTTGCTAGTCTTCCCTAGCATGCCCATAGCATATAATACTTACCTCCCATGAGAAGACATACCTTGATCCATAATTTATTCCACCCAAGATGCGGAAGGCACTGTGAATGGCTCTACATTTAGTAGATTTTTCATGATTTGGTGAACTGGCACTATGAAGAAGCATGTCTGTGAATGGCTCGACACTTAGTAGATTTTTCATAATTTGGTGAACTAGCATTACCAAATCCTACAACATTCTTCTATTGTTATTTTATTGGTGGTTAATGCTATTTGAGTTTGACTTAGTTGTGAATCTGTGATAGATAAAAGAAAACTGGTTGATTTTCAAAAAACAAAGCTAGATCGTGTAAGTCATTGTACACTGTTGGTTTCACTTTATAATGATGGATGATGGGAATCATTAAATTTTTGAATCCTTTTTTTTACATATTTCCATGGATTCTCCATGGAGGTTTGGATACTATGTACTATCTTGTTATTCTTCAACAAAGTGCTTCATTTTTGTTTCCATGGCCACTTAAATATAGATGTGGATATTTCAATAAAAACGTTTCATAAGGAAAGACATAGTTTTTAATATTGTTTATGTTTTAGTATAAATTGATCATTCATATGGTCTTGAACATCACATTTTGTGTTCATCTATCAGATTGAAATAAATTGATAGTTATTTGCAGGCTAGGTAAGTACACTGAAACTGTGTTCTCAAATTGGTTTTTATGTGCATTTTTCAGGACTTGAGAGAGAGCACCAAAGACATTTGGAAAAATTGGTGCTGAAAAGAAATTTTTTTCTTTGGCGATTTCGAAATATCTTAAACAATCATGAACATACTTTATGACACATGGATGGTTGTTTCTACTCATGACTCTTTTGAGCATGTGTATAGGAGCTATACTGTTGATACTGAGTGGGCCACATGAAAAGGTATTATGCATAAATTTTACATAAATTTCATCCTAAAAATGTTAGTAACCCAACAATGTAATTTTTTAAAGTTGTATGCAGGCATTAGATTGCAGTTTTACCTATATCTTCTATAAATAGTGGTGTGTGAATCCCTTATTGAACCCTAGTTTGAAAATTAGAATGTTCATATTTTTGTTCGACCCTTATGAGATTTACATGTCATCCTTCTATGCATATGATAATCAATTTTTTCTTGGCTTCTGTTTTATCGCTATATTTTTTGACTGCAGGCGTTTTTCTAATCTAAGGGTAGTTAGAGTGCCAAGCAGATTTTTTTCATTTGTTCTGATTTGAGTGACATATTTGTAATTTTTAACTGTACTTTCGTAACTGTGGCTGTGTTGCTCATGCTACACCACAAACTTATTTTATGGTGGGGTCAATTATGAAATCCCCCCACACCCATAGATATGGCCCATCTTAACCCTAGATTTAAGCACCAAGATGGATCATAAAAAAATGAGGTTTAATAACATGATTGTTAGAGTGAGGCACCATGCCACCAAAAGGAGCAATCATTAGTTTTTTAAAGAAACCAAAACTGGGGAAAGGACAAAGATAAAAAGAGAGGGAAATATAACATTTGGTTAATTAAGGTTAAGAGTTCTATTAACTTTGTTAATGGTTTCTATATTTGGTGGTTAAAACGAGGCTTTGTGATCATCCCCACCTACGTTCAATTTCTATCAATGGGATGCTTTCTCCTCATGGGCCACTTTGTCTCTACATGGAGCCATTTTATGTCAATGAGGCTAGGTTAGGCAATATTTTCCTTCAGAAGTATAATAGCATTGACATTAACACCAACAAATAGATGTAAACGTCTAAGTTTTTTTCAACTTCAATACTTTGTTGTGTTAATCTACTTGCAAGAAGGAAACAGAAATTGAAATGACAACGTGTGTTGATGTACCCATGTGTTGCAAGCATAGTAGGAAAATCAATAAAAGGAAATGGATCTAAACAAATTTGTTTTCATCCTTAATACTTTGGTGTGCTAATCCACTTGTAAGAAGAAAAGAGAACTTGTAATGAGAGTGGCATGCCTATCCATTCTTTTCCAACCAACAATGAACAATGGGTACCCACTTGAACCCCATTAAAATTTCAAGCCATTCAATCAACTACATTCACTATGTAAAAATAAATTTTGCCCCGAAAAGAATCCCAATATACTGCAAATGCAAACAAGTGTTGAATTAAGGATGCAACTGAAGAATTAAAACATATACTAAGTAAAGATTTGGAAACACATCTCCATAGTCATTCTTAATTAGATTCACAACCATCCAACACAATTAATCCTCGTAACAATGAATAGAGAACTAAATTAAAAATTGCAAAAAAATATATTAAAAATTATCTTTCAAAAGATGGTCCAAGAAAATGGTTGCATAAAATAAATTCACTATCAAACCATAGGGATCCAACACAGATGCCACTCCTAAGCTACGCTTTGAGGCCACTAGGGTGAAGAAGCCAACTATAGATTTATATCACAATCAACCAAACCCATTAATATGATGACTTAATGAATCTACTCACTTCAACACACTCTAGACACCTCATCCAACCATCAATCAACCATGCAACTCTCTTCCCACTTCCATACATAACACAACTTATCCCTTTCCCCTTTGCAGAAGATGAACCCAACCTTTTAAATTTAGTTTTTGTTTCTCGCCTTTCTTTATTACATTTCAGGGTGACATGCTGAGAAGCTGGGGACATTTCCCTCTCACAGATCAGGGATGCATCCTGCTGCAACACAACTATAAAAGTTTGAGAAATATGAAATTCTAGAATATACACTTTGAAGTTTGGTTTGTGAAAATTTGAAAAATATCTATAGACTGACAAAACTGGAAGCAAATTTTGCAAGAATACTTTGATTTTCTCCTATGGTTTTTATTTGGTTTAGCATTGCAGAAGATGAACCCAAAATTTTAAATTCAGTTTCTGAGAAGAATCAATCTGAGGAAAAAAATAGCAAAAATATATGCAGAATAGAGGTAAGCAACAACAACCATGATGATCCCCAAGCGTTGTGATCCCATTTGAAATGGGCGATTCTGGGATGTTTTGCTACCCAATATCTCACATTCAAATTCAATTCTACTAGAGGATCTTTGATTTCCATGATCTTACCTTAATAAGTTCATTCATTTCACAATTAATTTCAATGTCCATCAATCTAGGCAGGTGGGTAATGGAGTGGTGAAGTGGGTTTTCTAGAAAATGAGAGAGAAACGTGCCAGCCACTAATTTGAAAAATGAGGCACATAACAGAAGCTTCATTCCATACTATAATGGAGGAGAAGACATGTGTGAATGATAACTAGTCGATCTCTATATGTGTTGGCTGCTAAGTCAAAGGTAATAATCCACTATGTACGATTTTTTCAATCTTCTTGGAGTTACCGCTATATTTTGCCATCTATCTAACGATAAGATTCACATCATGTATATCTGTAATATGTATCCACCCTTTAAAATGACATGTCAAAATCTAGTCATAATTTTCTCTAGTCCATACAAGGCCAACCACCCATAATCACACAAACAAAGTCTTCCATGTAAATGGCTCATCTCTCATATTTTAATTGGGAATTAGTAAAATTAGAAAAATAGTTTGCATTGGGATTAGAGGTTTCCATTAGCAATGAGGCTAACGCCTTGGTTGTTTTTCAAGAAGAGGTCTAAACATTGAACATGGAACCATTTTGTTAGTTCGGTGAGTTTTTATTGAAATTTAGTGATTTTTAAAAAAATATTTGAATTGTTTAATCCCCTACCCTAATATTTTATCCATTCAATTTTTCATTCTGAAATTGTCATTTATACATCCAAGCATTCCAATACGACAAGGATGGAATTTATGGCATTCACTTCCTCCCATCTTCTGATGTCTCGCAACATCAACTGATGTTTGTAGTTAATATGGCTATAGAGTATTGTCATTGTATTGCAATGGTTCTCTTCCTGATATGGTTATGCATGAGTTCAATCTCATGCCCCTTCTTCCAGTTTCCATCCACTGTTGTGTTGGGTGATCAAGATATTACATTTTTCTTTTTTATAAGGAATGAGATAGAACATGAACAAGCTTTGGGACATCGTGTGGAAGTGGTTCTTGGAAAAATATAGTATGGATTCCCCCTATTCTCCAACTATGATATCATCCATGGTGATTTGAGAGAGGATATTGAGGCCTTAAAATGTTGTTACAGGCCTCAATCTCGTTGTTGGATGTTGTGCCTATCCCCCATGCATACTTATTTTCTTGTTTTACGTTGGGGTCAATTATGAAATCCCCCCACACCCATAGATACGACCCATCTTAACCCTACATTTAAGCACCAAGATGGATCATAAAAAAAATTAGGTTTTATAACATGATTGTTAGAGTGAGGCACCATGCCACCAAAAGGAGCAATCATTAGTTTTTTAAAGAAACCAAAACTAGGGAAAGGAAAAAAATAAAAAGAGAGGGAAATATAACACTAGGTTAATTAAGGTTAATAGTTCTATTATCTTTGTTAATGGTTTCTATATTTGATGGTTAAAACGAGGCTTTGTGATCATCCCCACCTACGTTCAATTTCTATCAATGGCATGCTTTCTCTTCATGGGCCACTTTGTCTCTACATGGAGCCATTTTATGTCAATGAGGCTAGGTTAGGCAATATTTTCCTTCAGAAGTATAGTAGAATTGACATTAACACCAACAAATAGATGCAAACGTCTAAGTTTTTTGCATCTTCAATACTTTGATGTGTTAATCTACTTGCAAGAAGGAAAGATAAATTAAAATGACAGCATGTGTTGATGTACCCATGTGTTACAAGCATGGTAGGAAAATCAATAAAATCAAATGGATCATAAATACTCTAGCATTTTCAACCATAGTAAGATCATAATTACTCTGGCATTGTCAACCATAGTCAATATGGGTAAGACATGGATCACCATGATCAACGATGGTTAACCATAGTCAATCATGGTCAACAATAGCCAGCCATAATTAAACACACTTAGCTATAGTTAAACAAAGTTGAACATAATCAACCATGGTTATTAATTGTCAACCATTGTTCAACATAGTTAACCATAATCAACCATTATCTAACATGGTAAAAAGTGGTTATCTATAGTGAATCATAATCAAACATAGTAAACCATATGTATTCATCTTTCCATTTAACCTTAAAGCTTCATTATGAGGAAGAAGAGGTCAAGTTCAAGAATCAATATGTTCTTAACCCTTGCATATGAATGTAGAATGCCCCGTGTTAGGAAGACGGCTACCCAACATAGTAAGCAAATGAACCAACGTCATCAAAGTTTTGCTAATAGAGGCCTACATTTTTACCATCCATAATAAAATCATATGGCTCATGGAGATCCAACCACTCCTGGATAAAAAGGACCATGTTATTCAGAACAATGTTAAATTTATATGCAATCTGTTATGGATTAGAACTAGATGGATTGAGTAAATTATTGGATGGAGTAATGCTAATTAATTGTTTTCTACTCCTTCTAGGTTTCGATCTAGATTTGAGTCCAATGTAGAGCTTTATAATACTCCTATGACTAAGATGGCTAAATCAGAAAACTCCTACTTAGATGTTCAAATGAAGAACATAAACATTTTTCTAAAGTATTGTCTTACCAACTTGAAGAGTACATTCCAAGGACAAAATGGAGTCTCTTAGTACAAACATGAAGAATACCTTTAAGGGTGAAATGGAGGAAAAGAACTTTCTGATGTATCAAGCATTGGTCTTTAAGCTGGTTATACTCTATTTCAATGCTAAAATCCCGAACCAACCTAAAATTTAATCAGCAATATGTGAAAATAAACAAATCACTCAAGCTAGCTCAGATCTCGGGCCTTTAAGCTGATTATACTCTATTTCAATGCTAAAATCCTGAAGCAGCCTAAAATATTGTTTCTTTCCTATTTAATATGTATTATGTTCTAAGTACATGTTTGTATTCATCTATCTAATCCTAAAGTACCTATGCTATTTTTAACGTATATATGCATGCTAAGACTTATAATTGTTGGTCTGTATATACATATGCTTTCCTCTTTCCAAAAAATTTAAGCATGTTTTCCCTTGTTTTTTTACTCATTTAGTATTTCCTTGTTTTGGGTGACTTAGCAAAGGACCATGTG
Organism: Larix kaempferi; assembly: GCA_027924585.1. Lineage (NCBI taxonomy): Eukaryota > Viridiplantae > Streptophyta > Pinopsida > Pinales > Pinaceae > Larix > Larix kaempferi. The sequence goes on from BSBM01000150.1 coordinate 3,960,092, forward strand.
ATTGCATAAATCATTTGTTATACTACAAGTTTTGTTGGAATAATGTTTAGACACAAATATGCACACATGTGTTGGGGTCATTATGTAAAGAGATGGCATAGCTAAGAGAGTGCGGCATGTAAGTCTTACATGGACTGCCTAACTTAGGTTTGTTGTGATGCATTGTTTCAACATTATTATAATTTTTCAAACTCTCTACAGATCTGTCATACATTTGGTGTAATATAACATATTTCTCACTTAGAATATGAAGTGACAGAGAAGAACTTTTTTTGTATGGGAAATTCGACATATATAATTTGCTTTCTATCATTGAAGTGAAAAAAAAATTAATTGAGGTCTATATTGTCACATGGATAAGGGATTCATAAATGTTGGTTGCATGATTGACTCATTGAAAGACATAAGTTTTAATCCTGCTTTTTCAAATTGAAGTGATGTCTTTAAGAGATGAAAATGGTAACAAGTCTCTTTGCAAAATCTCTTCTATCTTACTTTAGAATTCCTTCTAACTTGATGTTTTCTTTATCATTAGCAAATCAATCATATTTTCAGATTGGGATGTCAAATTTGCTTTTGAGTTCGATGAATTTGTTTTTGTCTTGTTAGAGACAATATCGTGGATGGGCTGAAATTGCAACTGATCAAAGGGAGAAATTTCTTCAACGACTTCAACAGGTTCAACAGCAAGGTCATAGTGTTTCCCTCCTGGGGGCTCAGTTGTCTCATTTATCAGGGACCATCCCCAAGCAATTTTCATCTCAACAACAATCTACACTATTGCAGCAGGTAAACTCCACTCCCGAAGAAGCCTTTTCCATACTCTATTAAACAACTGCAAAATTTAGTTAATGCTATTGGAGGAAGGTAATGCAAGTTACATGCTAATTATTTCCATTATTTAATAATTACTAGTAAATAAGAAATATTTCGGTTATAATTATGTGGATTCTGAGTTAATAGGTTTTAGGTCATGACTTGCAGCTATAGATTTACTAAAAAAGTCAGCAATAATCAACCTTCTTGATAAGTTCAACAGCAGTAGTAATTGAACGTAAAGGTGTTTTGTTTTGGTTCTATTACCATTTATGTGTGTATGTATTGGCTCATTTGGTCAGTTATAACAACATACTAGCAACACATTGTGGTGTCAACATGTCTTCTATTAATTGTTGTCTTATGATGTGCACTAAGAATCATCCTTTTCTTTGTATAGGTAAATTTTTATCAACCAGTTGTCCTTGGAGTAACTGTTTTGATTACTTTGCATGCAAGTCATTCTTTTGCATGTATGCACTCTAGTAATTGTGGACCACTTGTTTGTTTTTTTATATTTGTTGAATAGAGGAAAGAAAAATCACACATCATGAGGGTTCCTTAAATTGAATAGTTTGTTGCCCTACACTATTACATTTATTTATTATATAAATTTGTGACAATAGTGAAGAGGGGCTTGCGTGGTTGGTGAAAGTGTGGTGCTATTAATGACCTGCAAGGATTCAAGTATCTCTAGTGACATTTCCCCCCTGTGAGTTGCTTATGCTTGTAGTTGGGGCTAGGTGCAATTGTTGGGTGACTTTGGTGTAATAGATAGTCATCAAGAGTGGCTTTTTAAGCTAAATGATTCTAATTCGAATTTCATAGGTCGGCTCTAGGGCATTTTGGGAAGGCCTACATTTTTTATTCTGGGAATGAAAAATAGATTCTTCAGGTGCACATGGCACATCAAAATGTACAGGGAGTAGTAAAATATTTAGCCTAGATGATATTACATATCACTTTGTATGATCTATCACCATAAATAACCAAAATAACATTTTATCTCATTTAACATAAAACAAGCTCATTTCTTTCTATGGCTCATTCAAATTTCTCCATTGTATAAGTGTTTAAAAAGATACATTATTCTAGCTCCACTTCTATTAATTGTTTGTATTAAACATGGAATAACTATGTTTTAGCAAAAGAGAGAACCCACCGTGTATTGTTTTCCCTCACATCCTTGAACTTCATGGCTCATAGTAATGGCATCCCATTGAGTTGTATCTGGAGATATCTCAATATTCCTCTTTGGGTGACATAATTCGTTTGGGTGATTTTAATTTCCACACTAGCACTCTATGGAGACTGATTCATGGTTTGACTAGGGATGCAATATGCATACATGAGTTGGAATGATATGGTTTCTGTTTACAAATGAGAGACACCTTCTCCTATTTGGTGAATTTCAGTCTCATCATTTTTAATGGGCGCCCTAGCTATTTAGGCTCAAATAGGTATACATGATTTTTTCCTCATGGTAGCAATTCTATTTTTGTTCATTATGTTTTTTCCAACCAGTCTTTGTTTCATTCATGGTTCATTTATACTATGAGTACTCAAAATATATTAGAACTCTCCTATCATGGTTCATTTAGACAATGAGTACACTGAATCCAATGTTACCCTCACTAATCCCAACTTATTGCAAACTGTTCATAGTTCTCTTCTCACTTTTTCCACTGTGAAAATGATTTGTTATAACTTATTGTAGACCCTTTGGGAGGCATTCCTTGCTTCTTCCCCCACTCCATCCACCACAACGAAGAGGTTCCAATGTGCATTCGTTCTTGATGATTCTGCGTTATTTTGCACCTTTAATACAATGATTGAATTTGTGTTCCCATCCTAGACTATTTCTTTTGGTTGAACTTGTCTTCAGCGTGACTCCATTAGTCACAAAATTGATTGATCTTTGATTCTTCTTTTAGGATTTGTTGATCCCCAACAATTGTCGTGCTAGTTGGGGAATGTTAGAAATGATAAGAAAAAAATCTGTGTGCAGAATTGTTGAGCTTGAAAGGTTTGATGAAACTATTGGCACAAAGGTTTGTTATAATACATAAGTGCAGGTTGTTGCACAGTTGCAGGAAAATTGCCACACCATCATCTTGGGAATTGAGTAGGTGTTGTTAACCTAGAATCCTCTGTTGGAATTGTTATGACTTACACACAAGTTTGTTTATCAAGTCAAATATGATACCTAGAGATCTAGGAGTAGGCTCCATCACCCTTGATAGTGTAATCTTGCTATGGATATAAAAAGAGCCCAAAAAAACAATATTGTAGATACATTACTTTAGATATAAAATACATGTATAGAATACAGTGGTGCCTCAAATCTCTACTCTTGGCTTTACCACTGGCTCCTAACACTATATTGACTTTAAAAACATCGCAATGGAATGCGATCCTCAATTATTCGTTCATGGTCATATTTGGACATTTTCCATTTTCTAGTTGTTAACTTTTTTCGATGGAACTTGTATTAATTTTATTCGATACGCACATACTAAATGACTATATTGACAACATATAACATCAGGTTCATAATCTTGAAAGTAGACATAATTTTCAGTCATATGGGTTTGTTGAAAAAAATAACCTTTTACAATGATGGATCCTCTCTCATATGTAAATACTTTGTCATTGTAGTTCTCCAATAACTTCATCTTTCCTTCAGTGCATCGCATCAAATAATATTTCACCTTTTCTTTGTCGTCTAAAGGTGCAATCACAATGAAAACATCTCCTGTGCAAATTACAATTGACGTCGGGGTTTTTAAATCAATTAAATTGACTATACACATAAGGTGATGGACAACAATGAACAATCAACAAAGAATTTGTAAGTTCTATATATATACATAATTTATATGAAATGAACAATCATTGTTTTTAGTTTATTTCATTACCTTCTCTAGCAATATATGAAATTCTATCGCCATCAGATGATATTGCTATTTCTTCTGATTCTAATTCTTCTAAGCTTGCTAGTAGCATTTTTCCTTTTGGATTAATCTCTATGTGTTTCCAATGTTTTACGTAGTTGTTCGTTATGTTTTCACAAACTTCTGTAGATTCAACATTTTCAGTGCAAATATGGCAAAAGCATGATTGCTTTCTACTGTCAAATGCAAACACATTTTGGAAGGATTTTGTTTGAATAGAGTGTAAATATCTAGTCCCATGTATGGTGATAGACTCGTATGGGATTGATCTATATATATATTGGATTCCAATAAGCCAAAAGAGCCTACACAATATATGAAAAAGTCACAAAGGACAACTTTTAATGTTAGTGTACATATACTTAAATGATAGACTTGCAAATAACATTTTTTTAAATTGACAATTAATATAAATTAAAAAAACTATGTACATACCTGTGCACATCTTTTGATTGTTGATTATAATCACGGCTTATATGTAATTGACACCATTGGACAACCTCTACAATTGAATGAAATCGTGCGGAAGAATGGTTCATTTTCCATCTTCGAAGTGCTCTTTTTACACATGCTCTTGCACCATCATGTTCACCTTTTCCATGTCCAGTTTCATGATGAAGTCGACATAACCAAAAAATGATCGTGAAAATTTAAATTTTCCCGCACACCAATCCAACCATATCCAATGTTGATTGAATTTAACTTCACGTCTTTTTAATGATTCATAGGAAATTTTCTCAATACAATGCTAAACAAAATGTGTATCTTGTGTACGATCATCACTGATATAAAAATGATATTCTTTAATCACATCTCAATTGTCACATGTGCTTTCAATGCCATCAACATCGTGTTGAGAATGTCTATATAAAACATGGACAAATATTGAAACTTGGTTAGAATGATAGTATTCACTTTGTATCTCCTTTTGTGCAACAAATGTGTAGTTTTCTACAAAATTAACCACAGACAAAATTGTTCTGGGTGGAAAACTTTCACGAGACTGTTTGAATTGAAGGTCTTGCCATCGTGCTCTATGTGAATGCTTGGTGTATTTATAAATTTCACTTTCAAATTTCTTCAGAAAATATGTCACACATATTTTATATTCTTCTCACAAATCAATTCATTTGGAATGTGCATCACTAGAACTTGTAGCATAATTGATGTATTCATATCTTCTCCAATCAACGGTTACATTTGACAGTGACTGACCATTACCAATAGGATATTTATTGCAGAATAAAACTAGATTTCCACAATGATGACAATGTTTTCCATTGACACATTTCTTATTGTAAAATAGTTCATCGTGGTCTCTCTTACATATAATTTGAGATATGAATTCACGTATTGTGGGAGGAGGTGGTGAATTTGTCCAAAACATTTTACCAAATTCAAGAAAAGTGTTGTAATATAATTCAAATTGCACATGAGAACGAAAACAACATGTGTCATGTATAGTAATAGGTATAACATACCATGGTTTTTGTTGCGCAAATATAGTGATTGAAATATTAATTCCACGATGATCCTCAAATTTATTGAACAATTGTACTTGTGTCATTTCCATTATATGTTTTGCATGGATTTCGTATTCATTTCGTGATACTCTTTGTCGTATCACATCCCTTGAATTTGGTGAAACTCGAGCATGTGCCAACCAATATTTATGTACAATATCTTTAACACCATCTCTCATTCTATCTTTGTAAGGTTGTCTACAAATAATTGCCCAACAAGCAAGTTCATAATTTTCATCTATTTGCATTCTGAATTTGTTATGTTTGTATAATGTCTTTCTTTAGGTTCCTATTGTTTTTTCTATTTGTGTTGTCAAACGATTTTGTCTAGTACTAGCTGAAATAATTGCTGTCTAAATTGCTCTACATGCAGCTTTGGTATCTTTCTTCCTGGATTTTCTAAAAAAAATTATTGCATCACTTATATTTTCTATCACATTATGTTTCAATTTCGACTCTTTTGTCGCCTTGTGAATACCCAATAATGACGTAGCACCTCTTAACTTCTTGGACACTAATAAGCATCTCAAAATTTGCGCTTGTCCTGCTATTGAATATTGTTTGAGAAAATCATCATAAATTTGCATAGCACGATATTGTGAAACATGTGTGGCTATTTTTTCTCCATATTTGTCACAATCAATGTCTTCTAACATTTCATCATCAATGGTGAAAGCACCTATACAATAAGTTCAATTTAATTTAACATATATCCAAAAATACAATTCATTATAAAAAATGAATTTGGAAAATACACTATATATACATACCAGGTCCAATTTCTTGTTCTTGAACTTGATCTTCAATATTGACTTCATCAACATTAACATGTAAATCCCTATTTAAATCTTCAACAATGGTCTCTTCAACTTCAATTTGTTCTTCTTGTACTCTATTTTCAATATCCATTTCATCAACATTATCATGTAAATTTGTATTTGTATCTTCAATAATTGTCTCTTCTCTTTGTGCAACCTATTGGGCACCATTTTCACCTATTTTGCCATCTAAATACCTTCTAGTTTTCTCCATAAACCTTCATACTCGATCCATAAAACCTTAATTTTATCCACAAAACTTTGGTCAAAGGTATAAATGTCGTTGCTTCTTAATACGTTGAATTATGAGATTTTTAAGGCATTTAAATTAAGATTTTATTCAAAATTACAGAATGTGCTAACTTCCTGTAATTTCTCCCAGGTTGGATACTTGCAGGCCAGCTGGGCACAAACTGAAGAGTGGAAGGAGATCCTCGATGTCCAAGGATGGTTAAACTTCTAACAAACTTGTGGTATGTTTCTCACAGGTGGCAAGTCAATGCTGGTCAACGATGACCACCTGTGCAGTCATCTAGCATAAAAACAGGGCAGTTCGATTTTATAGCGATCTAGCCTATTTTCTTGGAGATGATGGGCGATTTCGAATATAGGGAGATTGTTATTGCCGATGTCATTATTAATTTTCCATAGATATAGTGTTTCAGTTCAGCAACGAGGGTTATGTAACTATTTGTTTTGTAAGAGAAAAGACTTCTTGGATAATAGACATATGATTTTGAAATAAAGACTGGAGTATTCAATAAATTACGGTGTATGTTCATTTCTATCTGGTGAATGCGATTGAGCTTTAGAGTTCTGTGATTTTCTTTGTGTGTGTAAGAAAAGCATTGGAGGGCCCCCTTTGCCAAGCCTGCACACATATCTCTGCATCGTTGCGTGTGGTATGTTTTAATTGAAACCTGTAGAAGTCGCTTTTCGTTATTTGATTACTCATACATTGCAGAGAGAGTTAGATCATACATTGCAGAATGCGTTAGATTATATGAATAAGATTATGAGTTCTTTTATTTGAATGGTTCAACGCTGTAGAAATTATTCCAATTGTATTACTTATTTGATATTGCACTGCTAAAGATAGTTACACATTGCGAATTGTCTTCTTGTAAAGGAAATCAATGGTTGTCTGCTTTCAATAGTGAGATATTAGGCATTGTATTGTGATTCATTTTTAAGATTTAGGTTCAACATTTTAATCTCAGAATATTTCATATATGAATTGTTGGTTAAACTAAGAGATTGAATGAAGTTGATTCTGTAAGGGAGGTTTTGCATTTCACAGTTACAGCATTCTAGCATTCAATAGATTTATTTCGCAAGCAAACTGAATTTCCAGTTAAGTCTAGCTCCGAGTCTCTATATTTGGGATATGCCTCTAAGTCTCACAAACTCCAGATTGACATAAACTTAAGGTCTAATTTACACCAGTGGATTGGAACCCAACATTTTGGCGCCGTTGCCGGGGAGGCATTTTAGAAGCAGACTTCAGAAACTTAGTTCTCTTATTCAAAAGAATTTTTTTTTTCAAAAACACAGAGTAGATTTTAGTTTTATGTCAAGACAAAGAGATGAAAAGGAAGATTTATCAAAAACCCCCCCAAAATAGAAGTAACAGGAACTTCTTTAACTGATCACAAAGGATTCATTACAACTATTGATACCTTTGAAATGACTGAAGAGGAAACATCTAAGAAAGGAGGACTCACTTTCGAACAACGTAGGGAATACGAACGTAGGATGGAGATTGAAAATAAACGAAGAGAAATGGCTGAAGAAGAAACATTAAAGGGCCAACTACAGAACAACAAAGGGAGTGTGAAAGAAGGTTAGAAATTGAAAATAAACTAAGACAAGAGAGAAGGGAAGAAGAGAGAAGGTATGAAAGGGATGAAAGAGCAGAAGTAGGTCAGGAAGCCACTTTTAAATTTCCCATCTTAGACACTAGCATCATCCTAGGAGAAGAGGTAAGGATGAAAAACATTCCACCATCTGTTCTACCAAATTTCTATGGCATGACTTCCGAAGACCCAGACTCTTTCTTATTTGAATTTGATATCCTGTATCGTACGTATGGGTATACTAATGACACCCACAAATTTCGTCTCTTCCCTGCTACCCTTAAGGCAGCTGCATTGAAATGGTTCATGGGGCTAGGAGAGCATTCAATAACCAGTTGGGATGATATGAGAAAAAAATTTCTTAGGAAATACCAAGCTTACTGTAGATCAAAAGATTCAAAAGATGATATTTTTAGAATGTTTCAACAAGAGGATGAAAGCTTGGAAGAGTATCTTGAAAGATTCTCATATAATTTGCAAAAGTCTAAATACAATTCTTTGACATCTGAGATCACTCGTGCAATCTTTTTAAAAGGAATGAAAGAAGAATATCTGGATATTTTGAATGTTATGGGAAAAGGTGACATTTCCTATCTACAATTCGAAGATATTACAGACTTATGTCAAAAGTACTCTAGAGGAAAAGCCAGAAATGGAAAGAGGGATGCAACTTCCAAAGTAACAAAATCTGCAACCAGTGGCATATCCAGAGCTGAACTTGGGAACTTGTTTGAAGATTTTAAGACTGATTTATTGAGTACCTTGGGAGCATAGGTCGAAACATCAAAAACCAAGAAAAGACAAGAACAATAAGACCAACAAGATCAAGCCCTGTCTATTTTCTACCCTAAATGTAGAAAGAAACATCCATAAGAGAATGCCCTCTAAATACTGTTCAAATTTGTGGTTTATGTACTGAAAATCATAAAACTGATGATTGCCCTAGATTGAAAGAATTGCAGGCAACCCGAATGGAGGAGAATCAAAGCATGGAGCCTCCCTATTTTATGGGACAACGAAGACCTTGGCAGCCACGATTTTCAGGTATGTCTCAAGATCCTATGCAGCAGTTTCATTCAAATTATCAAACTCCTGTTCAAAATTCATGGAGTGCACCCATGCCCTCGCAAACTTGGTCTCCTCAACAACAACAACAATCCCAACCTATTTCAAACTGGCGAGGGTATACTCATGGTAACCAGACATACCAAAAAGCCTACCCAAAGCCTTATCAACAACTTTTTGCATATCCCCAATATCAGCAGAATGAAACTCCATTTTTCCAACAACCCAATCTTACTCCCCAACTAGGCCAACAACCTCAACAGCTTCAATTGCCATCCAAGCAGCCTCCACCTAGACCAACACAATTGCCAGCACAGCCAATACCAAATCCAAATAATAAAATGGATAAACCCATGTATAATGTTGATGAAGGAATGGCACTCCCCAGTTCAATCCTCCCACTTCAAAATATCAATTTAAGATCTGGAAAAACTTTACAAAAAGAATCTCCTGTTATTTTAGAAGAACAAACAGAAAATGAGAAAACTTCAAAAAAATCAAATATGGAAATGCCACAGTCAGAAAATCACAGTCAAAAAGCGAAAACATTAGTACCTCACATACCTCCCTTTCCAGAGAGGTTGGTCAAGGAAAAATTTTCAATTTCCCTACCTGATTTTGATGTTTTGAATGAGTTAACCAACGTATGTGTCAAAATTCCCCTACTGCAGGCTATAAAGGATATTCCAATCTATACAAAAGCAGTTAGGGAATTATGTCTCAATAAGCGAAGGAAGGATCCACCAACAATTCATGTGGTACACAAATTAGTAGGACTAATGTATAACACTGTTTTTATTGAAAAATACGTTGATCCAGGAATCCCAATGGTCACAATAACTATCAACAATTTTTCAATTCCAAAAACATTGATTGACTTAGGTGCTGCTATCAATGTCATGACACTAGAAACAATGGAATATCTACACTTGAGAAATCTCAGACCAACCACTATAGTTTTAGAACTAGCTGACTGGTCTAAAATCACACCTGAAGGGATCTTAGAAGATATCATCGTTTCTTTAGATTCCTGGGAGTATCCTGTAGATTTCATAGCGCTACAACCAAATTCTAATTTAGGAGGGCATCCATTGATTCTTGGCCGACCCTGGTTGGCAACAGCTAATGCTTTTATAGGGTGTAGGTCAGGAAGCATGCTCATTTCACATGGGATAGAGAGAAAACAAATCACACTTTATCCTTCTGCCCAACAACCTTCTGTATTGGATCAATTATCATGGATTAATGAAACCAAAGAACAGGAAGAAGAAATCATTCAGCCTGTCCTCAGTATCAATCCGTTCGTTGATTTTCAAGAAGAAAACAACGAGGATTTAAGAGACATGCAGTATGCTATCACAGATCAGGTTTTGGGACAGCATTTTCAGGAAAATTGCACAGTACATTCTTTAGCATTAGCACTTCATGATATTTTTAATGTTCATTCAATCACTGATGTCCAAAGCAAAACAGTTGAAATAAGTCCATGAAAACACTTGCATATCAGTGCACATCTTACCACATCACAGGAAGACCAGTTGATTGCCTTACTGAATAAATATTCTCATGCATTTGCTTGGGAAAGGAAGAATTGCAGAAGCTATTAAAGGTAGGATTTATCTATCCTATCTCTGAAAGCCAATGGGTTTCTCCCTTAGATGTTGTTCCTAAGAAAAATGGCAAATGGCGAATATGTGTAGATTACAGAGAGTTAAACAAGGCAACACTAAAAGATTATTTCCCATTGCCATTTATTGATCAAGTGCTTGATTCCCTAGCTGGGACGAACTATTTTTCATTTCTAGATGGTTTCAGCGGGTATAATCAAATTAGCATTGCAAAAGAAGACCAGGACAAAACTACTTTTACATGTCCCTGGGGTACATATGCCTACAAGGTTTTACCTTTTGGTTTATGTAACGCCCCAGCTACCTTTCAGAGAGCAGTCTTGGCCATTTTTGCAGATCTAATTCATGAATGTGTTGAGGTCTATATGGACGATTTTTCTGTGCATGGAAATACCTTCGAAGATTCCTTATCAAACTTGGAAATTTTTTTAAAAAGGTGTGTTGAATCAAATCTTTCCCTTAGCAATGAAAAGTGTTTTATGATGATGACTAAAGGGATAGTTTTAGGACATCACATTTCTTCATCTAGAATAACAGTAGATCCTGCCAAAAATCACATTATTGTAAATCTATCTGCACCAACCACTCAAACAGACGTGAGACGCTTTCTAGGCTATGCAGGCTATTATCGTAGATTTATTGAAAATTTCAGTAAGATAGCTCTGCCATTGTTTAAATTACTTTCAAAGGATGTCCATTTCAAATGGGATACTAACTGTCAATCTGCATTTCAGACACTTAAAGAGAATCTCTCAACTGCTCCCATTCTAAGGGGACCAAATTGGACACTTCCCTTCCATATTTCTACTGATGCATCTGATACTGCCATAGGGGCCTCTTTGGGACAAAAAGAGCATACCATGAATTATGCTATTTATTTTATCAGCAAAAATCTAACACCTACAGAATTGAATTATACAGTGACTGAAAAGGAGATGTTGGCAGTAGTCCATGCTGTGAACAAATTCTATCACTACATTACTGGCTACGAAATTTTTGTCCACACAGATCATTCCACTTTATGATATTTAATGAATAAGTCTATTACTAATGGCAGGATAACCAGATGGTTACTATTAATGCGGAGTTCCATATCACTGTTTTAGATCGGCATGGACGAGAAAATCAAGTGGCAGATTTCCTGTCTCACTTACACAATTCCGGTGAGGTTGTTGTTGTTTTAGATAGTTTCCCCGATGAACACTTGTTTGCAATTTCTGTTATCACTCCTTGGTATGCTGATATCGCCAACTATTTATCATCAGGACAGTTACCTCCATCTATGTCATCCAAAGAAAAGAAAAATATTATTAAACAAAGTGTTAGACACATATGGGTCAATGGTGATCTCTTTTACATAGGCTATGATCTAATTATTAGGAGATGTGTATGCCAAGATGAAGTTCTATATATTTTGAAAGCATGTCATGATGAACCATGTGGTGGCCATTTTGCAGAGAAAAGAACAACATACAAGATACTCAATTTGGGGTACTATTGGCCTTCTATTTTCAAGGATGCTAAGAAATATGTTAGGAGCTCTGATACTTGTTAGCGGATGGGACGGCCAGTACGATCTGATGACATGCCACTCCAGCCACAAATCCTCATAGAACCATTTGAAAAATGGGCTCTTGACTTCATTGGTCCAATCAATCCACCATCACAAAGAAAGAAGTACATTTTAGTATGTACTGACTATGTTACAAAGTGGGTAGAAGCCAAACCATTACCAAGAGCCACGGAACAAACAGTGGTAAACTTTCTTTTTGAAGAGATATTTGTCAGATTTGGGGTTCCTCGCGAGATTGTCACCGATCAGGGTGCACAGTTTACTTCTAAACTGGTGCAGGAGATAACGGCCAAATACAAAATTACACACAGAAAATCTACACCTTACCATCCACAAGCCAATGGCCAAGTGGAGTCTACAAACAAAACTTTGGAAGGAATCATCACCAAAACTGTTCAGATGCATAGAAAGGATTGGTCAGCTAAGCTTACTGAAGCTTTATGGGCATATCGAATCACTTGGAAAAACAGTACTGTTTTTTCATCCTATCAGTTAGTTTATGGTAAGCAAGTCCTGTTGCCAATAGAATTTCAAATTCATACCTTTAAGTTAGCAGCAAATTTGGGGATGAATCTTTCAAAATCACAACAAGAATGGATCCTACAATTGAATCAATTAGATGATATGCGACAGACAGCAGTAGAACACAGTATTTTGGTACAGCAACAGAGAGCCCAATGGCATGACAAGTTTATCAAAAAGAAACAATTTCACATCGGTGACTGGGCCTTATTGTTTGATTCAAAATTCAAAGACTTCAAAGCCAAGTTTACAACTCATTGGCTTGGTCCATATGTGATTACAGAGGTATATGACAATGGCTTAGTCAAACTCCAAACAGTCGATGATGAAGAACATACATTTGTGGTCAATGGCCATCGGCTAAAACTCTACACCAAGCCTATCAACAAAGAAGATTTCATACAACAGATTTCACAGCAAAGGGAGATGGAAGTGCTGGACAAACACACTGGTGTTTCTCCTTCACTTTCTTCTTAGCCATTTTCTGATTCAAAAAAAAAGAAAAAAAAAGAGGGCATTTAGTTGTGAAAACCAGGAAACTGGCACAACATAAACTCGAATTTTCCTTGGAAAACCAAGTTTACTTGGCCATTGAAAATTCACAAAAACATTTTTACTTTTCAACATCTTTTCTTTCATGACTATCAGTAAAATAAACCTTTTTGCTTGACTTGAGGACAAGTTCATAAATAGTCCTGGGGGGATAAGCATTTCATGCTTTCTATTTTAAAAAAAAATCCTCCAAGCCTTATTCAAATGCCAGAATTTAAACTTTTATTTCAAAGACCTCAAAGCCTAGAAGAGGGACCTGACTTCCAGTCTTGCAGAAGGAATCTTAGACAAAACATCATAAGTCAGCAGAAGGGACCTAAAAAGAAGTACATTTTATTGGAATTTTGCATAGTAGACAGTTTTTAATAGAAGACATCGGAAGGACATGTGTGGACCAGGAACATGCAAATTCTCTTTTCAACAGAAAAGCAGACCGACTACATCAAGCAACAAGAAAAGAACAAGGGAATATCAAGAAAAGTCTGTAAGAATTTTAATTTGTATGCTTTAAAATTTTGCATGATTCTTTATTTTTAAGTAATGACAAAAATAATACCTACCTATCCTCATAAACTTGACTGTCTACTCTATCACATTCACAATCCTTGCCAGCAGCCCATTCACTTCTCATTATCTTACCCTAGGTGTCAAAATGGTGGCCAGGATCAATCTCAGAAGCAATTTTTGACTGATCAAAACCTAGACTGCATTCTACAGGCAGGTCTTTTCAACAGAAAGCAAAGAAAAAAATATATGTTTTGTTTACCAAGGGAATTTGAATATTTTCATGTTTTTTTTCATATACTCTAAGATGAAGACATTATTGCATAATACGCATTAAGTTAAAAAGAAAGTGAGTATATAAAAAAGGGGTCATGGAACATGGGTGAAGTGGCGAATCAATGGGGATTAAGTGGCCTGTTCAAAACATCATTGCATAAGAGGAGGGAATCATTGATATTACCTCCCACGAATTTCGCCCATGTATAGGGAAGCACAATTTACAAATTCAAAATTTGAAGTGATATTTCATATATCCGTGGTTGTCCAGCTGACTTGCTCTTTCCCAAACCTCACATCCATGCTGATTGAAAGAGTTGACAGATTTTTATTAATCTAAGGAGGAAACACTGGTTGCATTACAGTGGAGGAAAGCGCAGTCTCTCAACTCAGAAACTCAAAGCATTTATTTTTTAAATCCTCGGCACGAATTTTTGTTGGAGTGATGAAAAGAAACACAGAAGAAATACAGATATGAGGATGCGTATTTCATTCAGAATGTGCAAATCGAGAAACCACGTAGGCTAAGTAAGCTTGAAACCCTGGTTTTTGCTAGAAATTTAGACTTCCAGAAGAACGATTGAAGAAAAGAGAAATTTTACAGAGTTTAAAATTTGAAATTGGAATTGCAAGCTGGGGTTAAGTCTTATTTGAAATCTTCCATTGAATAAAAAAAGATTTTTCTTGTTAAATTTGCAAAATGGTGTCTAGACTAGAACCAGATAAATTCAATCCCATTGCCATTCATGAAAGATGCATGGAATTTTTCGAGAAGAAACAATGGGTGCCTTTCTTTGAAAAATTTGATGGGCATAATGATAATGTTAGCCTAGCTTTTGCTGGCTCATTCGATGGAGAGAGGGCTACAGTAGGAAATTTTAATTTCAGACTGTCTGAAGATATTTTGTCACAGATCATTGGCTTACCACAGCAGGGGGAAAGATTCTTTAAAACAAAACAATTCAAGGAAAAGGCATGGACACCCTTTCTATGCAGGTCAAGGGCAAGTTCACTGGAATGGAAGAAGGGAATACCAAGGAGTTGGTTGGTTCATCCCTGGGATGAAATAGTATATATCATCCAAAGATTCATCACCTATGAAGGGAGATTTAGCATTGTATATATTTATCACATCAAGATGTTGCAGCACCTGAGGGGTGATTGTGAGATTAACATGCCCCATTTTTTATTACAAAGCCTTTCCAAGATGGCTAAGGCTGTTCAAAAACGTGAAAAAGACAAGCTAACAAGCCTTTTCCATTGTGGGCTCATCAAATTAATTATCACATATGAATTACAGAAGCAAAAGTTGACATGGCAAGAATTTATAATTCATAATCAGTTTGAAGAGCTAGAAGAGCTACCTGAGGAAAGCTTGAAACAAGACAAACTGTTGATGATAACATACCCCAAGGATGAAGAACAAAACCTTGAAGCAACAAACTCAAAACTGCTTAAAGGGAAAAAGAAGGAAGATGTGTTGATGATCACAAATGATGAAGATAACTCTAACGCAGCAAGCCCAAAACAGCCTCAGAGAAGAATAAGAACCAGGAGCATGATGAAAGAAGAAAGAAAGATCCAAAAGCAAGATCAAATCTTCACCACTCATGAGAAGAATCCAAGGAAACATCAGCAAGCTCGAAATAAGTCAGCACTAGAAGAGGATGATGAAAGCCAGCAAAAACAGTATGAATACATACAATCCTTGGAAAGTCAAGAAGAAGATCCAACAGGTGAGATAGGGCAAGTCCATGAAGAAAAAAATACCCAAGAAACTGAAAAGATTTCAGATGAAGTGATAAAGCAGACTAAAAAAATTAATCTTTTCTTTGATCAACAAGAAAAAGAAGAGAAAAAGCATCTAGGACAGGAAATTTCAGATGTTCTCCTTTCTTGGAGCAACAAACTACAGAAAAAGAAAAGAAGGGAGATTCAGTGCAAGAGAATGAAGAATTGGATATGGATACTAATTCTGAGCAGCCTTCAATAACAATAGAAAAGAAGAAAACTTCCAAAATCAGTAAAAAGATTAAGAAGTTGAAAATGGAAGTAAGAGAATTAGAACTGAGGAATGAAAAGTTAACAGAAAAGAACAGGAAGCTTAAAGTTCAAAGGACACAAATCTCCAAGCATGCATATAAATGGCATAAACAAAAGAAAATTTACTAGACCAAGTATGAAAAACTGAAAGTTCTTTATGCAGCTCGAACTTCTACAGATGCATCATCTCAGACAGGAGGTACATCAGAGGATTAGAAGCAGAGTTTCAGCAACAAGATTTTGTTCAGGATATAAGCAGGGTCAAATTTTTGGAAATACTTTTTTTGTGCATGAGGACATGCAACAACTTCCTCTTGGGGGAGATGTTGGGCACCATTTTCCACTATTTTGCCATCTAAATACCTTCCAGTTTTCTTCATAAACCTTCATACTCGATCCATAAAACCTTAATTTTATCCACAAAACTTTGGTCAAAGGTATAAATGTCGTTGCTTCTTAATAAGTTGAATTATGAGATTTTTAAGGCATTTAAATTAAGATTTTATTCAAAATTACAGAATGTGCTAACTTCCCGTAATTTCTCCCAGGTTGGATACTTGTAGGCCAGCTAGGCACAAAATGAAGAGTGGAAGGAGATCCTCGATGTCTAAGGATGGTTAAACTTCTAACAAACTTGTGGTATGTTTCTCACAGGAGGCGAGTCAATGCTGGTCAACAATGACCACCTGTGCAGTCATCTAGCATAAAAATAGGGCAGTTCGATTTTATAGCGATCTAGCCTATTTTCTTGGAGATGATGGGCGATTTCGAATATAGGGAGATTGTTATTGCCGATGTCATTATTAATTTTCCATAGATATAGCGTTTCAATTCATAAACGAGGGTTATATAACTATTTGTTTTGTAAGAGAAAAGACTTCTTGGATAATAGACATATGATTTTGAAATAAAGACTAGAGTATTCGATAAATTACGGTGTATGTTCATTTCTATATGGTGAATGCGATTGAGCTTTAGAGTTCTGTGATTTTATTTGTGTGTGCAAGCAAAGCATTAGAGGGCCCCCTTTGCCAAGCCCGCACACATATCTCAACATCGTTGCATGTGGTATGCTTTAATTGAAACCTGTAGAAGTCGCTTTTCGTTATTTGATTACTCATACATTGCAAAGCGAGTTAGATCATACATTGCAGAACGCATTAGATTATATGAATAAGATTATGAGTTCTTTTATCTGAATGGTTAAACGCTGTAGAAATTATTCCAATTGTATTACTTATTTGATATTGCACTGCTGAAGATAGTTACACATTGCGAATTGTCTTCTTGTAAAGGAAATCAATGGTTGTCTCCTTTCAACAATGAGATATTAGGCATTGTATTGTGATTCATTTTTAAGATTTAGGTTCAACATTTTAATCTCAGAATATTTCATATATGAATTGTTGGTTAAACTAAGAGATCGAATGAAGTTGCTTCTGTAAGGGAGGTTTTGCATTTCACAGTTACAACATTCTAGCATTTAATAGATTTATTTCGCAAGCAAACTGAATTTCCAGTTAAGTCTAGCTCCGAGTCTCTATATTTGGGATATGCCTCTAAGTCTCACAAAATCCGGATTGACATAAACTTAAGGTCTAATTTACACCAGTGGATTGGAACCCAACACAACCCTTGCTTTTTTGGCATGATATATGAGTCTTTCTCTTTCCCTATGAGCATCATCATCACGTTTATAATCACTTTTTCTTTGGAAGTTTCTCTTACTACCCATGATTAAAAATAAAAAATTAAGATTTAAAAATAGTTACTAATTTTTTTTTTGAGTCTTTCAACCATTTATGAAAACATGAACCGAAATTTACTTCACCTTATAAAAATCTTGTAAGAGTCCTTTGAAGAAAATCTCCTTGAAAAGAAATTTCCTTTAGAAAAACACTTGACAAGAAATAAGAAATCTCCTTGGAAAGAAATAAAAAACTCCTTGGAAAGAAATCTCCTTTGAAGAAAAACTCTTTGGAAAGAAACAATAACTCCTTGGCAATAAATCTCCTTTGAAAAAACCCCTTGGAAAAAAATTAAAACTCCTTGGAAAGAAATAAAAACTCCTTGGAAAATATCTCCTTTGAAAAAACCCCCTGGAAAGAAATAAGAACTCCTTGGAAAGAAATCTCCTTTGAAAAATCCCCTTCAGAAATATTTTATACAGACCTCTACGAAAAAAAAGATGCGAAATAATGACTCATTTAGTTTTATTTATACAATTTGAAATTATTTTTTTATTTTTTTCCCGGACAACGAGAATGTTTTGCGTTTTGTTTTTTGGCTGAACTACCATGGTTAATTTTAAGGGTTTGCTAACGGAAAATATTTATTCGGCCGAATAATTATTCAGCCGAATAATTTATGAGACCTGAAAATAGTGTTGTTTCCAGGATTCTCTATTTTCGAAAGGCAAAAAACATCTTTTACATTGCAAATCGACTATTGGAATTGATACCATTAGTTTAGTCATTGAATCTACTCTCTGTTGGTATAGATTTTGTTGTATTTAGGTGTGATCTGATAATTGTAATTATTTTTTTTATTAACATGTGTCTAGTTTGGTTTCATCGCTTTCAAAATGAGGTGAAATTAACAATCCATAACTTTAAAAATACATCATGAAAAAAAATGAAAAAAATATGGTGTAGTTAATTGGAGTGTCTACTTCAAAAAGTTATTCTTAGATATTTTAGTTTTATTTTAAGTTGAAAGAAATGTCTCGTCAAACAAATCATGTTGAAAATCGACAAGCTTTCCCCATTGATCTATTTCAAAAAAATATAATAATTAATATATAGATCCATTGGTTACAAAATTATAGTCATGCAGTAGTAAATTTTGTGTAGATTCTCGTAACATATACTTTTTTTACAAGACACAAGTTTAACAATTATTTCAACCTCCCCCCAAAACATGACTATTTTTTAGTCCCTTCATTTTATAAGAACATACTGTCAAACATTTTCCAAATTGACATATCAAATCTTAATAAAAAAATTTGAAAAAATAATGAATAGAAAGCTAACATAATTTTCTAAAAGTTTTCTTTTTATTGAAAAGTGAAATTCTAAACAAAAATATCACTTTTGTTCTCCCAAAGTTGAAAAACATGAAAAAATTAGATTTATTTTCTCATAAGACCCCCCAAAATAGACACCCATCTTCATGGATTCACCCTTAACCCTTAACGTCCTCAAACCTAACACCCTAACCCTAGGGCCCTAAATCCCTTAACCCATAAATCGGCTAACCCCTAAAGGCCTCACCACTTAAATAACCACCAATATCCTAACCATTATGTCCTTAACCACTAATCTCCTAAGCCCTTAATCTCTTACAAGCCCTTAACACTTAAACCATTCACCCGTAATGCTTAACCTCTTAAACCATAACCCACTAACATCGGTTCCCTAAATCCCTTAATCCGTAAAGCCCCTAGCCCCTAAGCCCCTTTACCTGTTTACCTCTAAGTAGTTAACACCTAACCCCCAAGTTCCAGTTTATCCACAAGCACTTAAGCCCTTAATGCTTGACCTATTAAAATTTAACTCCCTAATCCCGGAGCCCTAAATCCTTTAAAAACTAAATCCACTAACCCCTAATCCCATTGACACCTTGACCTATTTACCTCTAATATTTCAACCACTAACTACTAACCCCAAGTTCACCCCCTCACCCCTAAACCACTTAACCCATAAGCCCTTAAAAATTAACACCTAATCTCTGAAACACTAATACCCTAACACCCAATCCCTACATACCTTAACAACTAAATCCCCTAACTCCTTAAGACCCATCTCATTAACTCTAGTTAATCACTTATTATCCCTTAAACCCTAACTCATAAACCCTTAAATCCTATCCCCTAAAGATCATAAACCCTAAATAATCTAACTCCTTAATTAACCCCTAAACCCCTAATACCCAATCCTTTAACCCCTAGACCCTAATTGCTTATATAGTAAACCCCATAACCTCTTAGATCCTTATCCCTCTAACCCCAAAACCACTAAACACCTAAACCATTTTACCCCTTTAACTCTAATCCCTTAACCCCTAACCCCAAAGCCCTAGTTAACCTCCTAACCCATACAACATGAAGCCCAAAATCCTTGAAGATAAGGAGGGATAGGGAGAGATGGGTAAGGATGAATAGAGGGAGCGAGGGGGGGAGGGGGGAGGTAGATAGAGGGAAAGGGATGTAGAGAGGGATGGAGGGGGAAAGGTAGAGATAAAGGAAATAATTTTTTTCCAAGAAAATATTAAAGAAGCTTGAGGCAAAATTTTATGTGTAGATAACCATAACGCTCGAGCATTTTGTAATACAATAATGCTCTAGCTTTATGTAATACAATCAAGCTCAAGTGTTTTGTAATACAATAATGCTCGAGCATTGTGTAATACAATAATGCTTGAGAATTTATGTTTCATATCATGTGTGTTAACTAACATGGCAGGCTCAGGCCTGCCCATGCTTAGATGAAAGAAACACTCGAGCGTTTTTTATTTACTAAACTCTTGAGAGTTTTGTGAATCTACAATTGCATCTAAAAGGTCCCTCATCTTCATGCAAGGACCCTTCCATCCCTACCACTTGACAAATTACCATGGATGATTGTATGACGAAAATAGATTAATTAACATACAGAGTTCCATAACCACATTTCAATAGAACAACACCATGCAAATTGAGGCACTACTTGGTTAAATTTTTATCGATGTTGGAGACTCATCTTTGTCTAGCAGTAGGAAGTACAAATCATTTCCACATTATAATCAATGCCATTATTATCCAAGATAGATTTGAACAAGTTTGATGGGTATAATCCAATGGGATGGTTTGGTTAGATGGAAGATTACTTTTTTGTTCATGCAGTTTGAGATGAAGCAATGGAACTCCAATTGGGCATGTTGTATCTAGATTGGGACCATTGGAAACGGTGTAAATAACACAATAAATCATATCCAGTGTGCACTTCTTGGGTCTAATTTTTCCAATCAATGTACCAATATCAATTTTGTGGGGCTATTAACCAAGTTATAACACACTAACATGATGGAGGAATCATCATTTCTGTTGAGCAATTGACAATTGGAGATGTCTAATCCTGCTACATCATTGGATGCCTCTCAAGAAGCATGTTTACTTTGCTGGTGACAAGTATCTAGCCTAAACCCATCAATTTCATTTAATGACCACTATGTTTCCCTCCACCTTTCAAGGTCTAGTACAAGTTGACTACTTCAAAATTAGAGGAATAAAAGAAAGCATGAAAAACTTGCTACAAATTTTGCTAAAGAGTATTTCTCATAAATAAATGTAAGGAGAAGAAATTATTTATCATTGATATAGAACCATCTGCCAATTTAAGGATTCTCAAATGGCGAAGAGATTCATATGGATCAAAGAGAGGTTACACCCACACAAAATGAAGTCCTTCTTTAGAGCCCCTTAATGAGGAGCCACTAATATCCCTTCATGATTTGCTAGGATTTTTTCCCATTATACCTTGAATTTGGTCGTTTATATCAAGCATTAGAGGGTGATATTCATAATTGATAGTGGAAATACACGAAATTCCATTCATCATCAAGTAGTGGTAGAAATGCACTATTACATCGAAAGAATAAAAAACAATTTAAATCTTATTAATATGGTAGCGATATGAAAAGTGTTTGGAACTACGAGTTCATGAAAAACTACATATGAAATACTAGATTTTGAAATCCCACATGATTTCCATTGAGATGGGTAGGTGTGATATATTTTAGGGAGATGAAAGGTTTCACACCTTAGGGCCCATTACTATGGATTTCATGGAGTTGTACATGTGTTTCTAGAAAGAGGGCTAGCATTACACATTAAAAGGTCTCAAGGTTGGGTGCCTAAAGGTCATCATCTCTCTTGGAACATAAAAAAGCATGAAGAAAAAAGTATATGGTGTTATTGTGTAATCAATGCTATCTAGGTTTTTTTTTTATAATATTCGAAGACTCTTCCTTCTATGGTGGTAAGAGGCACCAACCTTTCCCACATGAAAATGATACCTGTATCACCCAAGATAGATTTGAACAAGTTTGGAAAAATATAACAATATTGTTGTCTTCAAGAGGTCCAATATGAAGAGTTGAAAATCCAATTAGGCATGTTGTATCTAGATCTAGACCAACGATAATGGTGGAAATGGCACAATAAATCATATTATGTGTGCATTTCATGGGTCGAGTTTGTCAAACCCCTCTATTATTTCAATTTGAAATTAATACCAATTTTGTGGGGCTATTAACCAAGATACATCAAACTGACATGGTGGAGGAATACATTGTTCCTTTCAAGAAATTGGCTCTTGGGAGGGAATGATTGGAAGATGATTTTTAGGGGGTGTTTTATTGGTTTTCTTGAGGAGGCGATCTAGGCACAATTGGAGATGCCTTCACCCACTACATGGTTGGGGGTTCTCAATAACTTTATTTCATGAATTGGTGAAAAATTTCTACTCTAAACCCCTCACTTTATTCAAGGAACATTATGTACCTCTCCACTTTCAAGGTTCATAAGTTGATTTCTGCAAATTTAAAGGAATAGAAGTGTAAAAAATATGCTATAATTTTATTGAAGAATATTTCTTGGAATATACAAGTAAGGAGAATAAATTATTTATCATTGATATAAATTCATGCACCAATTCCAAGAAACTCTCACGTGGTGATGAGATTGAGACGAATTATAGAGAAGTTAGAAATGGTTAGATTTCCTGAATTGGTGACAAATGTCTAACCTAAACCCCTCACTTTTATTCAAGGAACATTATGTCCCTCTCCACCTTTCAAGGTTCATAAGTTGATTTATGCAAATGTAAAGGAATGAAAGTGTAAAAAAATTGCTATAATTTTATTGAAGAATATTTCTTGGAATATACATGTAAATGTAAAGGAATGAAAGTGTAAAAAATTTGCTATAATTTTATTGAAAAATATTTCTTGGAATATACATGTAAGAAGAAGAAATTGTTTATCATTGATATAGACTCATGCACTGATTCCAAGAAAATCTCACGTGGTGAAGAGATTGAGACAGATTATAGAGAGGTTACACCCACATATGATCAAGTCCTTTCTTTAGATCCCCTCATGAGGAACCACTAACCTCCCTTCATTCTTTGGAAAAAAATTCATCCCCTTAGACCTTGAATTTGATTGGGTATATCAAAATTATAAAAAGATAATATTAGTTGATAGTGGTAATACCCATAATTGCATTCATGGTCAAGTGGTGTGTTAGGATATTTAGACACTTAGGAGTTAGTTGAGATCAACTTGTGTAATATATCCGTTAGGGATAGTGTGTTTCTTTAGTATGCATTAGTATGCATTTGTAAATACTTAATCCGATGGTGACGATATGTTTCTGACATAGAGTGATCCGACGGCTCAACTTCTCTTAGATCAAACCTAACCTTGATCCGTGGCTTAACACTCGATTGGTCCATGATCTCTATTTAAAGAGCATGGAGGGTCATTGTTTCGTGGATCGATTATGAGAAGCTCATTTGTAACTTTCTTTCTTTGCATAATAAATTGTCCCGTAGAAGCTATTTGGCCGGGGCCGTGGAGTGTTTCCCTCAAGAGGGTTTAAACCACGTCAAAACATCGGTGTGTTGATCTGTGATCTGTTTGTGTGAAGTGGTTGCTCTTGGTGTTCGGTCCTTTGGTAGTACCCTGTGTACCCGAACATGGTATCAGATCTTTTATGAAGTGCCGCTTCCGGTTATGATCTAGATCTTGAACTGTTGTTGCTGAAACTCGAAAGGGTTTCTAGTTCTGGTATTTCTGTGCATTTCTGGGATATGGGAGGTGTTCCAATGCGTCCGGAGCGTCGTTTCCATTGGGAAATAGTTTTCGTTTGATCGAAAACGGTTCCCGGTTGCTCCAGAAACGCGTATTTCATGAGATCTGAAGGTATAATGTTACAGTGACGCATTTTTTTATTTCATTTTTTGAAAAGAAAAAAAATCTCATATTTCATCTTTTTTTTACTGTTAATTTTTTTTTTTGGTTCGGATTGTTGCTTTCTCGTCTGCGTATGCTCTTTGCCGTGCACCTTGAGCGATCTCGGCAAATCAGAAACAGAAGGGGAAAGGGTTTTTTCTCGGCTGCGTATGCTCTTTGCCGTGCACCTTGCGCGATCTCGGCAAATCAGAAACAGAGAGAAAACGTATACTTTCCGGGCAAGCTAACAAGATCTAACTCCACAAGTGTGGAAAAGTTTTTTTTGTTTCCATTTGTAGTCTGTTTTGCAGGACCGAGCAAGAAGAGTAAAAAAAAAAAAAAAAAAGCCCCCTTCCTCATTCCCATATTTTACATACCTTTTAATCTAGCTCACTTGGTTCAAAGTTGCTTTATTCCTTAATAGGTCTTGAGTTCAAGTCTTAGGAAGTTACTTTTAAAAGAAAAAGTTCATGCAATTTCTATTTTCAAGATTGTAAAAGTGCATCTCACTTAAATAATAAAAAATAAAAATACAAGTGAGTCACTTAAGTTTTTTTATTGTTGCACTATTTAAAAGTAATATCATTGTAAAAGTGAAATCACTTATTTTACAAAAGTGGTTCACTTAAAGCAATTTTTTTGTAAAGTGATTGTCAAAAGGTTCATTTTGGGAAGAGGGAGGTTCTTTTTTTTTAGCTGGACATTCTCTAGCTGCCACGTCACTATTGGGGACATCTTCAACAGTTTCTTTGTTCAAGCATAACTTCATCATACAGAGTCAGTTTTCAGTGTCGTTTTTTTTTTAAACCGCCTATTTTTTCGAGCTCTTCACATCCAGACTATTGGTTTCTGCTTTTACAGCCATTAATTTACAAATATGGCCGCCCCTTGTGATATTCTACTTAATAGTTCCAACTATTTCTCATGAAAATCTCGTATGGAGGATGTTCTACGAAGTAGGGGACTTTTCAGAATTACAATAGGGAAAGAAAAAGAACCCACTGATAATAATAAGAAAATAAAATGGGCAAATAGATGTGATGAAGCTCGTGGATTGATTGGGATGTCAATCTCTACTGATTTGCGATTCCACATATCTGGAATTGATGAACCTAATGCTACTTGGGACAAGTTGGAAACTATGTTTGGTAAACACAATGAAATTCGAGGTCACCAACTCGAAAATGAGTTGATTTCTTTAAATTCAAGTGACTTTTCATGCATTCAAGATTATTTATCTAAGTACAAAACTCTTAAACTCTTATGTGCAGAATGTAAGACTGAGAGGAAAGACAAACAGTGCATTTATCATATTCTTTCCAAACTTGGACCTGCATATTCTGTTTTTGTATCTACATTTTACTCCATGAAAGCATCATTGAATGCAGCTAGCTATCAAGAGCCTAGTCTTGAATCCTTTTGTGATTCTCTGATTAGAGAACAAGATAAACTCATTCATCTTGGAATAATCAACAATGCAGATACATTTGGGAAAGCCTTATTGTCCTAACAGAAAGAAAAGTCCAAGCCTCCCAAGAAACAAAATTTTTGCAATAATAAGTCAAACAAGAGTCCCAAACCCTCTTAGTCAGCTCCTTCTTTAAGAAATGACAAAGGATCAAAGCAAAAAGGCAAGAAGACTGAGCGTCATTGCAACTATTGCGGGAAAGATAATCATGATGAATCTAAGTGTTTCAAGAAGATGGAAGCCCTGGAAGCAGCAATGAAGAAGCACCACATCAGCCTAGATTCATCTTCAGAATCTACCTCTCATGGACATGCACTTTGTGCTTGTGGTTATTCTTATAATGCATCTTCTTCTTCTACTTCAAATGAATGGCTCATTGATTCTGGAGCATCTTATCATATGGCTAAGGATCAAGCCATCTTTTCTACTATGCATGAATGTAACACCAAACAAATATTTGTTGGTGATGATAGATCTCTAAGTGTTGTAGGAGCTGGAACAGTTCCAGTAGATAATGGTCATTTCAGTGATGTACTATGTGTTCCAAGAATTTCCTGCAATTTGTTATCAGTCTATCAGATCACTCATTCTGGTGAAGGTAAAACTGTGACCTTTACACCTCACCAAGTTGTAATCAAGGATTTTAAAGATCCTTAACAGGTCCTAGCTACCGGAATTGTTGATGATATTACCAGGTTGTACAAGTTTAACAACTTTGGGTCATCACCTTTCCCTTCAGTTTTTGTTGCTCATAGTGATAACTTGAGCAAACTTTGGCATGAGCGATTTGGTCACTTAAATTATCGCTCATTGCAACAACTATGTAAAGAAAATATGGTGACAGGTCTTCCGATGGTATCTTGCAGAGATGGTGTTTGTTCCGGTTGTGTACTCGGAAAACATCATCGGGACAGTTTTGACAAACGTGCCTCTTGGCACGCCTCGGTTCCCTTGGAGCTTGTGCATAGTGACTTGTGTGGTCCTCTTCCATCTGCTTCCTTTTCTGGTTTCAAGTATTTCTTAACTTTCATTGATGATTACACCAGACGCACTTGGGTTTATTTCCTAAAACTTAAGAGCGAAGTATTTAACATGTTCTTGGCCTACAAGGCCCTTGTTGAAAAATAATTTGGTCATCAAATTATTAAGTTAAGATCTGACAATGGAGGAGAATATGTTAACAAACAGTTCACTACTTTCTGCACTGAACAAGGCATCCAACAACAGCACACTGTTCCTTATACACCACAACAAAATGGTGTAGCTGAGCGGAAGAACCGCACTTTAAAAGAAATGGCTAATTGTATGATCCAATCTAAGGGACTAAGTCTTCAATTTTGGGCTGAAGCCATAAATTGTGCAAATTACATAGTTAATCGCACCCCCACAAAAGCATTACAAGGTATAACACCGGAAGAAGCATGGAGTAAAATTAAACCTGATGTAAGTCACTTTCGTGTGTTTGGTAGTGAAGCATGGGCTCACATTCTGGATGAAAAACGGAAAGTATTGCAGCCTAAAAGTGAAAAGTGCATATTTGTTGGATATTCTGAAGATGTAAAAGGTTATAGACTTCTTCAACCACATTCTCATGCTATAATCATTAGAAGAGATGTTAAATTTGATGAAAATATCTTGGCCTGCGAGCCTAACTCGGCGAGTGTGCCATCTTTGGCCTGCGAGCCTGATTCGGCGTTTATGCCTTCTTCTTCTTCTTCCAACTTCCTTGACAGGTTTCCAACTCCAGTTTCTGATGATGACAGTGAGGATGAAAATCCACCTCCGCCTGCTCATGTTCCTCCAGTTGCACCAGCACAAGTGCTTCCTCGATGGGTCCGTTCAACATGTGAAGCAGCTGGTGATCTTGCCGGTGATCCTAGAGATCAACGTCGAACACGTTCTCAGTTTCAGCGAGCCTCTTCTCTTTTGGCTCAAGTTTCCGAGAATCATGATCCAGAAACTTTTGTAGAATCTTCAGGGAATCCAGATTGGGATGCAGCCATGGATGAAGAATATCGTTCCTTAATGGCGAACGATACTTGGGATCTTGTACCTCTTCCAAAAGGAAGAAAACTTGTCAGATGTAAATGGGTCTACAGAACTAAGTATGCATCAGATGGAAGTGTTGAAAGACTTAAGGCAAGGTTAGTTGCCAAAGGTTTTTCCCAAGTTGAAGGGATTGACTACAATGAAACCTTTGCTCCCGTCGCCAAAATGAACTCCATCCGCCTTGTTCTTTCCCTTGCAGCCTTACACAAGTGGGAAGTCCATCAAATGGATGTCAAGTCTGCCTTCTTACATGGTGATTTACAGGAGGAAATTTACATGGAACAACCTCCTGGCTATGTTCAGAATAACTCTAGCCTTGTCTGCTGCCTTAAGAAATCCTTATATGGCCTTAAGCAAGCTCCTAGAGCTTGGTATGCCAAAATGGATAACTTTCTCCTTGACACTAGTTTTTCTAGATGCCATTCTGACCCCAATGTCTATACCAAGAAAGTAGGAAACCATCTCATCATACTTGTTCTATATGTTGATGACCTTATTCTTACTGTTAGTGACCCTAAGCTTATAACCCATGTGAAATCCAGTCTTAAACAAACTTTTGAAATGTCAGACTTAGGACATTTGCATTATTTTCTTGGTCTCCAAGTTCTGCAAACCAAAGAAGGAATCTTTCTTTCTCAGTCTAAGTATGCTTGTGACCTTCTTCGTCGCTTTCACATGGAAGATTGTACACCAGCCCCTTCTCCCTTCCAGTCTGGAGTCAAACTTTCTGCCACTTGTACTTCACCTGAAGTAGATGCCACCTTGTATCGTCAGCTTGTTGGTAGTCTTTTATACTTGACTCATTCCCGTCCTGACCTTTCCTTTGCCGTTGGTCGAGTTGCCCGTTATATGCAGACACCTCATGAAAGTCACTGGAAAGCAGCTAAAAGAATACTTCGATATATTCAAGGTACAGTTCAGATTGAGATTCATTACAGTACAGGGGGGAAACCTTTGTTGGTTGGTTTCACTGATTCAGATTGGGCCGGTGATCCTGATGATCGAAAGTCTACTGCAGGTTATGTTTTCAGTCTGGGATCTGGACCTATTACTTGGGCTTGTAAGAAACAACAAGCTCTTGCTCTTTCTTCAGCAGAGGCAGAATATCGAGCAGCAGTTAATGCCAGTCAGGAAGCTTTATGGCTTCGACAGATCCTTTCAGAGTTTGGATTCGAGCAGCAGCAGCCTACTCCACTTTGGTGCGACAATCAAAGTGCCATCAAGCTTGCCAAAGATCC
This sequence comes from Larix kaempferi, assembly GCA_027924585.1. Lineage (NCBI taxonomy): Eukaryota > Viridiplantae > Streptophyta > Pinopsida > Pinales > Pinaceae > Larix > Larix kaempferi. The sequence continues at coordinate 3,988,972 of BSBM01000150.1, forward strand.
AGTTCTACATCAACGCAGCAAACACATTGAGCTACATATGCACTTCATCAGAAATCTTGTTCATGATCGTGTTCTTGAAGTGCTCTTTTGCCCTATAGATGATCAAGTTGCAGACATCTTCACCAAGTCTCTTACAGAAGCGAAGTTTTCTAAACTTCGATCTATGTTATGAGTTCAGGAACTTGTCATTAAGGGGGGATAGGCTCTAATGCCTCCTTCCTTCTCCTAATAGTGTCACTTTTGTAAATCCTTCAATCCTATCCCAAGTTGTTCTTAAGGGGGGATGTTAGGATATTTAGACACTTAGGAGTTAGTTAAGATCAACTTGTGTAATATATCCGTTAGGGATAGTGTGTTTCTTTAGTATGCATTAGTATGCATTTGTAAATACTTAATCCGACGGTGACGATATGTTTCCGACATAGAGTGATCCGACGGCTCAACTTCTCTTAGATCAAACCTAACCTTGATCCGTGGCTTAACACCCGATTGGTCCATGATCTCTATTTAAAGAGCATGGAGGGTCATTGTTTCGTGGATCGATTATGAGGAGCTCATTTGTAACTTTCTTTCTTTGCATAATAAATTGTCCCGTAGAAGCTATTTGGCCGGGGCCGTGGAGTGTTTCCCTCAAGAGGGTTTAAACCACGTCAAAACATCGGTGTAATGATCTGTGATCTGTTTGTGTGAAGTGGTTGCTCTTGGTGTTCGGTCCTTTGGTAGTACCCTGTGTACCCGAACATGGTGGAAGAAATGCACTATTATATGGATGTAGTAAAACTGTTTCAAATCAGGATTTCTAATAATAGCCCTAAAATGCATTTGAAAGTGTGATAATGTGAATTTGAAAATGGAATACTAGTTTTTGAAATACCTCATGATTTCCACTGGGATGTGCAAGTGTGATATAGTTTGCGGAATTCAATGGTTACACACGTTAGGGCTCATTACCATGGGTTTCGTAGAATTATACATTAGTTTCTAGAATGAGTGCTAGCTTTACACACTAAAAGGTCTCAAGGTCGAGTCCCTAGAGATAATCATCTCTCTTGGCATGAAAAAAATATTGAAGAAAAATGGCTATGATGTTATTGTGCAATTCAATATTATCCACACTTTGAACATGGCCTAATCCATTAGTTAATCCGAACTTAGTTGAACTTGTAAAAAGATCACTAGGTATTTAAATAACCCAAAGGATTACCTCCATCACTGGATGAGCATGATCATAGCATCCCTCTCATCTTAGGTATTTAATAACCACATGTTCAATCATATAGATATATTTTATATAGTTATTTAACATCGAAATGTTCATTCATATAGATATCTTTGAAAAATAAAATTGAAGACATTATGCAAAAGTTACTAGCAAGAATTATTCAACCCAACATAAATCCATATTCCTCCATAATGTTCATGGTTTGGAAGAAAAAAGTAGCTTAGTAAAATTACCTTAACTTTCAGGCTTCCTTAACTTTCAAGCTTTCAACAACATAATGGTCAAAGATAAGTTTCAAATTCCCATTATTGACCACCATTGGGATGACTTCTTTATTTCTTCTAAATGAATATTAATTAGTATATATTCATTCTAAATCTTAATCTACTAAGCACATAGAGTTATCCAATTTATTAAGGTATAAATTTGTTTCATCTTAAATATTTTACATATTAATAAAAGGTGTACACCTTAAGAAATCAGATCTCTCTCAATGTTTAATAGATCCAACTTTAAAATTGATCATAACAACATCTCCCCCATACTAAATTACAACTCAATGCAATAATAATAATAATAATAATAATAATAATATTTTTTTCTTTTAATTAGAAAAAAAAACGATCCACAATTTTATTTTTTTCCTTTAATCATCAACAATGACCCACCATTTTAATTTTCTACACAACATTACTTTTGAGTTTCGCTATCACAAAACAGCATTAAAAGTTAATCTTTTACGGTTTTGCCTTTTTCATATATATTTTTAAAAATAGCAATATAAATTAGAAGGATTTTACAGATCGCAACGATTTTTTTTTTCAACTCATCTGATTTTGATGTCGAGACTGATGTGATCGTCGAACATCGACAGATCTCCATGTTTGTCTTTTTCAATGAAGTGTGAGATTAGACCCGTGGGAAGAATCCTTAAGCGTAGATGTTGTGTTCTTGGCGATGAGGCCATTGTACATTACATCATGGAAATGTATAATGTTACAAATAAGTAATAAGTTATCTGTTACTTGGTGTGTGTGGAGAAGCCTCTTATCTATGTATAACTAAGAGTTATCCATACATCAACTACTAATTATTTTTTATATTCTTTTTTCTTTTATAATTGTTTATTTGGAATTTTAAACTACTATCCTAGAAAATTAATTTGGACAATACACTTGTTTCATCCTATTGCAATCTAGAAAAATCATATATATTAATCCACCCTATTTTTTGGACTTACAAACTTCATCAAATTCCAAAAAAACTTTGACTAATACTCTATATTAAAAGCTAGAAAGAAAGAAAGTCAGTCAGTCAGTCCACGATTTAACTTCTAGCCAGTGTAGCATGTAGTTTGAACAAGTACATGCATAAGTCATTGATTTTCTGGCCATCCGTGATCAGGCTCGGATGTGAAGAACAGATTGGGTTCTTGGACGACTTTAATGTAAACGGAAAAATTAGGTCACTGAATATGACAACAAATAAACACTCGTTCTCGCGACTTGTTTGACAAAAAGTGAAGAAGAAGAATATAGAGCGATACTTTCAACGAAATAATCAAACCCAGTTACCCAACTATCGTCACGGTTGTGGTGATCGAGTGGGTGGGTGGCGCAAGGAAAATTGTCCATTAATAATGTTGAAGTATTTGAATATTTTATGTTTAATCTCATGGAATAAGAGGCAACGAGTGCTGCAAATCAAACCAGATAATGTCTTCATACTTGGCCTAATACAAAAACTTCGAGAAATTTTCCATAATTACGGCTGAGAAAGGTAAGTAATGTTAATCTCTGCTCGTTATTGAGTTAAATGCTTAGTAAATTCTCTGGGGAAATAGTGCATTTTTGCAGTTTAATTATGAAATCTATTATGATGTTAGGATCATAAATTAATCATGAAGTCGATCGTGGATGTTAATGGGATAGAATGCCAGGATATTGTTTGTTTGTTTATAAATGTCAGTGAATTTTAAATCAATATTTGGATCAATTGGTTAACATTCAATGCATGTTCGTTCATTATTCCAAAGCAATCTATTTAAAATGATTTTTCTGTGAAATAATATGCATCTGAATGGATTCGTGTCTGTATCCATGAATGCTATCGTCCACATGTTGGACTAAAACCATATTAGTATTATGAATGCTATCGTCCACATGTTGGACTAAACCCATATGAAGTATTTATGAATGCTACTGTGCATATGTTGGGCTAAAACCCATGTGGCCCTTGGACATCGTAAAATATGAAATAGCGTGTGAATTACACTTAGTTAGGTTTGATACAATCAATACGATCAGCAGCAACCTAGTTATTCTACAATGGGTAATCCCTCCTCTTCCCACTCCTCCAACTCAAAATGTACAATGGTTAGGGTCTTTCCCAAACTTCCCAACTCCTCTAGTTATGGTAGTGGGTTGTTACTTAATGTATAGTGGCCACTTTAATTGGATAAAACCCACTAGGTAGTTAGAGTATGTACTCAATAATGTAATGTGGTCTTATTAAAGAAGGCCCATTAGGTAATTGGTAGGTGTATTGAATATTGTAATGTGGCCTCAATAAAGAAGGACCAGTATATAATTGGCATGTGTACTCAATTATGCAATCTTCCTTCATAAAGAAGGCAAACTAGGTGGTTAGTATTCAATAAATGTAATATGATCGAGTCATTAATATAAGGGACATTATTGATTATGATGAGAGTTTGATAGAAGCTAATTATAGGAGCGAGGAACTATGGAATGATGTCAACTCATTGCATTCTATATGAGCTCTCCTCTCTTGGAAGCCTGGCCCCTTAAAGTGGTGTTGTGAACATCACTTTTAGTTTCAATATCAACACCTTGTTTTTCATCTTACAAGTTCAATGGTTATTATTCCTTTCTTAATTTCTATTTTCTTATGTTATTTCCTTAATCTTGTTCATTTTGCATCATAAGAATACTACAAGTGGTATTAGAACTCTTTACATGGAAAGCACAAGAACCAAGATTTTTGTTTTTTGTTTTGGCTAAAGATATGTTCTGATGTTTACAAATGCAAAGATCCAAAGTTAATCGAATCAAATTATGGCTGGAAGAATACACATGGAGAATACAAGTGGCATCATCCTTGGATGCCTTTAAACACCTTAATTGGTACTTGGCAAGTGGTACTACATTAGAAAAAATATATGTTTTATGATTTGTCTTCCACATACCCTTGGGTATGTCAAAATCCCCATAGACATCATTGATCCCTTCTTATATAGGCCTTCAAGTGGTTTGTAGTTATATAGTACACCAAGAATAGAATTTGGATAGATCACACTCATGTACCCAAGAATTGTGTAGTATGGCTAAGGATATAGTCTATCCTCCTTAGTCAATGACATGAAAGACTAGCTGAGTACTACTCTTGGAAAGTAAATGATATATTATAAACGTATAAGGAGAAACCCTCCCTTTCTCTTCATATGGAAAATACCTTATTTTGAGTTGGTTTTTACTTTATTTAGGATAACTAGAATACAATCATAGTAGTGTCATTTGAAGTAGAGTGGTGGTGACATTTTCAAATTAGGGTTATAAAAGAGATTGTGAGAAATATCATGGAATTTAAACCACTTTTAGTTTTGATGTAGGCGCGACCTCACAGTCAGCTGCAAATCAATGCGCACAACCGAAACGGAAAACAAACACAACAACAACAACAACAAAATGCCAAAAATTATGGATTTCAATTCAATTGAACAATCTCTTAAACAAGAGGAATATACAATGCAGAGTTTAACTCTATTTTAATTGTTGGTTGGATGATATCACAATATTTGGCAAATTACAATGTGAGGGAATTATTCATCCACAAGAGTACAATACTCAAAGGGTTGGGGCCCCTTCTTATGGTCAGGAACTAGTATTTATAGGCTTTCTCAATCTTCCTCTAGAAGCTTCTCACATTTCCAGGAATAGGTGTCATGTATTTAAACCTTCACATGCCTCCTCTCAACCCCTTACGCCGTCTAGCACCCTACAACAACTACCATAATTGCGTAATAACTACACCAACTACTCCAACCACTCCGCTCACTGATTTGACCTTTGGTCATCATCCTCATTGGATAACATATAATTCTTTCATTCTTCTCGATCAACACCATTTCCACTATGTTTCATGTTCGATTCTCTTATTGGTTCGTCGTCGTCAACCATCACCGATCAGTATCCCATGAATTCCTAAATCAACTCTTCCCTTTAGTTCCTATATGGAGGTCGTCGACCATCCTATAGACGATTTCAACCACCTATATCCAACTGTCCTTCTCAGGCTTGGATGCCTCTGCATGAACCTCCTCGGTTATAAAAGAACTTTGCTCAAGCCTCTACAACTTGTCGAGCTTCTCTTCGGACATGCATGTTGCTTCCTCTGGATCCATGTTCTTCCATCGAACCAAATATTCTTTCTTTTCCTGACTCCTAGTCCTCTTGAATTCTTGCTCGTTGAGCACTTCCATGACTTCCTCCGTCAGTTAGATTGGTATTTTCGCTCGCCAATCCATGGTTGTTTCATTTCCACTTGTCAACCCTTATTCAAATCAGTATAGATTGGCACCATTGAAGGTCGACGATATATCTAGCTCCTCTAACGGGTCTAACACATAAGCATTGTAAGAATTTTTCTTCATAATTTGACACGGGCCAGTCTTTTTCATCTTTAACTTACTACATGTTCCTCGTGGAAACATTTCTTTTCTTAGGTGTGTATACACCAAGTTTCCCTTTGCAAATGAATGTAGTCGTCTCTTGCGGTTGGCTCTTAACTTACATGCCATGTTACTCTTCTCTAGTTTTCTTCTCACTTTATCATGCACTTCCTTCATATGCTCAATAAATGATTCTGCATCTGCACTCTTCTGTGTTCCCGTCAGAAAATTCACTAATTCGGTCACTCAATGCCGATTTCTTCCTTGAACTATTTGGAACAACTCATCTTGTTGATCTGTTGATTGAATTGTTGTACGTGAATTTTGCCTGTACCAACACATTCTCCCATTGCTTCGATCAATTAGAAGTCAAGCACCTCAACAAATTTCCCAAGCTCTTGTTCATGACTTCAGTCTACCCATTAGTCTACAGATGGTATGCAGAACTGAACTACAACATTGTGTGAAGATTCTTCCATAGGGTTCTCCATAAATGGACCATGAACTTGGTGTCTTTGTCTCAAGTTATACTTTTTGGAAACCCATGCAATCTCATGGCCTCTTTGAAAAAAAATACAGTAATGCCAGTGGTGTCACTCGTCTTCTGACATAGAATTAAGTGTGCCATCTTTGAAAACCTGTCGACTACCACAAATATATAGTCATTACCTTGCTTTTATTTGGGAAATCTTAGTACGAAATCCATGCTAATATCCCCCCATGGGGTAGTCGGCGCTAGCAAGGGTGCATATAGACCCATATTTTGACTTCTTCCTTTGGAATGCTGACATATTTGACATTGTGGTACCCACTTCTTCACATCCGTCACCAATCCTGGCCAATAATACTTCTCTTCAACCAACGCCTTGGTATTATCTATACCAAAGTGTCCTCCTAACCCTCCATTATGCAGTTCTCTAATCAAGTTCTCCCTCATTGATCCTCTAAGGATGCATAATTGATGACCTTTAAAAAGGTATCCTTCTTGAATGAAGTATTCCAAGTATGGAGTCCTATCATTACTCCATGTCTCCTTCAACACTCTCCATGCCTCGAAAAAATATTTGTCAGCTTCATAGTCAACCTTTATCAACTCCAACCTTGTTGACTGAACATTCATTGTTCACATCAATGCCACTCTTCAACTCAATGCATTAGTGACTCTGTTAGTCTTCCATCACTTATGCTTTAGTACAAAGGTATAGCTCTGCAAGAACTCAAACCACTTCATATGTCAATGATTCAACTTCATCTGAGTGTTAAATATCTTAGATCATGGTGATTTGTGAACAAAAATAATTCCTTGGTAAATAGATAGTGCCTCCACCTTTTCAACATCTCTATGATGCCATAAAATTCCTGGTTGTAGACTAACTATTTTTTCTTTGTTTCATCCAACTTCTCACTAGAGAATGCAATTGGTCGATCCTCCTTAATCAACATAGATCCAATTGCTAATCCTTCCTCTAGAAGCTTCTCGCATTTCCATGCATAGGTCTCCTGCATTTAAACCTTCGTGTGCTTCCTCTCGGCCCCTTATGCCATCTAGCACCCTACAACAACTGTCATAACTACATAATAAATGCACCAACTACTCCAACCACTCCACTCTCCAACTTCACTATTGGTCGTCATCCTCATTGGATAACACAAAGTTCTTTCATTCTTCTCGGTCGACATCAGGTATGTTTCTTGTCTGATTCTCCTATTGGTTCCTCATCGACGACCATCACCGGTCGGTCTCCCATGAATTGATGTATTGACTCTTCCCTTTAGTGCCTATATGAAGGTCATTGACCATCCTCCAGACGACTTCATCTGACGATATCCAACTAGTCTTCTCATGCCTAGATGCCCCTACATCAAGTTTCAACCTCACAACTACAAATTTCTCTTTGTCTAGGAGCTAGATTGTCATTGCGCCTATACCATCAAAAGTATAGTTGGGGTGTCATTTCCAAATTAGGGTCATAATATAAATTCTCAGTAATATTGGGGAGGTTACAAAAAATTTAATTTAAAGCTTAGATACCCTCGAAAAGTATACTTTTATTTATGTACATCCGATTACTTTTGGATCAATTCCATTAGAAGAAGATTTACAGTGTCATTTCCAATTTGGGATCATGACAACAATTTTGAGCGATATTGAGAAATTTAACAATTTTGAGTGATATTGAGAAATTTACTGCCATTTTAAAGTTGTATCATCCCATGCATTATCCACACAAAGGAACTCGATTGATATTATACCTAAGCACCCTCTTCGGATGGCCTAATTTGGTTCCATCCCTACCACTTGACAAATTACCATGGATGATTGTATGATGAAAATAAATGAATTAACTTAGAAAGTTCCATAACCACATTTCAATAGAACACCACCACCCAAATTAAGGCATTACTTGATTAATTTTTTTTTATCAATGTTGGCGACTCATCCCAATGTAGTGGTACGAAGTACAAATCATTTCCACATGATAATCACTACCTTTTTTATCCAAGATATATTTGAACAAGTCTGATGGGTATAATATAATGGGATGGTTGGTCAAATGGAAGATTATTTTTGTCTTCAAGAGATCTGAGATGAAGCATTAGAAATCCAATTGGGCATGTTGTATCTTGTTTGGGACCATTGGAAATGGATGAAACAACACAATAAATTATATTCATTGTGCACTTCTTGGGTCCAATTTGTCCAATCAATGTATGCTTGGTTTGAAACCATACCAATTTTATGGGGCTATTAACTAGGTTATAACACACTAACATGATGGAGGAATCATTATTTCTTTTAGGCAATTGATAATTGGAGATGTCTAATCCTACTACATTGTTGGAGACCTCTAAAAAAGCTTGTTTACTTTGTTGGTGACAAGTATCTAGTATAAACCCCTCAATTTTATTTAATGACAACTATGACCCCCTCCACTTTCAAGGTTTAGTGCAAGTTGACTACTTTAGAATTAGAGGAATTAATGGAAGCATAAAAACAATTCTACAAATTTTCTAAATAGTATTTCTCAAGACATAAATGTAAGGAGACGAAATTATTTATCATTGATATAGAACCATTTTCCAGTTTAAGGAACTCTCAAATGGCTGAGAGATTCAAATGGATCAAATAGAGGTTACACCCACACAAAAAAGTCCTTTCTTTAGAACCCCTTAATGGGAACCACATATATCCCTTCATGCTTTGCTAGGATTGTTTTCCCCTTATACCTTGAGTTTGGTTGGGTATATCAAGAATTAGAGGGTGATACTCGTAATTGATAATGGCAATACACGTAATTTGATTCATAATCAAGTAGAGGTAGAAATGCACTATTACGTAGAAAAAATAAAATAAAAATTATGATTGCTATGGTAGTAGTATGAAAGTTGTTTGGAACTATGAGAACGAAAAACTACAAATGAAAGGCTATTTTTCAAAATCCCTCATTATTTTCATTGAGATGGACACGTGTGATATAGTTTGGGGAGACTAATGGTTTCACACCTTAGGGCCCATTACTATGGATTTCATGGAGTTGTACATGTGATTCTAGAAAGAGGGATATCATTACAAACTCAAAGGTCTCAAGTTTGGGTCCCTAAAGGTCATCATCTCTCTTGGCTCATAAAAATTGATGAAGAAAAATTTATATGGTGTTATTGTACATAATCAATGCTATCTAGGTTTTGGTTATTTTTTTTATGGATTTCGAAGACTCTTCCTTGTATGGTGGTAGGAGGAACCAACCTTTTCCACGTGAAAATGATACCTTTATCACCCAAGATAGATTTGACTAAGTTTTGTCAAACATAACATTATTTTTCTCTCCAAGAGGTCCAAGATGAAAAATTGAAAATCCAATTAGGCATGTTGTACCTAGATATAAACCAACAAAAATGGTGGGAATGGCACAATAAATCATATTCCGTGTGCATTTTTTGGGTCGCGTTTGTCCAATCCATCTATGATTGATTTGAAATTGATACCAATTTTGTGGGGATATTAACCAAGATACAACGAACTAACATGGTGGAGTAATACATTGTTCCTTTTTAAGTAATTGGGCCTTGGGAGGGTGATTTTTAAGCGATGTTTTATTGGTTGTCTTAAGGAGGATATCTACGTACAATTGGAGATGTCTACACCCACTAAATGGTTGGGGGGTTCTCAATAACATTGTTTGCTTAATTTGTGACAAATGTCTAATATAAAACCCTCACTTTTATTCAAGGAACATTATGTCCCTCTCCACCTTTCAAGGTTCATAAGTTGATTTCTGCAAATGTGAAGGAATGGAAGTGTAAAAAATATGTTGTAATTTTATTGAAGAATATTTCTTGGAATATACATGTAAGGAGAAGAAATTATTTATCGTTGATATAGACTCATGCACTAATTCCAAGAAACTTTCATGTGGTGATGAGATCTAGACGGATTATAGAGAGGTTACACCCACATATGATCAAGTCCTTTCTTTAGATCCCCTCATGAGGAACCACTAAACTCCCTTCATTCTTTGGAAAAAGAATTCATTCTCCTAGAACTTGAATTTGGTTGGGTATATCAAGATCAAAAGGTGATAATTTATTAATTGACAGTTGCAATACCCATAATTTCAATCATGATCGAGTGGTAAAAGAAATGCTTTATTATATTGACATAGTAAAAATGTTTCAAATCATGATTGCTTATGGTAGCACTAAAATGCAGTCAGAAGTGTGATAATGTGAAATTGCAAATGGAAGATTAGCTTTTGAAATACCACATGATTTCCATTGGGATGTGCAAGTGTGATATAGTTTTGGGAACTCAATAGTTACACACCTTAGGGCTCATTATCATGGATTTCATGGAATTGTATATGAGTTTTTAGAAGGAGTTCTAGATTTATACACTTGAAAGTCTCAAGGTCAAGTCCCTAGAGATATTCATCTCTCTTAGTATGAAAAAAATATTGAAGAAAAATTGCTATAATTTTAATGTGAAAGCAATTCAATATTATCCACACTTTGTACATGACCCAATCCATTAGTTAATCCTAACTTAGAGTTGATCTTATACAAAGATCAATAGATATTTAAACAACCTAAACGATGACCTCCATCACACGATGAGCACGATCATATCATCCCTCTCATTCTAGGTATTTAATAACCAAATGTTTATTCCTATAGATATCATTTTGTATAAAAAATGAAATTGAAAAGATTATAAAAAATTACAACATAAATCCATATTTCTCAATGGTTAAAGATAAATTTTAAATTCCCATATGTAAAAAAATGATATTGAAAAGATTATAAAAAATTACAACATAAGTCCATATTTCTAAATGGTCAAATATAAATTTTAAATTCCCATTAGTAAGAACCATTGGGATGATGACCTCCATGGTGCCAAATTCTTATCTTATTTTTTCTTTTTCTTTTTCTTTTTTCTTTTCATTTTTCTTTTTCTTTTTTTTTCTTTTTTTTTTTTCAGTAGAAAAAAGTCATGCCATTGATATTCATAAATGAATCAAATAGTACATGAAAGTGAATCTCATCGAGACTGATCAAGGATTACATCAAAAAAGACCAAAAAGTTGTCCAGAAAGAGCAAAGAAAATTCCAGAGTATATCATAGCCCAAAATTGCCAGATGTAGCTGTGACAAAAAAATTAGATCTAAAAGATATTAACAGAGTCAGTCGCAACTCTGCAGCCCTCATGAACTTCTTCCCACAAATTAGAACCTTCATCAACCAAATCCAATTTAGATAAGATATCATCCTTCAAGTTATACTGATAGTAAACATGTTCAAAAGTGATTTTTATTAACATTCTTATCAACGATTTGATTCGGTCAAACCAGGGATTAAGATTAGCCACCTGCAATGAATACTATTCACATGCCCATTTTATGGTTACCCGAGAGTCGCTGAAAACCTATAAATCATCAATGCCAAAGATGTTGACCACTTTTAATGTGCACCAAAGAGCTAAGAGTTCAGCCTTCATATTTGTCCCCCAACGGCAATTTAATCTGAGAGTGAAAGAATGTGCATCATTTATATAAATAATAGCACCTACTACACATAAACCATCCTTTGAAGCACCATCAAAAAAAGCAACCATCTTCTTTATCTAAAACTGAAAAGAACACTCTCGTTGAGACTTATGAGTGGTATTCTCAGCACAATTTTCTTTTAGCAACTTAAGAACCACCATACAAGTTGTGTAAACATTTGGAGCCACGTCTTCAAATATAACAAGGTTACGGGCCTTCCAAATAGCCCAGGAAATTATAGCAGGTAGCTCCAGAAATTGTTTACAGTTCTGGTTCCACTATAGACAGCATTTTTCAAAATGATCCCCGGTCCAAATTACATTAGTCTTTAATTCCAGGAGGATCCTGCTCCAAATACACCTTGCAAATGCACACTCCATAAATAAATGAAAAATTGAGTCCGATCCTGCCCAACAGAGCGAACATATCCTCGGGACAATCCAACCTCTGAACAAAATCTTATCCCACGTTTTAAGGCAATCCTACAAAGCTAGCCACATGAAGCATTTGAGTTTAAGGGGAAAATTCCATCTCCAAATTTTCTTGTACCACCAATGTTCAAGAAAAACACACTTATATTTGATAATGGCATTATAAGCCGATTTGGTAGTAATTGTTCCCACAGCAGTATTACCCGTCCGGGAGAGAGTATCCTTACCATGAGAGAGGTGGCATCCCACAACATTAAGATTGTGAATATACCTATCCCACTCCAGAGCAATGCGGCCCGAAAAACCCATGTCAAATGCGCTTAACCAATATGAATTTAGATCACAACGCCTCTGTTATTTTTGACAGTGCACATACCTATTGCACTCTAACGCGGATTGGCCCACAAGACCCATATCACTTGCATTACTCCAGTATAACTCGGGTTCGGAATGCCTCTGATATTTTCTAATATGGTTTAAAGAGTGAAAACCCCATAGCTTGAGGTTCTCAATTATGTCTGATGACAGTGAAAAATTTGCATCCATTCCTAGGATTGGATCTATCCCCACGGAGATAGATGAACCATCCAATTATAAGTTTTTAGGAAACCCCTCCAAACCTCTGACACACCTCGAAGCAGTTTCCTTTTATGATCTCTGATCCAGTCCAGATTACTCCCTTTAATGTATTTGACATTAAGAACTCTAGACCACGGCATGGATCCAAACAGTCCCCGCCAAAAATATTTGAGTCTTAGGGCACAATTAAAAGAGTAGAGATTCTTAATACCGCATCCGCCACAATCTTCAAGAACAAACAATCTCTCCCAGCTAATCATAACTAGACCCCCAAAATCCTTTGCGCCATTCCAAAGGAAATTAAAAAAACATCTTCTCATCCTATTGATGATAGAACAAGGGACTCTAAAGAGTGACATCCAATAAACAGGTATCCCCATCAACACAGCTTTGATCAAAGTCAGTATACCCCCAATAGATAGAAGACGAAAAGACCATTGGTTAATTATATTATTTACTTTGGTCAGAAGCCAGTACCAATATTTCATCCTGTAAGCATTAGGCTTTAAGAAAAACCCTAGATATTTCAGACCTTTCTCCAACAGACAAAAATTATAAGGAAGAATATCTTTTAGCATTTGAAGCTTTTGATCCTCTTATCTGAGATGGTAAAAATTGGATTTTTTTGAACTTACCACCATCCCCGACGCACTGCAAAATTCCATTATAATTTGTTTGTATTTATTCCATTCCTAAAAGGAGTCCAAACCTGCCAACGGGACGTTATCAACAAATAGTATATGTGAAATGAAAAGATCTATCCCCATCTTGATACCAGTAATTAAGCCATCTGATTTAGCTTTAATGATAGATCTACTTAGCCCTTCGATGACCAGAAGGAATAAAAGTGGCAACAAAGGAAACCTTGCCTAATACCTCTGGAACTTCTAAAAAAACTAGAAGGAACACCATTAATCAGCACATAAAAGCTTGTTGTAGTAACACAAGCCATGATCCAATTTAGGACCAAAGGAGGCACCCCAATTTGAATCAAAATCAAACCGAGATACACCCAGTCCACTCTGTCATACGCTTTCTCCAAATCCATTTTAAGCAATAAGGCCTTCAACTTCCTTTGCTTAATTGAGTGGATTAGCTCCTAAGATATACCCATAGCATCTAGAATTTGATGATCATTCAAAAAACCAAACGGTTCCATAGAAATATGCTTTGACAGAGCTGGTTTGATTCGAACCACAATGATCTTGGAGATGAGTTTGTAAATCAAGTTACATAAAGCAATAGGTCTAAAGTCTCCAAATGATGAAGGTTTATTACACTTCGGGATTAGAGTAATGAAAGTATAATTTAATGCACCAAAAATGTAGCCTTCCGTTCTTAAAAATTCTACCATATTTAAAATTTACATTCCCATAATATCAAAGAAGTGCAAGAACAGTTCGATTGTCCAACCATCAGGCCCCATGCTCTTTTCTTTTGCAAATCCCTTTAGAGTATCTTCTATTTTTGTCAAAGAAACCTGCTTACCCAAATCTGCAGCCTCCTGTTCATCAAAGAAAACTGGAAAATGCCTCACACTATCCAGCTGGGATCTTAAATCACAATGTCCCGAATCAGAAAACATGTTACAAAAAAAACTTTTAGCAACACCCTGTAACTTCTCCAAACCATTGATTTTATGTCCCACCTCATCTTCTAGTTCCCAAATATAGTTATGATTCCTGTGACTAGAAGCAAAGGAGTGGAATAATTTTGTGTTCTTATCTCCAAGGCTAATCCACAAAGCCCTACTTTTCAAACGCCACTCCATTTCTTCCTATAGGATCAGCCTATCCTTCTTCAATTCCAAATCCTTCATTAAGGAAAAATCGCCATTGGTCAGAGGATTCTCCAAACTTTGGAGATGAAGAGATTTAAGTTTTTCCTCAATCTCCATCATGGATTGCTTATCCAACAGTTTTTGCCTTTTGATCCATGAAATTACCCTCCCTTTAAGCTTCTTTAGTTTAATAATTAAAATATCCATGGGGTTCAATGAATCTTGAACAACACACAAAGACTAGAATTGTCGAATCATTTGGCAGAAATCTTCATTTTTGAGCCAAGAGTTGTTAAATTTAAAGGGAATTTTCGGCACCTGGCTAACCTCCTCCAATTGTATAACAATCGGCCAATGGTCAGAAATCTTTGTCTCCCCAACCCAAGTTCTGTAACGCATACAATGCTTAAGAAGAGATGACTTGATGAGGAATCTATCAAGCCTTTTTTGAATATTTTCCACCCCCTTACATTCATTTGTCCGAGTAGGGACCAACTGAACTGATTTTAAATCCACCAAACCCGTGGAACACAACCACTCAGAGAAGTAATCGGCCAACAGTTCTAGTCTAGCCAACTGACCCCAAATCTCCATTGTGGAAATAGTAAAATTAAAGTCTCCTGCAATGACCAAATTTTCAATGTCAAGAAGCCCAGAGGACTTCAAAGAATCCCAGAAAGAGACCCAATCAGCATAAGGTCCATAACAATTTAAAATAGACAATTTTAAGTTTAAACGAAAGCACTAGCCCTCAACAAGGATGCCCCAATTTGTACGAAAAGCATGAAAATTGTAAACAAGAGGGTTCCAACCAACCAAAAGACCTCCAGACAGACCCGTAGAGCAGGTAGCATAGAACTCCCACTTGGGTAGTACAGGCAAAATTTTTACTAGTGCACAAGAGTCATCACACATGGTTTCTTGGAGACAGATAAAACTCGGGTTAGTAGACTGAAAAAATTTGGACAAGGCCCTAACCCTAGTGACCTTTCCCAAACCCATGACATTCAATGAGATAAGAGGCATTAAACACCCTTAGAAGAGGGTCGTGCTGCTCTAAGTGCCCTAGAATGTTCGGCAGATTCCATAGGAGAAACCCCAAACTCATCCCCCACCAGTAATCTAGTTAAAAGAGGGATGTAATCATCAGATTCTGGCTCCTTTGAGGGGATTTTTAATCAAGTCTTCTTCTTCCGGATGGTATCATTTTGAAATCTAAGCAAGTTGGTGGATACAACCTTTGGATTTGAAGACAGAGTTTTGGATTAAACTTTAAGTGGAGTGAAACAATTACTATTATTACTCGCCTTATACCCACAATTCTCCAAAATGCCATTTTCTTCCTCAGAAAATATAGTTGCTTCACCCACCACAGAGGATGAAGGTTTCCCAGGAGATGAAACCCTACCAGCCATGTCATCACTCGGTATCACAACAGTATCCTCAAGGGATGAAATCTTAATAGTACCCCCTAGAGAATGGCCACTATCCACACCACTAGTAACAGGAGTAATCGCATCACCCAATAAACCCACAGAATGTGAAACTCCCAAATTTAAGACAACCTCGCCAGTGGAAATGTGCTTATCCAAAGCTCTTTCTTCTTTCAAATAATAGTCAAGTTCAGCCACAAATATATTTTTATATGGAGTAATGGAATTGGGAGAGAGATTACCCGATATACTTTGATAAGGAGAGGAGTCTTCAGAGCCAGAGACAAGATGATCCAAGTCTGCATCCATGCCTGAGTCACCCGGACAGTGAGTTTTGGGACAATTTGCCATGACATGCCCTGTCAATCGATAGTGAAAGCAACGAAAAGGAATTTTAAAGTAATCCAATTTTTTACGAAAGACGCATGTACCCCAAATGATTTCAACTTCCTCAGGAAGACCCTTTGTCATATCAAAATCCACAAGAACTTTGGCAAGCCGTCTGTCCACCCCATAAAGGGATTTCTTATCCACCCTGATGCATTTTCCCACCGTATTAGCCAAACCCACAAAAATGTTATCCGTCCAAAGTTCATTGGGTAAACCAGGCATAAGCATCCAAAGGTGTCGGCGAGATAAGGGTTCCCGACTTGGATCAAAGGTCGTGTGCCATCTCTTCAGGTTAACCCAACCCTCCTTGAACAACCAAACACCATCCATAATTAGATTGAGTTTAAAAGCTTCAGGGAAAATGAAGAGGAGTCATTTGTTAACCAAAAAATTCACTCTGGGCATGATCCCCACAATCGATGTCCAATACTAGTTGACCCAATCCAGTAACTCATTCCGACTACCAGCAGCAAATTCCAATTTTCCGACCAAAGCTATCTCGGCCAGCATCTCAACACGGTCCAGGTTGGTAGCATCTGAAATCAGGTAAGTATCTAACCCTTCTGTGGCTTTCAAAGCCTTCACCTGAGGCCTACACCTAGCCTTCTCTCCTGAAACCCTTCCCTTAGAACCCTTACAACCAATGCTCCGTGAGGGATTTTGAAACTCCCTAAGACAAACCTTCTGACCATCATGACTCAAGAGTGCATGATCCAACATACCTTAAAAGAGGCAGACCGAAAAACCGGCAACAAGCCAAGGCAACAACCAGCTTTTGAGTACACCTGCCTGCTCCACCGGGAAGGAGGTGACAGCAGCAAACAAAACAAACATAAAAAACTTGAACACACAATATCGGTCCCAAAGTAGGAGTAAAACCGACAACCGTCCAGTCACCAAGAAGATAGTGAATACAACAAGACTGAAACACCCACAAACCCAAAAAGCAGAAACCACCACTCGCAGGAAAAGGGTCACAAGGCTAGGAGATCAATTGAAAAAGAATACCAACAATAACCGAAATCAGTAGTCACATCTAAAATTCTCACTCTTTTTACTCTTGGTTGATACTGGGCTGACCAAACACGTGATCAACTTGACTCCAAGCCACATGATCTACCAAAAACCATCATTACAATCTTCAGTTGAAACCCCCCAAGTCTGAAAACCCTAACCCACCAGAGCAAACCCATCACCCACCTGTGAAGCTTGGAAAGCTTCTCAACCTACTTAACAAAGGTGCCCAATTCTTATCTAGATTAACTTTGACACATGCTATACATTTAGAACGGGTAAGGGTCCTTATTTATCCCTCCCGCTCTTAGCAAACTCGTTTCCTAATTTATAGAGTGATGTTTTTATGGATCTTAATTTATATTAAAGCTGGGTCAACATAAATGTATTTTATTTATATTTTAATAATAAATTAAAATTTATTTAAATGAATGTTAGTAATTATCATAAAGATATTTATAAATATTGTAATAAATATTTATATCTTGAAATTTGGAGTGGATTATTATCTATATTTTTAATTATATTTTTAGTAAATTGAAGAAAATTGTAACAACACTAAGACATAAACAATAAGTGAATTTTTCAACCAAATTCCAAAAAAAACGTCGACTGCTCCATATATTCTATATTGCGCTGGAGAGAAAGTTAATCCATGATTTAATTTCTAGCCAGTGGTAGCATGGAATTTGCAGGAGTACATAAGTCATTGATTTTCTGGCCATCCGTGGTCAAGCTCGGATGTTGAGAACAGATTGGATGGTCGGACGGCTTTGCTGTAAACGGAAAAATTAGGTCACCTAATATTAAAAAATTAATAAGAAGAATATAGAGCGATACTTTCAACGAATTAATCATACCTAACTATCGTCACGCTTGTGGGGATCGAGTGGGTGGATGGAGCAAGGAAAATTGTCCATGAATAATGTTCAAGTATTTGATTATTTTGAATATTTCATGTTTAATCTCATAGAAGGAGAGGCAACGACTGCTGCAAATCAAACCAGAGAAAATGTCTTCTTGCTTGGCATAATATAAACACTCCCAGAAATTTTCCATAATTACGTGTGACAAAGGTAAGTAATGTCGATCTCTGCTCGTTATTGAGTTAAATGCTTAGTAAATTCTCTGGGGAATAGTGCATTTTTGCAGTTTAATTATGAAATCTATTAAATTACGTCTGACAAAGGTAAGTAATGTTGATCTCTGCTCGTTAATGAGTTAAATGCTTAGTAAATTCTATGGGGAAATAGTGCATTTTCGCAGTTTAATTATGAAATCTATTATGAGTGTTAGAATCAGAAATTAATTATTGAGTCGATTGTGGATGTTAATGGGATAGAATGCTAGCGTGTTGTTTGTTTATAAATGTCAGTGAATTTTAAATCAATATTTGGGTCAAGAAGTTAAGTTAACATTCATAATGGAAATGAATTCAATGCATGTTCGTTCATGATTCCAAAAGTTGTATCTTCTTGTTCTTCAATCTATTAATGAGTTTTCTGTGGAAAAATACAGAGATCTTGTTAATATCCATTTTAATGGATGCTTGTTGGATTGATGCCCATTCATAGTTAGTTCTACATGTAATTGTGTAACATAGATGGTAATAGATGGTAACGATGTTACAAACCAGTGGAAATGGTGTCAACGCGACCAAAGGGACGCAGGTCTGAGCACGCTGCAAGGCGTAATTAAAAATAATAAGAAAACAAAATACACGTCACAATGGGTTGCACTACACATGACTAATTAAAAGAACAGAAAAACTAAATGCATGTGACAATTGATAGCTGGAATTCTCACCTAAAGAAAAGAACAAAATGAGTAAAATCGGCAAGGATAGAGCAAAGCTAATGCATAGCATTATTTATTGTGAATGGATATTTTGTGGTGTATAAGAAACTAGTATAGTTATTTAATTTATGTTACTTAATTTATGGTTGGTGAATATGTATAAACCAAAAGTTAAATATCATTAATAAGTTATCTCTTGCTTGTAAAAAGAAGAATAGTTGTGAATATTACTTGTTGATGTTTAATTTTGCATTGCTTTAATTTTCTCAAAATGTTGCGAATACTTTGCTTATTGGACTCCCCTAGATGGTACTACTTGTCCTTGACTATGATTCCGTTACATATTTTGTTTTTAAAAAAAGCCTAGAGCTAAAGGGTGGGTGCACAAAGTTGCTCCCCAAAACCATTGCAATGGGGCCGCGCTAGCAGAAAAAAACAAGGATGCGCACGCACCTAAGGAAGCGTACACGCGCCTTCAGGTTCAGTACTGAACCGGGGCACGTGCGTACTGCTGCACATGCGCGTGGTTATCCCATACGCGCCCAAGGGCGTGCACGCGCTCCTATTAAACCAAATAAAAAAAAGAGGGCAGAAGCGTGGTTTATTTCATTTCCGATCAGCTGAGAATCATTCACCCAGTGCGTACACAGAGTAAGAGAACACCCCACTCACCCATTGCACTCAAGAACTCCATCAATCAATCTATCGAGTGATCATCCATTGCATTGGATAGGTAAGATCATTTTTTTTGTCATTTTATTGATTTTTTTAATTGTTTATTAATTTTTAATAATTCTCAAATTAGTAAAATAATAGAAATCTTTTTAATTGTAGAGTCTAAACCTATACAGAATGAAAAAAATGTTAACATGGATTCCGGTGGAACACAAGAAAACGCAAATCTTGGAACCAATGAAAACCCTCAACAAAATCAAAACGCCAAACAAAATCAAAACCCCCAACAAAATTTGGATCAAGATGACTTTAACCATTACCTAAATGAAATGAGAGTACACACTCGAGAATAAAGAAACATAGGGTAACCATCTCGAGTGTCCCTTACCACCTCAAATAAGAGCTCAATTGACTCCCTCATCCATGCACATCGCCAGTTGACTGACATGACCGAATATAGAGATAAGATGCAGGAGTATTATTCCACATCCATTTCCAAGGAGGAAATAAAAACATTGAATATTACAAAGGCCCAATTATACAATATGTTCACTGATCCAAGAACACAACAACCACCGGACATTAGAAATCCATGTGTCTGCATAAATTGGTGTCATTTACAACCATCGAGGGACAACTAGATGTAGAGGTGGTTAATGGTTTACGATAAACCTCCCTGCAATAATAGGGAGGTTCCATGGTACTTCCTTGGACAACTGTGGGTTGAGTTTGCGCTCAGTTTACATGTCAACTATTTTGACATAACCAAGTTAGAGGGTGTTGGGCTTGGCTCTACCCAAGATCGACCTGCTACCAGGAGGAACCCATTGAGAGGGCCATGGGCTCCTAGGCTTGAGCCTAAACCCCCTCCCTAGCCAGCTCAGTTACCCCATAGACTTGATCATATCAAGGGAGAGATGAGGAGTGTTACACGTGGACTCCTTAGACACACCACGTTTGTAGCAGCGACTACAGTGGAGAGACAAGTTGACCCTGATAAAGACTTAGGTGCATGGCCTTCACAACAAAGTCAGGATAGATTTGCGACTCGTGGTAGCCATGTTGGAATTTTTATTTTGACGGGGACAGTGCCACATCTTTGTCCCCATTGCAATCACACTTGCCCTGGCCCAATCGAGGGTTGCTATATGGAGCAGGTTAGCACTTTTTTTAATGAGTTTTCAATTATCACTTGAGAAATTTTAAAGTAATTTTAAAGCAGTTATGTATGACTTAAGCTATTATTTTAATATATAGTTATTTAGAGTGGAGACACTGACATGGGAGAACGTAGGATCTCCCAACCTGAATACAATAATGGCACCAGCAACTGAAATTTCAACACCTCACACGGAGGTATTTTCAATACCTCACACAATATTGTTATTACTTATCTCATTTTTGTTTTTATTTATTTATATTTATGACACACACGATGATAGTTCCTGTTGATGTATTTGTAACTTCAGAAGATATTCACTTGTATATTGTATGTATTACATTTGTACTTTATTGTATCCCCAACGGAGATGTATTATTCCTCCGATTAGAAGTGTCGTCATGTGTACTTGCAAGTGTCCTAAGTCATATTGTAAGTGTCGTAACTTATATTTGATGGGTTATTAGACCACCTTAGAGGGGTCGACCCTATATGAGTCATGTGGGTTAAAGGGTTATTAGACCACCCTAGTGGGGTTGGCCTAGTAACAAGTGGTAATGGGTTATGAGACTCTCCTAAGGTAGGTCGGCCCAGTTAGAGTAAAAGGCAAGTCAAGTCATTGTATAAATAGAGAGTGTGTCTCTTTTATTGTATTCATTCACACACTCACTCACTTCGCATTAGTGAGAGAGAGGAGGAGTGCGCACAAGTGGAGGAGGAGATGCTTCTAGGAGACTATCTCTTGTTTTGGGGTTTCATCTTGGTGATCTTTGTATTGGTGCTTATTCTATCTCTGAGGAAGTTGCGGGGTTTTTCATCTTCTTGGTTTTCCCCGGTGAAATGCTTTGAGTCTCTTGTCTCTTGTGTTTGATATGTTGTACATGTTGTTCTCTCAGTTAATATCCTAGATCATATTGAATTAAATGATGAAAAACTAACATGGTATCAGAGCTATCTTGAAGGAAGGCATGGTATGGCATTTATGACACTTGTTGCACTTGCGACAAATTAGAATCTAGGGCTTGGTATAGTAAAAACCAGTCATCGTGGAACTTTCGCTATAACTCAATTTTGGAGAAGGTTCAGGATCTGAAACTTTTACATGTCGAAGATGAAATGTCCATGTACCTTGTGTCCGAAGGATAGCCTCAGATTCGTTTTACTTTGTGAGATATGATCCGTACAAGTTAGGGTTCCTGCCTCTTCTAGAATGCAGTCCTAAATAGGTGACCTAGGAAAAACGGTCATATCTCTAGCTAGGAAGCTCCAAATGGAATTCCGTAAAATGTGACAGTTAGGGCACGGACTTTAGTTTCACAGGTCCTGGTTTCAAAGGCCAAAGTTTAAACAGTGACACATGGAACGCCATACAAGTTTGATATATTGTTTCATCCCATAAACAATTCACGTTGCGACACTTGGAAAATCTCTCTCTCAGAGAATCCATTTGAGCTCAGATCTGTGGGGTTGGAAAGATGACAGGTCATTCTACCACAGGACAAAGTTTCAGACCCTGAGGATTCAAAATTTCAGAGATACATCAGAAAAAATATGGCATATATTTCTGTCCAAACAGAACTGGATTCGGAGCACTTTCTTTTTTGGTTTGTCACTGTTGCGGCAAATTAGGGTTTCGGAGAAAGTTGGAATTTTTGGAATCTGAGACCATGACTGGATGCTGCTCAGAAAAAGTGAAGTTTATAGCACAAGATATAACTTTTTGGTTGGGTAGAATCTCGGCCATTATCAAACCCTAGTTCGGGATTTTGACCAGAAAACCAGAAATTGTAGATCCGAAAGTTTCAAAGGCAATTTTGAGGGGTCAAATTTTGCATATTTCAAAATTTAAGTATACCAGCTTTATTAGCTCAACAAGGCACATCTTTTCATCCAATAAGAAGCTTGAAATTCAAATTTTAGATTTTTAGGGTTTCTCTGTCAAACCCTAGTCAGCTCCAGATCCAGCTTCACCAAATCAAAGTGGATTGGGTTAATCCTAGAAGAAAATGATTTCGACACCTACATAAGTGAAGAGATTCCAGTTCCAGAGGGATATGAGGCTAAGGCCTTACATAATAATACTACAAGTAATCCCAACATGTATGACTTGAGGAGATACAGGTATGTTTTGAGATCTGTTCATGATTAAGTTTATGACATGTTTGTCTTCATGTTACTGAGGTTAGTACAATCTTGATTCATTTTAGACTTGTCTTATCACCCTGGTAAAAGTATGAATGCATGTGAATGATAGAAGACATTCATTTATTAGGGGTATGACACTTATGATTGTACTAATACATTGTGGTGTTGTATGAGGATGATGTTGTCCACTAACATGAAGGGTACATCAAGAAAGACAAATCAAGTTATAGATAAAGAACATATGACCATGGTGACATGAAGAAAAGGACTCATCCATAGTCATGGATCACATAGAAGCTCTACTTACAAGGTATGTATAACCTGGTTCTACAATTATTAACTTATGAGATATGCAGGTTGCTAGCACAAGGTCTCTAAGAGAACAAAGAAGACATTGTTTGGGTATGTTAGAAAAGCATGGTAATCCAGGTATGTTTTCCTATATCGAGTTAGAATCCTACCTTGTTTTAGGATCTTAT
This sequence comes from Larix kaempferi, assembly GCA_027924585.1. Classification (NCBI taxonomy): domain Eukaryota; kingdom Viridiplantae; phylum Streptophyta; class Pinopsida; order Pinales; family Pinaceae; genus Larix; species Larix kaempferi. The sequence continues at coordinate 4,012,814 of BSBM01000150.1, forward strand.
ATAAGTATACTTGGTATGATTGATAATTCATGAAGTTATAAGTTTGGGAAATCATTGGTTTATGCATATTATGCTTCTTAGTTTGATTAATGATATGACAAACTAGAAGAGTCCTATGGTCAAATAAAAATATGCATGAGTAAAAGAAGTCCTCCCTAAAACCTTGAATACTAACGCTTTTGTATGAAATGATCATGACCATACATGATTAATATTATTTAGAATCATAATGTTTTGATAAGAATTGAGATTATACTAGTGCATGTATGATTATGTATGAGATATTGAGGATGACACAATGATGACAGTAGTGCACACTTAAGCATGCATAGTGGTCCAGGATGGATAGAAGTTAAAAGACATGTAATCATGATGATATCATAAAGGAAGCAAAGATCAAGAGGGAGCACACTCCAGTTGTTCCTGCAAGGAAGCAAAGATCAAGAGGGAGCACACTTCAGTAGTTCCTGCAAGGAAGCAAATATTGAGAGGGAGTCCACCCAACAACCAAACAAACATAAGTATTTGAATGGTCATTTATTGTATATCTGATTGTTTAAATAATATTATTCAATGATGTATATACTTATGTTCCTAGACTTAGGTTGTGTATTATGCATATTAGAATAATTGCATTAATGAACAGTATACTACTAATATGCATGTGATGGGTAAGTGGCCTATGGCACTGTACAACATTCCATTGCTACTTATCTAGAACAAAACCTCTTTGCTGACATGTTGGGAGTAGTGCAAACTCTTAACAATGTTCCGGTAGAGATGGAATGCATCTAGAAAGTTACCGTATGAATACGGGATATGGATAAATGTTGTATTGAAGCATTGGCTAAGATAATTGCATGACTGTATGACATATACCTTTATGTGTAAGACTTTGTTCTAAAAACTATGAAAAGTTTCTAATCATGCAATTGAATTTGACTTGTAGGAAAGATCGTGTACAATCACCTACAAAAGAAGGACAGCGACATTTGTTCTAGCGACGAAGTTCAAGAAAACTACCTATTGAAGATATTGAAGAATCTGAAGTTCCCAGGATCAGGGATGCAATAATGGAAGAATGCCATGATTGAGGAATACCAATCAATCATGAAGAATGATGTTTGGGATGTGGTCCCAAGACCAAAAGGGAAGTCTATTGTGACTTCCAAGTAGGTCTACAAGATCAAGCATGCTGCAGATAGTAGCATAGAGAAATACAAGGCAAGTAATGAAGTGGAAGATACAACAGATGTATGTCAAGACAACTTTCTTGAATAGTGTAGTCGAAGAGGAAGTGGAGCAGCCACTCGGTTTTGAGACACATGATAGGGAGTCATATGTGTGCAGATTGAAGAAAGCCTTGTATGGCTTGAAGCAAGCACCTTGGGCATGGTACGGCAGGATAGACAGCTTTCTGTCCAGTTTGGGATTTACCAAGAGTAAAGCGGATTCCAACCTTTACTACAAGATTGAGGAAGGCAATCCAGTGATACTCCTATTGTATGTGGATGACTTGTTTGTGATAGGAGAGGATAGGTTGATTTCTGAAACAAAGAGGAAGCTTGCTTCCGAGTTCGAGATGAAGGACTTGGTTATGATGCATCACTTTCTAGGTATGGAGGTGTGGTAGAGTGCATATGGAATCTTCCTTGGACAAGGGAAGTATGCAGTAGAGATCCTGAAGCGGTTCGGGATAATGGACTGCAAGGCCATGGCCACACCTATGGCATCGAACCTGAAGCTATTGAGTGATGCTTCATCAGAGTCGGTTGATGCCACGATGTATCGTCAGGTGATTGGGTCCTTGATGTACTTGACAAACACGAGACTAGATATTTTCTTTGTAGTGAACACCTTGAGATTGTTTCTAACAGATCCTAGACATGTTCACCTGATTGTTGCAAAGCATATTCTGAGGTACCTGAAGGGTACAATTGACTATGGGCTCAAGTATGATGCTAATCAAAAGTTTAACTTGGAGGGTTATGTTGATTCAGATTGGGCAGGCAGTGCTGCAGATAGGAAGAGCACTTCGAGGTGCTACTTCAGTATGGGATCAGGTGTGATCTCTTGGTTTAGAAGGAAGCAGTCCTACGTAGCACTGAGTACAGCTGAAGTAGAGTATGTCGTAGCTTGTTCGGCTAGTTGTGAGGCAGTATGGCTAAGGAAGCTACTATATGATTTATTTGAACTACAGTTGGATACTGCCTGTATCTATTATGAAAACAAGAGTTGTGTGAAGTTGTTAGAGAACCCAGTGTTCCATGACAGGTCGAAGCACATCGAGATGAAATATCACTATATCAGGGATATGGTGCAGAGAGGAGCAGTGAAGCTCCAGTATGTTGCGACAGATGAGCAAATTGCAGATGTGTTGACCAAACCACTGGCCAGAGTGAAGTTCGAATACTTCAGAGAGAGGCTTGATGTTCTTCAGATAGAAGATACTTTGAGGAAGAAGTGATGGGACACACTTGCAGGAGCCATTCCAAGCATGGTGGTAGGAGGATCCTTCCCATGGTTGTGGATGTAAGCGTTGTGTGATGAGCATCAAGATGATGCTCTGGATGATGTTCTACATGATAATGATCAGGATGATCATATGTGATGATATGCATCAGGATGATCATGCGATGATGATATGTATCAGGATGATGTTGTGACGATGATCAGGATGATCATGCGATGATGATATGCATCAAGACGATGCTGTGACAATGATCAGGATGATCATGCAATGATGATATGCATCAGGACGATGTCGTGACATTGATCAGGATGATCATGTGATGATGATGTGCATCAGGATGATGTACTGTATGATGATGATCAGTATGATCATGAGCATTAGGATGATGCTTCGTGCGAGGATGATCAAGTTGATCATAAGTATCAGGATGATACTCCGTGGCCGTGGATAGGTTGTGCGATAAACATATAATATTTCCCTGGGAGATTTGTAGATACTCTTGCGAGGTTTCTCCTATGGCATATAATAGCTCCCTGGGAGATCTGGCAAATGCTCTTTCAAGGTTTTGCTTGGGAGGACATATAATCTTTCCCTGGGAGATTTGAAAATACTCTTGCGAGGTTTTTCCTATGGCATATAATAGCTCCCTGGGAGATCTGGAAAATATTCTTTCGAGGTTTTGTCCCGTGGCATATAATATTTCCCTAGGAGATCCGATAGGTTGAGCAGTAAGCTCGTAATTAGTCCTGGGATTCTCTTTCGAGGTTTTTCCAGACCACATGTAATCAGTCCTGGAGATCCGATAGGTTGTGCTAGGCACCTAAAAGTCCTGGGATGCTCTTTAGAGTTCTTTCCGGTCGTGCTATGCACATAAACATTCTCGGGACATGTTATAGCTTAAAATGACACTTCTCCATCCGTGACGACACTTGTATCGCTTGGTCGCATGACGACACTTTGTGAGATCAAGTTTAGTCACACAACAGGACACTTATGGATTGAAGGGTCATTCGGGACACTTAACATGGTTGAAATTACCTCACTCTTGGCCCATTTAATGGTTATAACCCTTAGGAACATTTTTCTAGACCAAACCATCTCCTGAAAATCATCAGAAAACCTTGTTTTTGGCCATTTTCCCCTAAAAACGTTGGTATTCTATGCATAAAGTAGGGCATACTAGGATGTGTGCGCGACTCTTATGCCTATAGAGTAGCGCACACCTTGGAAAATATGAAACTCCACTTCAATAAAGTAGCGCACACCTCAGAAATGCACTACTCTGCTTCACTAGAGTTGCGCGCACCTTGAAAAATGCGCTGGTTTGCAGTAGGAAGAGTAGGGCATTTTCCTGTATTAGTCAAAATATCAAATTTTGGTTTAGTTGAGTTGGTTGGGGAACCTCCTAATCGGTTATAACTGATTTTCCTCTCCTTCATTGATTATATAAGGAAGGTAGAAGGGCCATGATAAGGGACCAATCCTATAACAAGGTTATGCTGGAGGAATGGAGACCCTCATCCCCCTCTCTTGTGCCTCAATTTCTGATAAACCCTAGCACAATTGATTAGAGGTTGGGATCTTTGGAGAACAGAAGTAGGAGACCTTGAATTTAGGTTTCGTGAAGTGCCAAGCTTGAAGGAAGGTATAATTTGATGTACTTGCTTCATTCATTAATAAAGATCAGACGTTCTTTCCTTTCCAAAGATGACCTATTTATGTGTGTCTTAGATTTGTTTACTATTTGATTATAGTTTGATGTCTTATTATGTCATGGATATCAGTCTTATATATGTAGTCAAATGTATTTGAGAAAGGTATCAAGTTGTTTTGCAAGTGTGGACATTGCGATACTAGATAGCATTGAAGAGCAAGGAAGGGAAAGCTTGGATCAACCTTCTTAATAAGGTGCACATATCTCTAACCTTAATCTCTTCACTTACTTCTTGTACTTGCAGAACTTTTGTAGGTCTATCTTTCAAACCTGTAAGTTGGTAGTTTCTCCCCTGAACTATAGGTGCATTTTCCTCACAACAGAATGGTGACTCCGCTGGGGAAAGCCTATCTGCTTAGGGGTATCCAAGGTCATTTCTTTAGTTTTGTTTGAAGGTCTTTGCTCAATTTCTTGATTAGAATCAGTTATTAGGCTTTGTTTGACCCTCCTTGACTTTTACAGACCCTCCCTAGCCCTTTCAGACCCTGTGCGGACCCAAGTTGGAGGGTTTTAACCCCATTTTTTCAACTTTTCCCACCTGTGCGCTACCGTTGTGAACCACAGTAGTGCATTCCTCTATTATGGGTGCTGGTATGCCTCATACACAGTAGCGCACACTTTCTGGGTTTGATTTTTTGGGTTGTGGACCCAAATTTGGGGGTTGTGGCTGCATTTTTGGGGTCCCTGATGACCCTCGGTCTGAGTGAAACCATTGTAAGTGGTCTCTTATCCTTGTATTGATCCTATGTTCATGAATTGGACCTATTTTGATCAATTTGGGCTTGTTTGGAAAGTTTTGGGGCTTGTTGACCCCAGTTTGGGGGTTGTGGACTAGTTTGGTGTTTTGTACCCTAATTTGAGTCTGACTGAACCTGCTTGCTCCATTTCCATTGGATTTGAAACTTATTGAGTCTACTTGACCCTATTTGTATCTATTTGAGTGAAATTTCTCTTTAGATTGGTTTCTTATGCTTTTAGTTTTCTTTTTGTAGTGAAAGCTCAAGTGTCTTTGCTGTTGTTTAGGACCTTGACTGCATTGTTTATGTGCAGGCCTGACTTTACCAAACCATACTTCTTTGTAGGTAATTTTCTTTGTTTGGATCTAAAAGTAGTTTTCGTACGCTTTTCCCAATGGTTGGCATGCTTACATCAATAAGAATCTGAAAATCGTATTGGTTACTTTTATTGTTTCAATAAGGAAACTTGAAAGTTTTTTGCTTTTACTTTGATAGTACGTTAGTTTCAATTTCAGTTTTTTTTCTTACCTTTGAAAAGCATAAAAAAACTTTGATTTATTTTATGAATAGAGTACCTTGCAAGTGGCTTAAAGGATTTAAGAATGCTTTGCATCAAAAAGAAGAAATTTTTATTTTGCATACTTATTTGTTTGAGTAGCTGCATTCTTAGGTTGTGACTTTAATTTTGTACATTTGGACTTTATTTTTACCCTTTTTTGCATTCAAAAGACTAAAAATTGTATTTGCATATGCATTCTAGATCGTATCTTTAAGACTTGCATTGAAAAGAAAAGATTTGTTTAGTGGTAAGCATTTCATTTCAGTATTCTATCTCTGTTTTAACCACTCTCACACACCCACTACCTTTTTGAGTAAACAAGTAACCTTTAAAATGAACCCTAATAAAATGTACTAGCAACGTTTTCTTTTCTAGGTTACACTTTTCACCAACTAGTTTTGGTTAGGATGTTGGGTTTAAAACACCTTAAACCACCCAAGATCACACATTATGCAAAAATCGTAGTTCGACTATCACAGGTAAACCCACCTCATTCAAAGCTTGCCTGGGATCTATGCAGTAGGTCTTGTGAGATCAGATTGTTTGGAATAAACCTCCTACTTTCTGTTTCAAGCATATACCAGGATTGGATCACGTTTGGGGACTCTTTTGAGTTTCGGGCTCAGTTACCCTGCCCACGCCTTCTGATTTGACCAAAGACTGTTCCCCAGTAGTTTTCGGTGTGGTGGTATCCTTAGTATCTGACCATAGGATCATACACAGGTGACGACGGAGGGTTATATTTGTTGTACCTAGGATAGGCATGGAAGGAAATCCCTTGCAGGTCTTTAGGAGGGTGGTTGGGTGATTCCAGTGCTTGCACCCTTAGTCATTGTATTGTGGACCCCGGGTAACTGTTCTTCATCCTTCGTTGATATGTTCTAGGCCCTCATCATCCCATCCTCTTCTCCGGAAGGCTTCTATTTTCCTGGTTTGATTTACCTAGGACCTTTTTTAGTGGTGTGCTCTTTGTGCTACTTGTCTTAGTTTGCCTTAGAGAACTCCTGCTCATTTGAGCAAGAAACTATGTCTAGCATTCCGGCGAGAGCCAATCAAGGTACCCCTATTCCAGGGGATCCTTGTGTTGTTCCATTCATTGGAAACATTGGTACCCCCTTAATGGCTACTCTAAATCTTCCTGGATTCACTATAGGGCTGCCGGTTTGGTTGTTTTCCACTTCGAATGCCTTGCATGCTCCTGACGCTTCTTTTATAAGCACCTCAAATCAAGAGCATCACGACCATGTGCCTTCTTTTCCAGTAACATCTTCTCCTCCTCCTTCTACCTCATGTGGCGAAAGTAGCAATACTAGTAACCAACAGTCTAAAAGGAATAGATGGGGGAAGAATAGGAAGAAGATGCCAAAACAAGGGGGCAGCAACCCAGCCTATATAAGTCATGCCGGGGGCAAGCACCCTACCTCTCCAAATCATGCAGGGGGAACCTACCCAGCCTTTGGAGGTCATGTTGGGAAAAAACTTTTAGTCATTGAAAATCACACTGAAATTTTGTCTTCAACCACTGTCAGTCATGTTGAGGACACGTCATTGATCACTGCTAGTCATATTAATGACAAGTCACCAGGTCCTGTGAGTCATACTGGAGACACCAGATTAGCCATTGCAAGTCATGCTAAGGGAGTTGACATTGTCGACAAACCAAATAAATAGAAGTATAAGTTCCCTTGCAAGTTTTGTGAGGGAAACCACCTTACTTACTTATGCCTTGTACTTCTAGAAGTGCAAAAAGTGTGGTCCTTAGTTCAAAAGTCTTCTGCTTCTGAGCAACCAACCACTACAAGTCATGCTGGGGGAAAGCTGTCAGCCAATGCTAGTCATGCTGAGAGTACTGATGTTGTAAATGAGTCTCGACCTATAGGACGGAAACCAAAGTTCCCTTGTAAACTTTGTAAGGGAGATCACCTTACTCACCGATGCCCTGCCATTCCAGAGGCACGAAGAGTGTGGTCCATGTCTGAAGGAAATTCTGTTCCTGAGTTGTCTATAGATTCCCTACAGTCAGATCAACCTTTGGTTGATAAAGTGGTTGAACCAATGCAATCTTTTGTCGACCCCACTCTTCCTTCGAAGAGTGAAGTGATCGAATCGATGCAATCTTCGACCGATCCCACCAGTCCTTTGGAGACTGATGCACCTGTCCCTAAAGTCTTCTGCATTACCAGTTTGGATGTTCCTAAAAAAGGGGGTACTTCAACTATGCCATGTGAACCCCTACCAAGCCCTAGGATCATTTCCTTTGATTGGAATAGTCTAGCCGAGCCTCGTCTTCCTTCTTCGACACCTTTCCAGATAAAGGTTGATATCGGGAACCATATGGTTGATCGATGCATTGTAGATGAAGGAGCTTCTGTTAGTATCTTATCTACTTATGCTTGGAGAGATTTGGGTTTCCCTAATGTTATTCCAGCTGTTAATTGGCCGTTGACCTTCGATAAAAGACCTAGTGAACCGTTTAGATTCCTCCGTCAGGCACCTCTTACTTTGGGTGGAAAAACAGTCTTAGTTGATTTTATGGTTTTAAAGGACCCTATGGACTTTGATATGATCCTCGGGTGTGATTACGTTTACACTATGCATACGGTGGTGTCTACACTCTTTCGTGTGATGCATTTTCCTCATAACAAAAGCATTGCCACTATCAACTAGCTTGCATTCGTTGATCCTCTTTATTACCCAACTGTAGACCAGTTAGATCCCTCGTCATTAGGCACTACTATGTCATATGGTGCTTATGTGGCATATTGTTCCTTGATTTCAACTGATACTGAGAAGAAGTCTCTAATTTCATGCTTACCTTCTCGGGACTTAGTCCCAACTTTTGACCAAGTGACACCTCCATCTGAATGTTTAGATATGTGTTCTATCTGGGATGATATACTTCCTTCTGATGAAGTTTTCCTAGAGTCCATAGTATAGTCTACCATTCAGTTGGATGTTGATCCAGTCGCAGTTATGTCCATCTCCGGTTTGACCTTAAAGTCTGATCTTCCTACTATTGAGTTTTTGGACTCTCCTATAGATCCGCAAATCGATGTTCCTGCTGAGTTTGATTCTGCTACTAGAATTTTCAACTCCCGTGATGATGAATTTGTTTCTGCAGATTCCATCATGTCCTTCAACTTTGATCTTCATCCTGAATTTGATCTTGTTGATTGTAAGTCCTCGGACTTGGGTACCATAGAGTCTTCATTTGAAAACTCTGCCTTGTTTATGCCTGCTATTGATGATAGTGAAGTTGAAAGTATTTCTACCACAGTGACTTGTATCGGATCTTTATTTACATATGTTTTAGATATGATCTTGGTACTAATGTTTCTTGGAGACAGGATTCTTAACTAGATTTATACTTGCTTACTGGTCATTTTCGACACCTTGTGCGACTATGTCAGGTATATTCGTAACCTTGCATATAAGTTTAGGCTTCCCCACTGTTATGTTGCATTTGAGCATTTTGCCATCCAAATTCGCCATAGGGTCGAACCTGTTGAATATTGGTGTGTTAGCCATCTCTTTATGCATTGTGCACCAGTCCGACAGTAGAGCCTATCTAACATGGGTCACTCTAGTCAGCACCCTTATAACATTTTGGTGCCCATGCTGAGTTTTTCTCATAGGCTCGGGAGCCTTTTTAGATTTACCATGACTTTGAGAAGAAGCCTCATATCTTTCTTTCTCATATATTTCTAGCCATCCCTGATAAGGCTCCCATATTTGTGTTCAAGTTGCATATGCATCTGTTATGATCCCGCATGCGCTTATGATCTTGATGCCAGCTTCCATGCTTTTAGCCCATTGTATAAGCCTCCATCTCTGATCTCATTTCTGCTAAGCCCTATATCATTTTGCCTTCGCAATTTGACACCTTTTACCTGGAGGAGACACACCCTAAGTGTCCTTATCTTGCTCATGTTCCTTGCATTAGGCATAGCTTTGTTCCATGTGCTTGGAGCTAGTTCCGCATGTCCCTGACACTCGTCTCCTCCCATTTCGAGCATTCTTCTATTTTTACTTCAAGCTCGTTAAAAACAGTAAGTAGGTTTCGAGCATTCTTCCACCTTTACTTTGAGATCGTTAAAAACAGTAAGTAGGTTACGAGCAATATTCCACCTTTCCTTCGAGCTCGTTAAAAATAGTAAGGAGGCTATGAGCATTTCTTTCATCTTCACTTCGAGCTCATTAAAAACAGTAAGGAAGTTATGAGCATTTTTCTGTATCTCCTTTGAGCTCGTTAAAAACAGTAAGGAGGTCACGAGTTTACTTTTCCGGACTCGTTAAACCTTTATGGAAAAGATCCCTATGAAGTTCTTTTAAGCCCCTTTTAGACTCCTTAAATAGGAAAAGTTTGCTGAGCATAGTTGTCTTTTCGGGATCGTTAAAATAATTGAACCGACATCCACTTAGGTATAGAATTATCCCTTTTCTGGGCCTTGGTGGATAATTTACGGAAAAGGTATACTCTAGGTATACTCTGGTATGCGCTAGAAGAGTTCTTCTTCCATTATTTTACACTTTTTCGGGGAAGGAGACTAACTTTATGAAAAAGGACCTTTGGAGTCGTCTTTAGGGTTTTCAGACTCTCGAAATGTGAAAACACCAAGCGAGCATTCACCTACTCGGGCTCGATGTGAAATCCACGAGATGGTTGATAGAGGATTGTTTAAGTTTTTCAACTCTATAAACAAGAAAACACTGCCGAGCACAGACCAATCCGGGCTCGATATAAAATCCACGGATAAGTGTATGGAGTTTTCTTCTAGGTTTTTTAGACTCCTTAAATATGAAAATACCGTCGAGCATGCTTTAGTTCTTTGTCAAGCTCATTAAAAAATGAAAAAGGAAAGGGAAGGGAAGAATGTTAAAATATCTTTCAATATGATGGCAACAAGTCAACTATCTCCTTGAACAAAGCACCTGTTTTGTGTCTATCAAACAAGTTGGGCTCTAGTGTTGGCCTTAGGATAAACCTGATCTCAGAGTTCTTACTCCTCCGTTTCGTTAGTCTTCCAATCATATGGAGAATCTGTTAATGTCTCCTACATTGCAGATTTGCATCGTGGTCTCTTTGTGTTAAAAGCTGCCTAAGTCACTCTTGTGTCGTGCTCACTATTCAAGGATATAACTTGTGTCGGCCATTCTGCAGTTTCCTTGACCTCATGCATCGACCATTCCTTGGTGTTAGTATGTTTCATCATGTGTTCAGTCCTACTCCAAATCAACTCATACATGTTGAGTGTCCCTCGTGTTGGATGATGGAGGATGCTTTAAGGCCTCCCTTCCAATAGACTTCTTCCCATCTACTTCAACTCATTGTTCTATGGGAATGAAGTTTAGAGTTTTGGTTAGTACCTTGGGGATTGCAATTATTAGTGGCAGTTTCCCTCGCTATTGGATAGATGGGAATACATCAATGTATCCTATCCGATGGATTCTTCAAGTGTTCGACGGAAAGACCATTTATTCGCACTTGCTTGAATGTACTAGGTACCTTTGGTTCCATTTTCATTATTGGTGGAAACCCTCGCATTTGTTAACGGTATACATCAATGACCGATAATCAAACGACACCTCCCATGTTCGACATCAACTCATTTATTCGCATGGATAGGTTTGTACCTTGGGTTGTTTTTGGATGAAGACCTTGGGATCCTCGATAGCATCACCTTATTTTTGTTATCACCCAAGTTGCGCAAGACTGAGCCACACTCTTTTTGGCTCTTGATGAGACATAGATCCAGCTTGTTCTCTATGGCTATGTTCTCCAGTTTTGACATAGATCCACCTTGTATTTATGTGGCTATATTTACACTTATGTTCCTCATGGATCCACACTTGTATTTTAGTGGCCATGATATATGCATTAGTATTTGGATCATTATTGTATCCTCTTGGAGGTCATGTTCCACTATTTGAACATGGACAGTTACCCCAAGGATAAGTTTGTCTGACATTGCCTTTGCTTTCAGGTACTTCATTTGAGCCTATGATTCTTGGTTTCTCTGGTTCCTCCATGATTCAACTCTTCGTTATTTATAATGTATTTCGACCATCGTTTCCCTCACTCCCTTTGACCTCATACATTAGGGGGAATCTGTTATAGCTTAAAATGACACTTCTCCATCCGTGACGACACTTGTATCGCTTGGTCGCATGACGACACTTTGTGAGATCAAGTTTAGTCACACAACAGGACACTTGTGGATTGAGGGGTCATTTGGGACACTTAACATGGTTGAAATTACCTCACTCTTGGCCCATTTGATGGTTATAACCCTTAGGAACATTTTTCTAGACCAAACCAGCTCCTGAAAATCATCAGAAAACCTTGTTTTTGGCCATTTTCCCCTAAAAACATTGGTATTCTATGCATAAAGTAGGGCATACTAGGATGTGTGCACGACTCTTATGCCTATAGAGTAGTGCACACCTTGGAAAATATGCAACTACACTTCAATAAAGTAGCGCACACCTCAGATATGAGCTACTCTGCTTCACTAGAGTTGCGCACACCTTGAAAAATGCGTTGGTTTGCAGTAGGAAGAGTGGGGCATTTTCCTGTACTAGTCAAAATCTTGAATTTTGGTTTAGTTGAGTTGGTTGGGGAACCTCCTGATCGGTTATAACTTATTTTCCTATCCTTCATTGATTATATAAGGAAGGTAGAAGGGCCATGAGAAGGGACCAAGCCTATAACAAGGTTATGCTAGAGGAATGGAGACCCTCATCCCCCTCTCTTGTGCCTCAGTTTCTGATAAACCCTAGCACAGTTGATTAGAGGTTGGGATCCTTGGAGAACATAAGCAGGAGACCTTGAATCTAGGTTTCGTGAAGTGACAAGCTTGAAGGAAGGTATAATTTGATGTACTTGCTTCATTCATTAATAAAGATCAGACGTTCTTTCCTTTCCAAAGATGACCTATTTATGTGTGTCTTAGATTTGATTACTATTTGATTATAGTTTGATGTCTTATTATGTCATGGATATCAGTCTTATATATGTAGTCAAATTTATTTGAGAAAGGTATCAAATTGTTTTGCAGGTGTGGGCATTGCGATACTAGATAGCATTGAAGAGCAAGGAAGGGAAAGCTTGGATCAACCTTCTTAATAAGGTGCACATATCTATAACCTTAATCTCTTCACTTACTTCTTGTACTTGCAGAACTTTTGTAGGTCTATCTTTCATACCTGTAAGTTGGTAGTTTCTCCCCTGAACTATAGGTGCATTTTCCTCACAACAGAATGGCGACTTCGCTGGGGAAAGCCTATCTGCTTAGGGGTATGCAAGGTCATTTCTTTAGTGTTATTTGAAGGTCTTTGTTCAATTTATTGATTAGAATTAGTTATTAGGATTTGTTTGACCCTCCTTGGATTTTACAGACCCTCCCTAGCCCTTTCAGACCCTGTGCAGACCCAAGTTGGGGGGTTTTAACCCCATTTTTTCAACTTTTCCCACCTGTGCGCTACTGTTGTGAATTAGCATAGTAGCGCAATTCACAATAGTAGCGCATTCCTCTGTTATGGGCGCTAGTATGCCTCATACACAGTAGCACACACTTTCTGGGTTTGAGTTTTTGGGTTGTGGACCCAAATTTGGGGGTTGTGGCTGCCTTTTTGGGGTCTCTGATCACCCTAGGTCTGAGTTAAACCACTGTAAGTGGTCTCTTATCCTTGTACTGATCCTATGTTCATGATTTGGACCTCTTTTGATCAATTTGGGCTTGTTGACCCAAGTTGGGGGGTTGTGGACCAGTTTGGTGTTTTGTACCCTAATTTGAGTCTGACTGAACCTGCTTGCTCCATTTCCACTGGATTGAAACTTATTGAGTCTACTTGACCCTGTTTGTATCTATTTGAGTGAAATTTCTCTTTAGATTAGTTTCTTATCCTGCCTTGTGCTTTTAGTTTTCTTTTTGTAGTGAAAGCTCAAGTGTCTTTGCTGTTGTTTAGGACCTTGACTGCATTGTTTATGTGCAGGTTTGACTTTACCAAACCATACTTCTTTGTAGGTAATTTTCTTTGTTTGGGTCTAAAAGTAGTTTTCGTACGCTTTTCCCAATGGTTGGCATGCTTACATCAATAAGAATCTAAAAGTTGTATTGGTTACTTTTACTGTTTCAATAAGGAAACTTGAAAGTTCTTTGCTTTTACTTTGATAGTAGGTTAGTTTTAATTTTAGTTTTGTTTCTTACCTTTGAAAAGAATAAAAAAATTTGATTTATTTTCTGAATAGAGTACCTTGCAAGTGGCTTAAAGGATTTAAGAATGCTTTGCATCAAAACGAAGAAATTTTTCTTTTGCATACTTATTTGTTTGAGAAGCTGCATTTTTAGGTTGTGAGTTTAATTTTGTACATTTGGACTTTATTTTTACCATTTTTTGCATTCGAAAGGCTAAAAATTACATTTGCATATGCATTCTAGATCGTATCTTTAAGACTTGCATTGAAAAGAAAATATTTGTTTAGTGGTAAGCATTTCATTTTAGTATTCTATCTCTGTTATAACCACTCTCACACACCCACTACCTTTTTGAGTAAACAAGTACTAACCTTTAAAATGAACCATAATAAAATGTACTAGCAACATTTTCTTTTCTAGGTTAAACTTTTCACCAACTAGTTTTGGTTAGGATCTTGGGTTTAAAACACCTTAAACCACCCAAGATCACACATTACGCAAAAATCGTAGTTCGACTATCACAGGTAAACGCACCTCATTCAAAGCTTGCATGGGATCTATGCAGTAGGTCTTGTGAGATCAGATTGTTTGGAATAAACCTCCTACTTTCTGTTTCGAGCATATACAGGATTGGATCACGTTTGGGGACTCTTTTGAGTTTCGGGCTCAGCTACCTTGCCCACGCCTTCTGATTCGACCAGAGACTGTTCCCCCAGGATTTTTCAGTGTGGTGGTATCCTTAGTATCTGACCATAGGATCATACACAGGTGACGGCAGAGGGTTATATCTGCTATACCTAGGATAGACGTGGGAGGAAATCCTTTGCAGGTCTTTAAGAGGGCGGTTGGGTGATTCTAGCGCTTGCACCCTTAGTCATTATATTGTGGACCTCGGGTAACTGTTCTTCATCCTTCGTTGATCTCTTCTGGGCCCTCATCATCCCAGACATGAGTCTGTAGAAGTTTTAGTTCATCAACTTGCAGTAGAAATGTAGATCATCCAGTCATAAAGACTCAGCAGTCAAAGAGACCTGCACCAGCACCTCTGGTTTCCCTCTCAGCATAATTAGCAGACTCACAATGCACTTCCACTTAGCCTCTCTATTCGAATATCTCAGTGATCACCTGATACACTTGAGGAAATATTTCTGCAGAAAATATTGTAAAGCTACCTGCTCAATTTGAATTGCCTTTTCTAGGCTGCCTAGGCCTTTTAGTGGTTAACCTAGTCATTAATGAGGTAACAGCTCTCTTCCACCCACCTAGGGGATAATGCCACAAATTTATTGGTAGTTGTCCCATAACCAACAGTAATGGTGAAGTGCAAATGCTGCCATCTGTCCAATGCCTTCTAACAGCTTCCATTCCTCCTAGTGGGTTAGTGAACACTCATTTAACAATTCCCTTGAGTGTTTGTCTCCTGTTTTAATTTATTAAATAATAATAATAAGTCATTACAATCATCCTTGACCAGATTTGGTCATAATTACAAAACTTTGTAATTAAAATTTAATATAATGTATTTTGCAAATAAAATAAATAGTCTCAAAATTTGGGTAGGTGACATACACCCCCCCTTAAGTCTCAACATCGTCCTCAATTTTGTTTATTCACTCTCTGAGTGTTCCCAAAACAGAGTTGGGTATGCTGCCTACATACTACTCTCCAACTCCCAGGTTGCCTCTTCTGGGCTAAGGTACTTGCATTGCACCTTTACTTGCCCAATGGTGCGATTCCGGAGTAGAGTTTCCCGAATCACTACTCATTCGTGTGAGGAAGTTCTAAAATCACTACCTAACTTAGAAGCACATGAAGATATTGAAGAAAACTGATAGGAAGTTCTCAATGAATTGTTTAGATTAATTTCAAATGATGAAGTTGTAGGAAAATTGATTGACCTGTTGCATAAATTGAAATATAAACATGTCGAGCAAAGACAAACTAAAAACATTGGCCGACTAAATCAAAAAGAGAAAAATGATGTTGACCCATTAATCGACCCCGACATAAATGGATATCATGTACGACAAGTCATACTAAATTTTGGTTCCCAAGTTAATATCATGACTCGTGATACCTGGACCAACTCGGTCGACCACAATTACAGAAATCGGGCATTTATCTAAAGCTTGCAGATCAATGATTAATTGAGTTGATTGGAGTATGGAAATGATTCGAAACTTCCATCAAAGGCATCACGACAAAAGTGGATTTTGAGATCATTAATCCCAAGGATGATGCGAGTTCTTTCCCAGCCTTAGTTGGTCGACCTTGGGGGCGAAAGATGAAGGCTTCAATTTCCTTAGACAAAAGTCGCATCAATTTGAAAGGCAACGGGCATAAGGTTATCGTACCAATCTTCCCATCTCGGGGAGAGCCATGGTCGGAACCTGCAGAAGTAGATAATGATATTCGACAGCTTTATCGAATAGACAATAATGAAGATCGCATTGAACCAAATTCCCAAGGAGAACTTCACCTTGGAGATCCTATTTCACTCGGATATAATTCCGATGCAGAACTCTATGACTGGCAGATAGAAAACTATGATTTGCATGCAAAGGAATGTTGGACGATGGAAGCCATCTCAAAGAAGCAAATAAATAAGTGTCTCTCAATATCATATACACCGAAGATATCTGAATGAAAAATGCGAGCATATCCGACACTTGTTCCAGACAGAAGTTCGCAAACGTGTAAACCGACATTCAGTTACAAGTAACATGATTCACCTGTTGTACATGTCAAACATGTATCAAAACATGTCGGAGAGCAAGGCCGACTACAAAGTCTGGTAGAGACATTTACAGTCAAGCTGCGAGATGGTGGGACACCCATCAGTCGAAACTCCAAAGATGGAATACTGCATCGACATATTTTATAGAAAGATTTGGAGGAAGGAAGATGACGACTCAGGCCGACATCCCTATGTTTACACAGGGACAAAATCCTGAAGCCCACATCGACTGTTGCAAAAGAGAATGGAGAAAATTTGGCTTTAAAGATGAAAGAGCATGGCCTCACCTCTTCCCTAGAACACTTGATGATTTACCCAATAAATGGTATAAGATGGAAGAGGCGAGAGGGGAAATTTCAATTGGAAATACTTGAAGGAAAATTTCATTAAGGATTTCCAGTTTTCTCCATAGGAGGAGAAGTTGGTCAAAGCAATTAAAACTATCAAAGAATTTATGCAGCCAACAGAAAATTCATTACTTGCAGGAAAACAACAAATTACTCGTCGACCTACTACCTGCTATAACATAAAGTCGACAAAAAGCCAACATTCGATAAGATTAAGCCTAGAAACAGAGAAATCAGTCGGGAAGAGTTTTCAATGGAGACAGGATCACCCTAACATGTCGAAGCATGTAAAAACAATCTTTAGCACAGAGATTGTCGAAAAAAGGAACCCGAAAGGTTGTCGAAAAAAGACTTTCCACTAGAATTCACACAAATCAAAGAAGGTGAAAGACCGATAAGTGACAGTCGTGCGCTAGAATGGATGGACGTGAAGATTAAAACAAAGGAAGTAGATATTCCAAGCGACGACCGACCGAAAATGGCAAGAATTGGCGATTACTGGAATGAGGAACAAACAACAAAAATCACCAGTCTCCTAAAGGAATTTCAAGATGTATTTGATCGAGATTATAAAGACCTGAAAGAACTTGTGCAGGAGATGGGCGAGATGAAAATTGATATTAAACTAGATGCCAGGCCAGTAAAGAAAAGACCCTACAAACTTTCTCACAAATATAAGGATATTGTTAAAAAGGAGATCGATAGTATGATTGCAGAAGGAATCATATATCCTATCTACCAGTCAGAGTGGGCAAGCCCGATGGTTGTTCAGCCAAAGAAACAAGACCGAAAATGACTTAGAATCTGTGTCGACTTTTGCGAGCTGAACAAGGTAACACTCACAGACCCCTTTCCAACCCCTTTCGCAGATGAAATTATTAATGAAGTTGCAGGGCATGAGTGCTACTCTTTCACAGATGGATTCTCTGGGTACAACCAAGTACCCATTGCAAAAGAAGATCAGGAAAAGACAACATTCATGTGTGAGTTCGGGTCATTCGTGTACAAAGTCATGCCCTTTGGTCTGAAGAACGCACCAGCGGTCTTTTCCAGAATTGTCGTCAAAGCATTTCAAGAATATATCTACAAAACTATGGCTATCTACTTTGATGATTGGACAATCTATACAATGCTAAAGGATCATTGCGAATGGCTTCGACTGATGTTGGAACTGTGTCGGGAGATACAGTTGTCGTTGAACATTAAAAAGTGCATTTTTGCGACACCTATCGGCATATTACTGGGCCATGTAGTTTGCAAAGAAGGAATCAAGGTCGACTATGCAAAGATCAAAATTATTCTCGACCTAAAACCTCCAGTCAATCCAAAACAAGTGCGGATCCTGTTGGGTCATACCGATTATTACAGGAAGTTCATCAGAAATTACTCCGATATGACTTACCCTCTCAAATATTTGTTAAAAGATGATCAAGATTACAGGTGGACGGAGGAGTGTGACATCTCATTTAACACGTTGGAAAGAAAAATGGTCGAAGCACCCATCCTTCAATTTCCGAATTGGCCGAAAAAATTTCATGTGCATATTAACGCGTCTGGAATAACAGTCGGTGCCATTTTAACACAACCTGAAGAAGATGGAATGGATTATCCTAATGCGTTCAACAGTCAGAAGTTGAATAAAGCTGAAAGAAATTACTCCACGACTGAAAGAGAAGCATTAGGTATGGTATTTGCACTGCATAAATAACGTCATTATTTATTAGCTAACCCATTTGTATTTTATACAGATCATCAAGCTTTAAAATATTTAGTCAATAAACCATTGCAGCATGGGAGGTTGTGTCGCCGGCTTCTACTATTCCAAGAATTTGAATTTGAAGTAATCATTCGACCTGGAAAGGCTAACGTTGGGCTAGACCATCTGTCAAGAGTCGACACGGGAGAGGAGCCGACAGGAATCGAAGATGATCTGTCGGACGCACATTTGTTTTGCATTGAAGAAGTCCCCTCTGAACTTGCGGAAATTGCACAATTTCTCGAGGATGGACAAGCTCTTGAAGGAATGACTGAGAAAAAGAGGGAGATCTTGGCTATGAAAGAAGCACCCTACACTTTGATTAATGGATTCCTCTATAAACTTGGCTTGGATGATATCACTAGTACAAAATGAGAGATAAGTGACTAGGTGACCAAAAAATTTGGTCACTACATATTTTTTAAGGGATAAATGACCAAAATTGAGAAATTTTAAGTGAACAGACTAAAAATGACCAATTTTGTCACAGGATAAAAACTAAACTCAAAATGACCAAGATAAATGACCAATTTGGTCACGAGATAAGAATTAAACTAAAAATAACCACATAAAAATTGGTCATTTATGTGGTCATTTTTAGTTGTGTCATTCGAGCAGTGGAAAATTATAATTTTGATAATGAATTTGTACAATTTACTAAATTTTAACACTGCAGATGGATTCGGAGACCTTCTAGGGGGTCTCCGAATCCATCTGCAGTGTTAAAATTTAGTAAATTGTAACATTAATAGTATACAACTTGGATTATTTTTCAATACATGTCTTCTAAGGGATCATTTCTTTGAGGCCATCCCGATACCTATTGTGTTAGATGATAGGAGAATCATTGAGATGCTCATTTAGGGGTTTCTCTACTAATTAGTGCCTTGGGTGTGGTGAGTTGATATCTAGATAATACATCATGTCTTGCATATAGTTTATCAAGTGATAGATGAGTTCTTCTACATGTGGTTGACTAGTTGAGTCTTAGATATTTGTCGACGTCTTTCGACCCTTTTGGAATTGCCATGTCCTGAAGTTAGTGTCATTTCGTTCAGCTTGTTGTACCGGTTGTGTTCATGCTTTGTTTGAACAAATCCATCGTCGTTTGACCATCTTGATAGTCTGTTAAAGTTTCGACAAGTTCATGTATTTTGTTTCATGTTAGCTAAAAAATGTCAATTTCACAACCTCCATTAATTCTCCATATGCATTCATTCACCATGATTCTCTTTGCACCAGAGTTTGAAAATCTTTAATGTCCCACTGGGTCCCTCCCTTACAAGAAATAGTCAATATACTCCATTTTGAAGAAAAAACAATTCCTCCCTTTCAGTAAAAATCCCTTTGCTCCCATCTCCTTGAATAATAATAATAATAATAATAATAAAAATAGCAAATGGAGTCTAGGCTTTTAGATGCCTTAAGTTCTTTGGTACCTAAAAAATCACTTTTCATGGTGAAGGGCATTGCATTTCATGAATATACATCTTTTCTAGGGTGAATACCTAAGCTTGAAGGAGTTCATCTATCACATGCAAATACTCTGAAACAAAAGTATAAGTTTCGTCTCTATAATGGTTTGCTACTATTTTTAATTGGGCATGTATTTTAATCATCTATCAAAGAAGTATAAAAGTTACTTAGCTTATTCACTCTGATTATTGATTAATCATTTTAGCTATGTAGGGATTGAGGGTTCTGCTCTGTAAACATGTGATTACACTCTATGCTTGTAAGTGAACACGTAGTATCAAGCTATGAATCAAACCCATGTATCTAGATTATGCTTGGACAAGGGAAATATTTCTTGCGGGCATGTGTATGGAAACCCAAAACCTATAGGACAATTTATCTAAGGGGAAACCCATTCTCGATAGGCCTGATTGGATTGAGATGGTGAGTACCAAACAAAACATTTGGAAACCAGCCGATTCTAGAGAAATATGACCACGCGGGAAATGATATCGGTTGTAAAACCCTTATCATGGCTCGATCAGTGGAGGAGTTGGGTTTGGTTACTCCACTTGATATAGAGATTGATGCCACTGATCGATTCCCAAGGGCCTGGTTTTGCAGCGATGGATTTAGACAAGGTGAAAAGCCTCTAGGACAAGGTGAGGATTTTTCTAATTGGGATTGACATCCCTTTCACATTCCATGACATAAAGGACCTTTATTTGAATGGATCATCATCAAAGAGATTTCCAAAGTGATTATCAATCACCAAGTATTCCAAGGTGATGCAGTGTGGATGAGTAAGAGATTGCATAGTTGCTTCTTTATATGAATTTGGATGTGGTGTTAAAGTGATTTTTTTGCTGGCCTTTTCCATGGTGAATTGGGTTGAGTTTGAGATCCTTTCTCTTGCTGGACTGCTCCACCTTCCACCCCTTCTCTTCTTCCATATTGCATGCTTGATAAAAAATAATAGAGGGCTTATTTGATGTAGCGTTCATGGCCTTATCTTGGGTTGGACCTCTAACAATTTGAGCATGAGATGCAGTGTTCCGATTTGAATGTTATGAAGATATTGGCATTTCTGAGGAGGTTTTGGTGGAGCTGTTTGGGAGATCATACGGAGTATTGGCCCGAGAGGGTGCATCTGGGTTGGGCTTCCTATTGGAGTAGTCCCTTGTTTGGTGATCCCGTGCTTGACACAAAATATTCATTGGGTAGGTTTAAATACTCCACCTTGTAAAAATGAAGACTATTAGTTGTGAATAGATTTAAACGTTGTGCAACTCTTTTTTCTTATCTACTTCAAAGCACTCTTCAATTTGAATGGAAAGAATCTTGCTTGACATACCAATTAAAACTTTGCCAAATATTTAGTCAAAGATATCCACAAATGGTATGGTGTTAGGTGGGAGCCCAGTGCCTCATTGATGCCCTCAAGATTTAAATTCATAGTTAGTCAATTTCTCACTCCTATAGTTATCACCATTCAACGAAACAAAGCATTTTAAGATCATACCTTAAAAGGGGTTCATTTAGGAAACACCTAACTCTTCGAGATTGTGTTTTTAATATAATTAATTTAAAATTATGTTTTTAATAATAATTAAATTTGGGGCAATGTCTTCCCACTAAATGGCCAAGAAAAGAAAAATGAAATTCCTCTTATCGATGTTCCTCTCTGAAATCACAATTCCATAGACCGCCTGAATTGCAGGCCATTGATTGATTGATTGAGGAGCGGGAGGAAGAAGCAATATGCCGAGGCAGGGGCTAGGCATGATGAAGGCCCGACTAGTGGGATAACGTCCAGCCACACCCTCCTGAAGAAGAAGAGCGATGCCCATGGCACATCATGGCCACGAAGGAGTCCATGGGAAAGATTATGAAGGCCTAG
The DNA here is from genome assembly GCA_027924585.1 of Larix kaempferi. Taxonomy (NCBI): domain Eukaryota; kingdom Viridiplantae; phylum Streptophyta; class Pinopsida; order Pinales; family Pinaceae; genus Larix; species Larix kaempferi. Next base: position 4,034,690 of record BSBM01000150.1, read on the forward strand.
ACCTTATCCCTCATGGAGGCCAAGTACACTGTGGAATAAAACATCAATCACATCGTCAGGGAGATTGTGGACCCTTCCAGAATCAGGAGAACGTGGCCAGTTTCAAGATCCCCAAATTCGAGTACTATTCGGAGGCGGGCAATGGCAATAAAGATCCACTCGAAGGAGCAACGATCTCACCGGCCTTGCCCGTGTTGGGAAGTGGGTCTAGTTCTTCCGAGCAGCTTACATGATAAATTCCATCAACGTCCTGGTGGAGCTGGCTTCATTGCAGACTTTGTTTCTAACCCTCGACGAGGCCACCGAGGCCACGAATCGCAAGGTCAATGCTCTGGAGAACATGGTCAATCCTATGCTGGAGAATACTATTAGATATATCAAGTGGGAGCTTCACGAGTTGGAGAGGGAGGATTTCTTCAGGATAAAAAATATTCAAAGTTACAAGAAGAGGGAGCTTGAGAGACAAATGCAGAGTGCCAAGAACTTTGGCGACAAGCAGGATCTGGAGACTTTTGCACTTCAAAAGGGGATGCGCACAATCTGTTGTCCATGGAGACTGAAAATGGTGAGAATATTATTTTATAGAGAGGTAATAGAAAGTAAAACCCACAAACCTTCTTTTCTGCTACAGAAAATTGTGTAATTTTTGCCCTAGTAACTAGAAGAGCTTTCTCTGGATTGGAGTATCTGCTCTGTAACAGAATTTTATACCAAATTGGTTGTCTTTCAACTTTGAAGTTAGTGGAACTTGTTTTGGGATTCAGCCAGATTTATTTTAAAATTTAATTCTACAATATTCGTCAAGGTATTTTACTTGATCTGTCCCAAAATTTACTGTAATTTTAAACCAATTGGATGTTTTTCAACTTTCAAATTAAACCCAATAAGTAACAAAACTTTCTCTGAGGTTTGAGCCTGGGATCTACAACATGATTTTCAAATATTTTTTATTTGTACTCAATTAGTTGTTTTTCAACTTAGAAGTTAGCATAATTCCTTGCGGGGTTTAACCCATATGCTTTGATTAAAATTTAGCAGAAGTCCTTGTGGGATTACACATTTCCTTTATTCATGCTCTCGGCGTTTAAAATTGAATTCATCCAACTGGTCTAGCTTTTGTTACTCCATCATTTTCCAAGTTTTGACATTTTCCAGGTAGTGAATACAACTCAAAAATTAGGGTCAAGTGGTGTCAGCTGAGATTCAATGGTAGATGGAAGCTTTCGAGACGCCGCCATTAACTAGAAGGTATCCCCTCCCTACCGGAAACTATTATATTCAAATTCTGTATGTATTAATATTTTATCAATCAGATAGACTCTTACCTTTTCCCTTTGTTGTTGAGGCTTCTCCAGCTTGCTTATTTTTGCAGCATAATGAAGAGTAGTTTGTTGAGCTCTCTTACCATGCTACCCAGCTCTTCTTCCTTTCACCCTGCCAAGGTTATCCTTCGAACCAACTTCCTCCTCGAGCATGCAATCCTAAATTTGTGACTCCTCATTTGACTGATAAAATTATAGTGTGAATACTTATTTCAGCACTAAAAAGTTGGGGATGGGTGGTGTGGGGGAGAAAACACTCCTTTTTCCTCAAGCAGAAATGGCCATCTGTCTAATATTGTAATTAAGAATGTTGGCACTTCAATATCCATTAAAAAGAAGCTGTGGATCCTCTTTCAGTCTGTCCCATATTCAAACAACATATAGTAAGCTCCGAAACCAACCCCTGCCATAGGTCTTGATAGATGTTCTTCATAACCCATCACTACAATAATTTATGTAGTGACAAGAAGCAAATGTCGAATATTAATACTTTGCTGTCGTGTTTCTTGTGATGTGCTGAGCACGTTAGACATCGCAGACCTCATATTGTAGCTTTGAGAAGGATTGCAAGCCTAGAGGCTTATAGTACAGGCTATTGTTTTCAAATAAAATTATTTAGAAAAACAATTTTAAATGGTTCAATCCACATATAATTGATTATCATTCAGTTTGTGTAAACCCTGGGGGAGAGGGTACTCTAGCAGTGTCTATTCTGTTTCTGCAATTAAACTTGTCACTCAAAGTATAGTTGCACAAGAGTCATGATTTGTCTTGGACTTCAACAGGATCGATAAATTCTGACATGGATCTGAGTGATTTGATGTTTTTGATGAATTTTTCGGATAATTACAAGAAGTGGGTTTTCTAGTCCAGTTTTGATGACTTCACTTCTCCTTCAAAAGTTTACTGATCACTTGGGGTGAGTGAATTTAGGTAAGGGGGAATGATGGGTTCCCAAAAGGGCCCATCATACAACTCTTTCTGTGCTAGTGTTGTCTACCTACATATGTCTTGAAGATTGTTTTGGGCACAGAAAAGAGACTTTTCAGAAGTCAAGACCATTTAGAACAGTAATAACACATTTTGATATGGAACCCACACCTTTTGGTGTCCAACAGTACACTGCTGTAGGAACATGTCAAACAGTACACTGGATGCCCAGGCCCCAGACAACACCCAAGATTGGAAATCGTACTGTTTTCATGCACAGGCTGCTAAGGAATGCACCCAGAAAAGCTCTGTTAATGAATTTATGCATAGATTTGTCCAGAATGTGAGATTTGATGCCCCTTTACTGCTGCTTGAGAGTTAGGGAAGTGCTTAATTATGCCTAGAATTCTCATTTATTTGTCTACCTATTGGTATTACAACCAAAATTTTGAAAGGAACAATTTCCACTGCTGATACATACCCAGAAAATAGAGATTTATGGATGTTTTAAGTTTTAACCCACAGATCTTGCCCAAAACACAACAGAAATGTTTCCCAGTGCTTTTTAAGGTTAAGAACAGGTTCAGAATTGTTTCCTTTGCCCACGGAATCTTCTCAGCAAGCTCAGGAATCCTCATGAAAAATTTAGGCGAACATCTATGCAATAAGGGTGGTAACACTCTGGTCACAATTTTCAACTAGACTTGTCTAGAACCTGTTTAAAATAATTCCAAAAATTAATTTGAAGAAAATAATAACTAAGTATATTGAATCTTACCTTCACAATGTGCGAAACTTGAATGGAAAATTATGATAAAGATGAAGAAGATTATTTCAAAACAATGAAGGGAGACTATTTTTTTTAAACACTGACACAGGGAAATTTCCAGCAAGGTACATGGGTTGATTACTCTACCTGTCAAGGTGAATTCTGTCTTGCTTCATCAAGAAAAGACGGCAATGCATTTTTTGCTTAGGTGGATTCCTGCTTTGGTGATAACTGATGGAAACAAGGTTGCTTAGGTGGATTTTGCTTCGGGAAAAAAGAGATGGTGAGATGATTACTTAGGTGGATTCCAATGAACTCTGACTTCAAATTTGAGTGGATGACAATTTGATGGATTACCAGAACAGGTCCTGGAATTTGGAAATATAAGGAAGTTGAAAATAAAATAGCTTCAAGGGGGGTGTTGGAGAATTTACACTCGAATACTAAAGTTGAAATGTAATAAAGTTATGGTGTTATTAATGACTCAATAAAATGATATTAGGTCATTTGTTAATAAGTTAAAACCACTTCTGGATTCAACAAGGTGAAGGGGACCTACTGCGAATCTTTAATTCTTTTACATTTTCATGATGAATGCATTTAGAATTTTTTATCGCCATTGGCAATTCTTCTGTTCATTGCTTTCTTGATGGATGTATTTGTAAAAATTTAAACTGCCATTGGCAATTCTACAACATATGATCTGTTAATTTTAGGAAGGCAAGGATGTTGATAAAAGAAGGCTTTCGTTTCTCTGCCTCGCCTCTTTAACATACATTAAGTCAATTAATTTACTGTTATAGAATCTAAACAATTTCAGCAAGGATAAATGCTCACTTTAGTTGGGTTATTCTCATGTTTTATAGAATTGAACAGTGTCATCATTCATGAGCCTTATTGTTGCCTGCATGTTGCTCAGGGATATGCGTATCCCACTTGAACGTAAACGGGGTCCAATCACAAGAGAATTGTTTGAGACAGTTGAGGGTATGATGTTTAAAGAAGGATATGTTTACAAAATTTTGTCCATAAAATCTATTAGTTCCCAGAAGTACTAATGTGTGCCTTCGAAGGGTTTGTCTCCTGGTTTTTGGTTCATAGAGATCACTTCACAAGGAGGAAGCAGCTACCTAGTACTTTATAACACTTCAGCTTTTCCCCTAGCTTATTGGCTTTAAAATTCTAGTTTTGGAATGCAATACAAGTATGGATTGGTTAGCCTTCACAAATACTATACAGATGGTCTGGAAATCCACTCAAGATTGTGATTATTGTTCATTACTAACCTTACTGCCAACTGGGGCATCCTTTTCAATCCTAGTATTTACATTGATTGAAGTTTGAACACCACCACTAAAATATTGGATCCAATAGACTGAGAAAATAGGGAAATAGAATGTGTATACAGAGTATAAGGGAGATTTTTGTGATATACACCAACCTACATATCGCTGAGGTTGATTTTGCTTTCTTTTAAAAAGTTGATAGATTTATTGAAGTTTTCTTCAGTCGGAAGATAGTGTCCACTGTAAGGCCAAACAGACTACATAAACAAGACCGATGCTAAAAATGTGCCATCATCAAAAGCAATGAAAGAAAAAAAATTCAATTGTACAGTTTAAGCACATGAAATGATTTGGCCATTTTTTTAATTAATAATTCAAAATTTCAAACGAATCCCATCAAACTCAGCCAATTGTTGCTATAATGTTTCTATCTTATTGTTATTGTTCTAGATTCAACAAGATGAAGGGGACCTACTGTGAATATTTAATTTTTTAACTTTTTTTTTAAAGCTAGTACCCACAAGGATTTGGACATGTGACTTTCCATGTACAACTTCTCATCTCATTTACTCATTACCAATTACTTTGCCTCGGGGCATAATTCTTTAACCTTGTCATGATGAAGGCAATTAGAATTTTTATTTGCCATTGGCAATTCTTCTATTCATTGCTTTCTTGGTGGTTGTATTTGTAAAAAAATTAAGTGACATTGGCAATTTTACAACATATGATCTTTTAATCTCAGGAAGGCGAGGATGTTGGGAAAAGAAGGCTTTCGTTCCTCTGCCTTGCTTCATTAACATACATGAAGTCAATTAATTTATTGTTATAGAATCCAAACCATTTCAGCAAGGATAAATGTTCACTTTAGTTGGGTTATTCTCATGTTTTATAGGATAGAACAATATCATCATTCATGACCTTTATTGCCTGCATGTTGCTTAGGGATATGCGTATCCCAGTTGAACATAAACGGGATACAGTCACAAGAGAGTTGTTTGATAGAAATGAGGGTATGGTGTTTAAAGATGGATATGTTTCCAAAATTGTGTCCATGAAATATATTAGTTCCCAGAAATACTATTTTTGGAGGGTTTGTCTCCAGGTTATTCGTTCATAGTGATCACTTCTCAAGGAGGAACCAGCCATCAAGTACTTTGTATGACTTTAGCTTTTCCCCAGCTCATTGGATTTAAAAATCTGGTTTTGGAATGCGCTGCAAGTATGAATTGATTAGCCTTCACAAATACTATGCAGATTGTTGGAAATCCACTCAAAACTGTGATTTGTGTTCATTACTAACCTTATTGCCAACAGGGGCGTCCTTTTCAATTCTATCATTTACAGTGAATGAAGTTTGAACACCACCACTAAAATATTGGATATAATAGACTGAGCAAATAGGGAAATATAATGTGCAAACGGACTATAAGGGAGCTTTTTCTGAAATACACCAACCTGCACAACGGTGAGGTTGACTTTGTTTTCTTTTAAAAAGTGATAGATTCATTGAAGTTTTCTTCAGTCAGAAGATAGTGTCCACTGTAAGGCCAAATAGGCTACAGAAACAAAAAAATTGCAAGTTGAGTATCAGATATTGCAGACACAAATACAAGAACGATTCTAAAAAAGTGTCATCATCATAACCAATGAGAATTAAAAAGGCAACTGTACATTGGCCATAGTTAAATAGTGTTAAACAAGATTTGGCCTATGAGTAGTAATATTTCATGTGGAAAATTTAGAGGTTTTTTTGCAGGTAGGAGCCTCCCCATACTTGGAGGAGGATTAGTGCATATTTTGGTTGGGCACTGCTGTATTTAGGCAGATATCTTCTCTACATTTTGGATCTCAATATGTAGGAAGGTCCAAGACCAATTAGACTTGATAAATAGAATAAGTCAACCTGATAAGAACAGTCATGGTCAATTGACCATAGTTAAATAGCGCTAAACAAGATTTGGCCTATGAGTAGTAATCTTTCATGTCGAAAATTTAGAGGTTTGTTTGCAGGTAGGAGCCGCTCCATACTTGGAGGAGGCTTAGTGCATATTTTGGTTGGGAACTACCCTATTTTGGCACATTCTATGGAGATTTTATAAAGCTTTTGGAATAGATCTAATATTTCGTTTGCACATTTTGGATCTTTCATCACTTGGAGACTCTTTTATGGCTAGCGCACCCCTCTTGGAGAACCTTTGGAGGGTTTAAGGTTTAACTTGGTTATATTTCCACCTTGCATGGTGATACTTGTACATGTGGAAATCTTTGCTTTTGCTTGATCAATATTACCCACATTGAAAGTTGGAAAGTGAAAGAGAGGATGCTTATTCCAACCAATTTGGTTCAATTTATATGTTAAAACAAAGAGAAAATTTCAGTTGATTCACTTAGGAGGATGGCAAAAATCTAAATTCTCTTATACTTCTTTGCTCCTTCAATATGTAATGCACAAGGGGATGAAACGCCTGCTGGTTCTGAGATGCTTGATGTAGCAAAGTTAGAAAAGGTAACTGACACAGACATAACCAGGGAGCAAAAGCAAACTTATTCAGTGGATTTAGACATGTCTGAGGTAGATAACTTCCTTGGTGCAGATTATGCTGTGCAGAAATTGGAGAATATATCAGCATCACCCCTCTTAGCTGCCAGTGCGGTTCAAATTAGAAGTGCCACTATGAGTCATGAGGGGAAAGTTAAGAACCCACCATTGTTTTTGGGTGGAATGAAAGAATTGAGATCATTATGTGTTATTTCCATTTTGCTGAATAAGTATGATTCAATTGATTATGGTACAAAGTTTTGGAATATATTTTTTTATAGCAATAAAACCATTGGTTGATAAATTTAGGCAAGAAAATGGGAGCAATGAAACACCTAGCTCTTTGTTTACTTGTTTCCTGGAAATTAGAAAAAGCTTAAAGATTGCTTCATTTCTTCAGAGAGAGAAATCGCTTGTTCCCAATATTCTGTCAATCCTGTCTGTTAAAGGTGTGTCAAAAGTCATGGTTTCATCTATTCTGAATTTCGTTGAGAATTTTCTGAATTTGGAGGATGCAAATGATGAAGATCAAGAAAATATTTCGCTGCAACAAATTCTTTTACCACATCTTGATATAATCTTCACAAGCATGCAGAATTTGGTTGAACTTCGTTGAGAGAATAACAAGTAATAACTTAATAAGTTTGGATTGTGTTTGGTTTATAATTGTTTCTGTTGTTTTCTATCTTGTCAAAATGAATATAGATGGTCATTTTTTGCCCTTCTGGTTTTTTATTATCAGGAAAAGCATCTCAGGACCCGAGAAGCGCGAGCTAAGAATTTTTAAATTGTTGGGAAAATATGCAAAATGTTCAGAAGTAGTGAATCAATTTGTTGATTGTTTGTTACCATTCCTTGATGTCAAAAAAGTCAGAAAGAACGGTGAGTACATTGCATGAGCAAAAATAATATACAAGGATTACAGTTGAATTTCAGATTTGATTTTATGAATTTGTTGAAACCACTATAATTGCCATTTATTAACATATTGTAATCCATGTGATTTGCAGATCATTTCTTGGAAATACCCTATCCTGAAAGAGGTTTTGCCAGCTTTGGGTGACAAAAGTGTTATTAAAATGCCAACTTTGTTCAGTTCATTGATAGCTTCATCAACATTGGATATTTGAGTGGCTATTTCTGATATCCGGAAAGGGCTTTCAAAAGTTGATCCCTCCTTATTCTTACCTGTAAGATGATGCTTCTTGTTTAGTTTTGTTGAACCAAAGTTTGATATTATTTAATGCCTCAGTGATTCCATTTTGTTATTCATTGGTTGTAACGCCAAATTTTGTTATTAATTGCTAACATGATTTCTTATTGCTTTCTTGCAGGGAAAACTAGTAGGCGATTTAAATGCAATATCATCATCTACAGTTGGAGAATATGATTATGATAAAAGGATTGCTGCTTATGAGAAAATATCATCTCAATTATTCTCCCATATAGGCGAGCGACATACCTTGCTTATTCTCTCACATTGTGTGTATGATATGTAATCAGAAGACCTCTCACTCAGGCATAGTGCCTCCAGTTGTCTGCTTTCTTTTATTCAATTTTGTGCCTCTGTATTAGAAAGTGAAGAGGTATTGCAACAAGAAGAGATTGAAGATGACCTAAAAAGTGAAAAGAAAACTAATCATCTAAACATGGTGGAGCAAGAACTGCTTCATTCTTGCATCAATGATGGCTGTGGAAATTGGTCTAAAGTATCTGTTAAGCATGCTAGTTATAATTTTCTTCTCGCACATGTGAAGAATGGTATAACAAGCTCAGAGAGGGTATTTTTTGTTGATTTATTTTGAATTTGTACGCTATCCTCTTTAACTTTTAAAAGTAAGCATTGCATTCTAACATTGCCAAATGTATCTATAGGAATGGGTGGCTTTACTATGTTCGATAGTACTTAGCCTTTCTGGTATTGCAACTTTGGATGAATGCAAGCCTCTTTCTAGCACAGATGTAGAAGTGGACTTCTTCAACAATATTTTTCACATTCAGGTTTCCTGTTCTTTCCTTTTATTTCCCGTTCTTCCCAAAATGTTTCTTTGCGTGGAAAGCAGTCTGACAGTGGTTTGTTTACTTATGCAAAGGCATGGGAGATCAAGAGCAATGGCACGGTTTAGAAATATTGTGGATGCTGGAAATCTATCTGAGATAAAATAATGTTTGAGTCTGAGATAACTCTGTGAACATGTTTTTCATTATTTGAGTCTGAGATAACTCTGTGTACATGTTTTTTATCTGTGGGTGACATTGGTGTGGTAATTTGTTCATCTCTTCTATATCCTCTTCTGACCACACCTCTCTGCAATATACTCACATTGCTAGTGAATATGGAATATTATGCAGGGAACTCTCATGCAAATATTTGTGCCGCTCTTTTTTAGTTTGTTGTTCGAGGCCAAAGGTGACAAGGAGGGGAATGTTGAGAATTCTTGCTTAGAAACCCTTTCTTGTATTGTTGATCACATAAGATGGGATTCTTACTTCAGTTTATTGATGATAGCATTTCGGCTGATGGCTTCCAAGGAAGAGAATAGCAATATACTTGTACGGTTGATTTGTTCAAGATGAGATAAGTTTCATTTTATTGATGGAATGGCCTCAGTTGTAGGACCAGAAAAACATGATCATCAATCTAAGATTGGTGAAAAAGCAATGGATAAAGCCGGATATGGAATTAAGGAGGGATGGTGATAACAAAAATATTATCTACCTTGAAATACAAGAGCGTCTAAAAAGGTGTTTGCTACCTGAGATAAATAAGATGATGATATGTCATGCGAATGTGGTTAATATTTCAGTTAGTTGTGCTGCATTGAAGTTATTGAAGCTTATGCCTTTAGAAACAATGGAATCAGAGCTTCCTTGCATCATACAGCGTATTGCTAATCTGTTGAAAAGTCGGCCTCATTCTTAATAACTGCAAGGTGTATGACCCATAAGGAATTCTATTTAAGGGTGCTAGCTCAATGGTAGAGCACCTGCCTTATAGGCAGGAGGTTGGTGGTTCGATTCCACCGTGCCCTATTTATATTCTGAAACCATTAAAAAGAAATAAATGACTGAAAAAATGACCAAAATTTGCATATAACGACCACCAATACAACATGAGAGATAAGTGACCAAAATATGCATATAAATGACCAGTTTTGAGTTGGTGATCGCTGGTAGCAAATTAGCGGTCATTTATCACGTGACAAAAAATGTGGTCATTAATTGTGACAATTAATGACCAAATATATTACCAAATTAATGACCAAATATATGACCACAAGATAAGTTATAAATGACCAAGCTAAATATGACCACATTTTTTGTTGTGTGATATATGGCCACTAATTTGCTACCAGTGGTCACCAACTCAAAAGTGGTCATTTATATGTGGATTTTGGTCATTTTTTCGGTCACTTATCTCTCATTTTGTACTAGTGTATATTATGTCGATGTGCACTTGAGCATGAACGACAAAAAATACTTGCAGAAGCTCATTCTGGATCGGCGGGAGGTCATTATCATGCGGACATAACAGCCATGAAAATTCTACAAGCCGGACTTTGGTGGCCGACAGTTCATAAAGACTGTCGAGAATTTGTATCTAAGTGTGATAGATGTCATCGTATGGGTTGACCGCTCCCAAGAATAGAAATGCCATTGGTTCCAATTAACCCTAGCCGAACATTTGAAATTCAGGTGATCGATTTTATTGGACCATTTCTAGTGGTTGGGAGGAGGACAGGTGCTCGATATCTTATCATTGCTGTGGAATATGTTACGAAGTGGGCAGAAGCAGATCCCGTCGAAACATGTTGAAGTGAAGTTGCCGCCAAGTTTATCTATGAAAATATCATAACACATTTTGGATGCCCATTAACATTAATAAGTGACCAAGGTACACATTTTGTGTGCAAAATCATTGAAGCACTGACTAAGGAATTTGCAGTTGATCATAGAATAAGCATAGCATACCACCCTAAGTCTAATGACGCCGTAGAGTCATTCAATAAAACACTCACAAGAGGACTGACAAAAATATGTAACACGAAGAAGGACGACTGGGATGAAAAAGTACCTGTTGTTCTCTAGGCATATAGAACAACATACAAAAGAACGACAGGACATACACCTTCCTCACTTGTCAATGGACAAGAAGCAGTCATCCCATTGCATTTTCGACGACAAGCACCGACTATTACAGAAGTCTTGCACATTGATATCGAAGATGATCGACAATAACGACTATAACAACTATCGAAGCTAGAGGAAAGTCGATAGATAGCAATAGAACATCAACAAATTCTAAAACAACAACAAAAAGCGTGGCACGATAGAAATATCAAACAAAAAAATCTGTCAGTTGGAGACTTGGCACTCCTTTATAATAGCCGTGTAAAAGGGAAACCGAAGAAGTTGTATACAGAGTGTACAGGACCTTATATTGTCGAAACATTAAATCCCAACGGATCAGCCTGACTGAAAACGCTACAAGGAAATGTTTTCAAGAAATCGGTAAATGGCTCTCGACTTAAATGATACAAGTCGTGAATATTCAAAAAAAAAAAAAACGGTTAGAGGTAACTGAATGAGAGAAAGTACTATAAGCAATCAAGTAAACAGCAAGGCATGACAAAAGCAGAATGACAAGAGATTGGCAGAATAAGGATGGAAAGAGCAAAGAGAAAATCCTGGCACATAACCGTCGATATTATAGACATCGACAAGAACGTTGACGAGTTGCGGAGGAAAACGAGGCACGACAGAAACAATGGAGCACAGATCGATAAAAATCATCTAGAGAAGCCCGTCGACATGACACATCAAACGAGGTATCGTGGCATCATGATGGCAAAGAAATAAAGGATAAAAATACCCATGACGCCAGAAGTAATGCACCTGATAGGGCGCTAGTATCCTGTAAGCTCAATTTAATACCTTCATCAAATCAACTATCAATACAGGCCTCTATGTCCTGTTCACCCGTGCTGAGCAACTCCACCATAAATCTGGAGCTCGAGGATTCCCGGGCACTCTTTTGCCGAGAACTTGAACTCCAATATACAAAGTTCCTCAATCTTGCCGAAGCAACTTTCACATTCTTGAACCCTAAATCTGCCATGGCTCCAAGGAAAACCTTAACAGCAACTAGGGCCGCTGCGACGACGGTTAGAGAGCTGGAAAAAGAACAATCGCCGTTGGAAACAAGATTATAGATGATTCGGAACGCAAAAGTGTTAGAATCTACTTGGAAGAGGGCTTGGAAAGACATTGAAGATTGGGGGAAGGAATCAGACGGTCGCTGGAGGGAGGAGGCACACCGACTACAGACAGCTACAATTTTGCAATACATGAAGGTACCTCTGTTGGATAGCTTCGGAGGACTTAAAGAAATCATTGCACAAGTTATTGTTAGCAGGTATCACAATGGAAAGCTCTATCTCTATGTTCCAGCCGACATTGATGGAGCACTTATCCACAAAATAACCGGTTTGTCGCATAAGGGAGATGCTATACCGATAAGTTCAGGTGCGGACTTGATCGACGAATTTGTCACTACCGCTGCTGGAAAGAACTCACGAGGCATAGCCGTGAGTCAGAACGTATTTGGTAATTATAAAACTGCTGCCAAGATTGTGTCACATGCACTGTCACATACAGGAAGAGGATCAGATTTGAAGACCAACATGCTGGAAGCTACCAAAAATATGGCTATGCACGGCAAAGTGTACAAGTGGGAAAACTTCTTGGCCGACATAATCAAGCACACATGTTATAAGTGCCAAGAGGAAGCCTGGACTAGCATCTGCTACCCATCTGTACTTATATGGATCTCCGTGACCCACACTCGGCCGCAAGGGAACAAGGATTTCTCGCAAGAACAAAGTGTCCTTATGGAGAATTTATGTTGTTTCGCTCCAGGATCAAGTCGACATGGTCCAACAATAGTTAAACTTTGGTTGGAAGCATGATTTATAGACCTCAAAAAAAGGCGACAAGATGGAGGGTACCGCAGAACATCTGAAGAAGTATACCCCCAACAGCACACATCCAAATCTCTTTGGATGATACAGTGGTTTGGTACATGGAAGGAGCAACAGGTCAGGCAAAACGCCTCGCCTACTACCCATCAGTAAATGAAATTTTCACAGAGTTGAGTCGACAATCCAATGAAGTATTGGCCATTCTGCCCCAAGCAAGAAAAGTTGACTTCACTTATGTCGAACCACTGATGGATGAAAAAAAGGAAGAAGCGTACAAAATTCGGTTATACATGAACACTTTCACTTATCAGCCTGAACCGGTACCTAATCCCAAGGTACTAGCACTTACACTGACTCCGCACAAAGAATCAGCAGAAGCTGCGGAGCAGTCGAACATCTGTACAGAATCCGACAATCCAGAACATCTTTTGACGGACGAAAACATCCAAAGAGTAATAGGTGAACTGCTTCCAACCCAACTGAACAAGGTGATACCAACTCAAGGGAAAGAAAAAATAAAGGTAACCTTTCAAGAACCTATAGAAGAAGACAAGATCGAATTGTACGACACTACCACCCAGATTCTCGAAGATGCAGCTAAGAATAAGTTACATGTAGAAGACCAGTTCAGGAAATTTTTGGAAACAGATAAGTACCCAACATCCAGAGTTCGTGTCAAGAAACCAAAGATTCCGGTCGAACCCCATGCAAACCTGACCGTTCTTACTCCCCCTTCTTCTCGGACCGTAGTAGAGGAAGAAATTACCCCTTTAGCATTACCTGCTCCTATTAACCCAGCAGATGTTGTTTTGAGTCAGTTTATCGCAAACCTCTCGACACTATGTCCCAACTAGCGCGAGATGGTCATTCAACAACTAGTCTTTGCAACGACGACCGTCGTTCTGCTTAACTTGGCTCTCCCCGACACTATTCAAACCAACAATTTACCTTTATCATCGACAGTACCAGAAGTTGTCGGTCACAAAAAGGTCCATCATGTCAGAAACCCTGACCCATTAGGTCTCATTTATTCACAACAAACAACTGTCTACACTCCTCTTCCAGTCACACCATTACAACAACAAGTGAGTCTACCTCGACCTGCAATCGATCATAGCGAAAAGTCCCCAAAAGTCGTTACTTCCCAAGTCGAGTATGCAGTTCAAGAAATTGAGTCACGTCTAGTCGGTCCAGGTCTGTTCGGCAGTACCACTTCATTGAGTCCACTTACGACATCAGCCGACCCTCCATCCTTCCCTACAAGTCAATCAAGTCTCCGTGCCGACGGATCCAAGTCTAGTCCGGTGATACAACAGCAAAACAAAGAAGCAATAATGACAGAAGCAGTTGAAGTCGCCTCAGCTCAAGCCAAGGAACTAGCTACAACTCAAGATATTGCAGTCGACATGACAGAACCACCAGAACAAACCAGCATTCAAGACACTAGTACAAGCAATATTGATACATCCAGCATGTCAGCAAATATTCTAGTAAGTGCCAAAACCGTCAAACATGAAATTCCAGTTCCCAAAGAAGTAGAGCCAAGTATACAAGTCCAGGAAGAACAAGCTGTTGCTAGCACACAAGCAGCTGTCGAAATTCATCCAGTAGCAACAAATAAAGAAAAGGGGCCAGAACAACAAATCATAAGTAAAGAAAAAGAAAAGGAGAAAAGCAGCCAGAAGAAACACAAGGAAAAGAATCGTAAAGAGGGAGAACTTCAACAGCAATTGCAAAGGCAGCAGCAACAACAAAATCAATTAGAAAACACTCTCTCAGTCTACTTGGATCAGTTTTGAGCTACTTCCAGCTATCAGCCACAGTTAGCATCTCAAGAAGAGCTTGATTTGATTGAAGATGCAGTTTTCTGAGAACAAAGACGTTGCCGATAGGAGACGGAAGACCAGATCCAACAGCTATAGGAAGAAAGGATTACGTTTCTTGTTAAGTGTGAAGACTTAGCTCAGCAAGTCATCCCACTTCCATCAAGTCCCAACACGACATCACCTCTCGACAGAGCATATCAGTTATTCGAGTCTGTTGTGTCGATGCTACAATCCGAGCTTCTCAAGAAAGAACAAGACCAGGCTGTCGAAGTATCTTCCCTCATGGAAAATCAGTTTACAACCTTCACAGAAGCTCTCAATTTACTCAAGCAGTATGATATTCAACCAGCAAAGCTTGCCGAAGTTTTGAACAACTGCTATGTACATTATGGCGAAGTATACAAAGAACTTCAAAAGACCAGAACATTGTTGGGCACACTTCACCATCAGCGCCTGACTGTAGAATAAGCACTTACTAAAAGACTTGATAATCAGATCATCATGGAAAATAGAAAACTGGACAAACTAGAAAAACATGAAGCACAGTGGATATCTCAAGCACGCGGCGGCCTCAATAAACTTGAAGAAATTCAGCCCCGACTCTGACATTTACTTACTGTTGCCCAAGAAACAATTACCATATTTGGACCCGATATGATTCATTTACAGACTACATCCACCCACGACAAGATGGAAAACTTGTCGAAGCTCATGACATTGACTATCGACATTCAAAATTTGTTGTGCACCTGGGAAGATTTCCAACACCATCTCTCTTTTTCGGCTGAAGTTATTCTTGAATTCTGCCTACAGATATCTGATGTTACCAGCTCTAGCTTACCTTCATCATAATCGTCTTAGTGATCCTTTTTGAAATTTTGATCTCTCCTTTTCTTCAGGACGAAGAGAGATGTTGAGGTGGAGGAGATGTTGGAGGGGCCTAGGTCGGCCTGTCCACTAGGCCCTCCGCCCGACCACTCCGAAGTATATGTCGACAAGTCGCGTCGACTAAGTATAGGTCGGGTCATTCAGTTAGACCGACAGAAGGTTATGTAACTATATTGACAGATGTATATATATAGGCTGTTGAGCCGATGTACTGGGGAGATTGGTTCTATGTTGTATTCTGCTATTGCTGGTTAATACAAAGGCTTGTGCTTCTCTCTATCTGTCTCATCTCTTGTATCTGTGTCATTGTGTATGCTTGCTTATAACATGTAATGTATCTAGGGTAACCACATGAACCTTGGGACTACAACATGTACCCAATAATGCAATATTCCCTCATTAAAGAGGGAAAACTAGGTGATTAGAATTCAAGAAATGTAATATGACCCAATCATTAATATAAGGGCCATTAATGGTTGTGATTAAGGTTTGATAGAAGATAATTATAGAAGTGAGGAGTCATGTAATTATGTTAACTCATTTCATTCTCTATGATCTCTCATATTTTGGAAGCTTGTCCCTTAAAGTGGTGTTGTGAACATTGCTTTTAGTTGGACATATTATATCAACAACATGTTTTTCATCTTGCAATTTCAATGGTTGTTATTCCTTTCTTAATATCTATTTTCTTATAGTATTTCCTTAACCTTGATCATTATGCATCATAAGAATAATACAAGTGGTATTAGAACTCTTTACATGGAAAGCACAAAAAGCTAAAATTAAAAAAAAAATGGCTAGAGATATGTTCTATCATTTACAAACACAAATATCTAGAGTTAATTGAATAAAAATATGGCTAGAAGAATACACATGGAGAATGCAAGTGGGTTCATCCTTGGTTTAATTTAAACACCTTTCTTTGTACTTACATAATTGATCCCTCCATAGATAGGCCTTATGTTGGTCTATATCTATAGCACACCAAGCATAGCATTGGGAGAGATCACATTCATGTACCCAGGAACTGGGTAGTAAGGCTAAGGCTATAATCTATCCTCCCTATTCAATGATGTGAAAGCCTATACAAGTACTACCCTTGGAAACCAAATGATATATTCGAGACATAGAAGTCCAAACCCTCCCTTTCTCTTCAAATGACAAATACCTTAATTTGAAGTGGTGTTTCCTTGCTTGAGGATAACTAGATCACATTCATACTAGTGTCATTTGAAGTAGAGTGGCGATTCCATTATTTAATTAGGGTTATAATATAGATTTTGATAAATATCATGGAAGTTATAATCAATTTTATTTGCAACCTCACAAACATAAATTTCTCTTTGATCAAGAGCTAGATTGTCGCTACACCTACACCATCAAAAGTAGAATTGGGGTGCCATTTCAAAGTTAGGGTCATAATAGAAATTCTCAGTAATATTGAAGAGGTTACAAACATTTTTATTTGTATCGTAGAAACCCTATCAAAACATATTTTTATTTGTGTCTAATTACTTTTAGATCAATGCCATTAGAAGCAAATTCATAGTGTCATTTCCGATTTGGGATCATAACAACAATTTTGAGTGATATTGAGAAAGTTACTACCATATCAAAGTTGTATCGTCCCATGCCCAAGCCACACAAAGGAACTTGATTAATACCTAAGTACCCTCTTGCATGGACCTAATTTGGCTCCATCCCTACCACTAGACAAGTTACCATGGACAATTGTATGATAAAAATAGATGAATTAACTTAGAAAGTTCCATAACGACATTTCAATAGAACACTACCATCGAAAGTGAGGCACTACTTGGTTGACATTTATCGTTGTTGGAGACTCGTCCTAGTCTTGTGGTAGGAAGTATCAATCATTTATACATGATAATCACTACCTTTATTACCCAAGATGGATCTAAACCAGCCTAGATCCAAATCCTAGGCTCTATCAAGCACCGAGAGGGATCAAATCTCCCGAGGTGCAAACCTCTCCTTGAATAGCTCCTTGAGTGCAATACCCGAGCCACCTAATCCTAAGCTCTAAAGTCTCTAGTTTAAGTCTCATATTTACTTTTTACTTTGTATTATTCTTTTTTGTTTATGGCCGACATAATATTTATTACTTTTTACTTTGTATTATTGTTTTTTGTTTACTTTGTATTATTTTGTTACTGGACAAACACTCTAAAGTCTCATATTTACTTTTTACTTTGTATTATTCTTTTTTGTTTATGGTTGACATAATATTTACCACCTAATCTTATGCTCTAAAGTCTCTAGTTTAAGTCTCATATTTACTTTTTACTTTGTATTTTTTGTTGTTGTTTATGGCCGACATAATATTTATTACTTTTTACTTTGTATTATTGTTTTTTTATTTACTTTGTATTATTTTGTTACTCGACAAACACTCGAATCACAAGATCTCCCCCATACTGGGTTGTAGAGCACCTCTCGGCACAACAAGTTTGATGGGTATAATCCAACGAGATGGGTTGGTTAGATGGAAGACTATTTTTCTCTTCAAGGGTCCGAGATGAAGCATTGAAATTCCAATTGGGCATGTTGTGCCTAGATTGGGACTACCAGAAATGGTGAAAATGGTACAATACACATTCATAGTGCACTTGTTGGGTCCAGTTTGTCCAAACAATGTATGCTTGATTTGAAACCAATACCAATTTTGTAGGCTTATTAACCAAGTTATAGCACACTAACACGATGCATGAATCATTACTTCTTTTGAGAAATTGACAATTGGAGATGTCTAATCCCGCTACATCGTTGGAGGGCTCTCAAGAAGCCTATTTATTTTGTTGGTGACAATTATAGTCTAAATCCCTCAATTTTGTTTAATGACCTGTATGTCTTTCTCCACCTTTCAAGGTCTAGTTACTAATATAAGTTGACTGCTTCATAATTAGAAAAATCAAAGGAAGCATAAAAAAATTGCTACAAATTTGCTAAAGAGTATTTCTCAAAACATAAATGTAAAATGAAGAAAATATTTATCATTACTATAAAACCATTTTCCAATTCCAAGGAGTTACTCTAAAATGGTGAAGAGATTGAGATGGAGAAGAGAGAGATTACACCCACACATAATGAAGTCTTTTCTTTAGAGCTCCTTGATGAGGAACCAATAATCTCCCTTCATGCTTTGCTAGGATTTTTTTCCCCTTATACCTTCCTTGAATTTGGTTGGTTATAACAAGCATTAGAATTTTTGGTTGGGTATAAAAGCATTAGAGGGTGATATTCATAATTTTCTCCCATGCATACAAAGAGATGAATATGCTCATGGACTCCTTATAAGGTAGTTTGTATATGGCTACAGATACTTTGCATATATAGAAACATGAGGAAGGGTTTCTTCTAAACATTCCTTTTTCTTGAAAAACAATTATGTTGTGGAAATGTGCACAAAATGTTGTAGAAGACTTTTGTGTAGAACAAGTTTTTTGGTATGGTATGGTTTTTATGAGCAGCAAGACACAAAATAATCGCTACAAGTCACTTATTCAATCCCTGAAGGTAAGGGTTAAGGGTGGGAGCCAGTCGGAAGAGAATTAAACTGATCCATGATGCATCCAAGCTTGTCCTCATTTTTACACAACCCTGATAACAGCATCTTCCGAGTAGGCAAATAGTTCTTTCATTCAACATTAAGACTAGCCCTGATCTAGGTTATAAACCCATCCTTCAGTTATAAGACTTTCTAATTGGAAAAAAAAGGCAAGCCACGAAATAAACAGTCTTGCATATTCATCCGGGGTTAGAAATTTCATCCTGCAAACTACTTGGAAAAGCTGTCGATGGAATGTCGACAGGCCTCCTCGCTATTACCAAAGTCCAGACAGGCAGTACGAAGCCCAAAGTATTCGCTAATTTTTCATGCTTAGTGGCCATCCACATCATAGGAAGCGACTGTCTGTGTTATGTGGAATTTTTTAATAGAAGGTCGGGGTTGGTAAGTCCAAAGAAAGTTTCTAGTCTTCCATCATGAGCAGAGGAACAAACTTGACTTTCGTCACCTCATTTTTATTCGTGTATGACTTAAAAATTTCGCTTTTGCTTTACTGTTACTCTAATTTGTGAGCGTCGTTACACAATCCCTACGCTTATTCAAGTTGGGGACAATGAAGGAACTTTCTGGGAAATTATGTGTCTGAAGATAACTGTGCGCCCGTAAGGTGGGGCAGTGTTAAATTTGACAAACACTATTTAGAGACAAAATTTTCCCAGAACTTTCTCATCCCCCTGTCATGTATCTCTATGGTGTCGACGTTCATATGCTTACGGAGCTTCCCTTTCCTTGCACTGTTCTCAGTTTCATTAATCCTTATTACAGTGAAATGATCACTATATCATATAATCTTAATACCCAGTTCTAGTCACCGTAATCAATGGAAAAGAAATACAAACTTAAAAAACCAATGAAATTCTTTGCCCATGGCTCCCGGTCTAATTACATGTACGGTCTAATTAAACCAACTAATGTAATTAATAAGGTGAATGGCAAGAATAGATTCAATCAATATCTTAAATTGCCATAGGAATCCATTAAAAAGACATCTTAACTATAATTCCATAACTTAACAATCAAAAAGTTAAAATGGGAAAACTAGCTTTCCAATAATTGCTTAAGCCATTGTTATTCAACAATTTACACAATGAAGTATTTGTGCATCCTCACTTCTTGGTCAACAAAAATGTGAGTGCAATTACAAGAAGAAATTGATAATGATGACAGTAATGAGAAGGCAAAAAGATTTACCTCTCCCCGCAAAAAGATTTACCTCTCCCCGGTGTTCACTTTATGAACCTATAATATGCATTCTTAGGATATCAAATAATACTTCAAATTTCACTAAATATAAATATTAAGGAATGTCTCCAAAATCTTTTTGTTGAAACCCCTTTCCAATATGAGATCTTAGTGAGAGAAAATATTTAAAGATGGGGAACAACCCCATGAGCATAGGCTGATTTCATACACACTTATTCCAATAGGCTCCAAACAAATTTCACTCACAAATAATACCTATTCAAACACCACTTTAACTCCAAACAAAGTTGGATTCACACCACCTTCACAAAGTTCATACTTATTCAAACACTAATATGACTTCACATAGTCATATTCACACGACCTCCAGACATAAATTACATATTCAAACCCCCCCAATACCCTATTCAATCCTCTACATACATAATTATAAATCCCCCTAATATCTATATATTTTTAATATATAAAAATTTGTTTTCACGCAGAAAAACCACCTTCCTGCTATTCCGAAGGAATCAAGGAAAGCTTATATCCTAGGCAATATATCGCTTCCATTTTTTACAGTATTAAATCCCCCAATATGAACTCATGTGTTATAATATTGACTACTTAGTGAACCCACAGTGTGTATCTTTCATTTCTCATTCCCAACTTTCATTTTTCATTTTTTATTTTTATTTTTCATCTATTTTTTTCTCTCATTTAATTCTCATGTTGCTTTGTCTTTTCTTTTCTTTTTTAACCTTCATTAATTATGTTGACCTCCATCGAAGGCTTTTTGGTTTCCAAAGGATTCAAGGAAATCAATCTCTAGATCAATGTGCCTTCTATATGCTTCTGTAAAACATGGAACATGGCTCTCAACTTTGGCTCTTGGCTACAACTTTGACTTTGTCTTGTGGCTCTAGATTCTAGTTGGTGGCTATGGTTATGGATTAAGCTCTAGCTTATGGATGGCTTGTTCCCACTGTCTAAAAGTCTACTTATTAGTTCCTTTCTCTAACCAATCTTCATATCCTATATCTGCAATTAGAATTCATTTCCATCTACCATGCAAGTCTCTTCTATTTTCATACTTGGATATTTTTTACCTTGGCACCCAATGAATGCCAAATCAAATTCTAGTCTTCTCTTGTTAAGTGAGATCCGAGCAATCAAATTCCATCATGCAACAAAATCATGAAAGAAAGTGTGGTCTAAAACTGTTATGATAGGATCAATTGCTTCCAATATGGAAACAAATCTCCAATGCCTATAGAACACTCAATATCCATACCAATGCCAATTTGGATGACAACTCATTTGTGGAACTACAACACTATATTCTACTCAAAACAATTGTCAATTCTTCCAAATGTATGGTTGTATGTAACTTCAATGCCTATAGTCTTGAGGATGAGGGAATGAATCACTATTTGGACAATGCAAGGGATGGCTAGCAGTCAATCTAGTGAAACATCAGTTACTTAGTATTTTTCTTGCTTCATCAGTTGCCATGGAGATCCAAGGAAGCGTAAGTTCATTTACCTCCATGCACCAATATCTAACACATCTCCAATAAGATAACCTTCTACTATAATATTAAAGGGAACAATTGGATTGAGGTTCCTTTGATGTCAACTTGATGTCCACTCTATTGTTGATGTTGATCCCTAATGTTGTTTTCAATACCTAGACAATTCATGCTCCTTAGGTTGGAGAAGCAATGAGATTTGTATCTCCTCTAAGATTCATTCTTCTCTTGATGGTGTAGTTTTTAGAGTGAATCTCTAGATGAAACCTCGAACACTTTGCTTTCCAATGTCTATTCAACTTGTAGTGGTGGAAAAATTTATTGGAGCTTCATGGACTACTTGACATGCCCTTCTTCTACATGTGCCTCTACTTTTGATATTGTCTTGGGAAATCCTTTTTGTCATTCTCCCTATGAAAACATTCAAGCTTGTGGCATGCGGCTTACTTTTCTAGAAAGAAGCCTCAACATGACATTTCTTCCCACAAACTGAGCATACCCTTGAACACCAACAATGATCAAATTTATGGCCTTTCTTTTTGTAGCAATAACACACAAGGGATGCCTTGTTGAATGCATATCTTTTGGTTGTCTTCTTCTTCTTATCCTCATTGATTGACTTGTTGCTTCCTCTAAATGTTGACACAAGTTAAATATTTGAACTTCCCTTCTACATTCCACCACAAGAACACACGGAGTGGTGGTGTGTTGCCCTCTTCTTTTGTTGTTGCTCTTTTTTATGATAAATAGGACAAACATGCAACATCTCTTACCTTCAAAAAAGTGATATTTGTGGTCATGGCATTTCCCCATATACCGTTGAAACCTAGTCCTTCATGCTTGACCCTTGATGCAACTACAATTAGGTTTACATGATGTTTTGAATTCTTTTTCCCTTGACTATTGTAACCCATTTATCTTAAGATATTAGAACCAATTCCTCTCATGTGATTTTCAAAATCACCAAATGTTTTTGAGAAAAATCTGAAGGTTAACTTATCATGCTTGTGTCAATCAATGTGTTAGTGAAGGAAGGTTTGACTAATAACAATGCCTCCTCATTCTCTACTAACTATTGTTTCAACTGGGTCTTCATCTGGGTAAACCTCTCCACCTAGAAACTATCCATCTAAATTACCTTCTCTCCAAATTACACAAAATGAACTATGGGTTTGTCCCAAACTGCCATAAGAAGAGTGAGGGGGTGTCGATGTTCAACAAAATAGTTCTTTAGCAATGACAGTATTTTTGGGGAGGTATTAAGGTCTTTTTCTAGGTGTGTTATCCTTAAGTAGAACATCTAGACCTTCTCCTTGAAGTGTTTGTTCTCTTTTTGAATTCACACATTAATGGCATGCAGGTCTTCATACATTCCTCTCTTATATGCTTTACCCATGTTAGGTCCTCTTCTCTTCAAAGTGTTGGAAGTTGTGTCATGGTCAAGGATTCAAGTGCTTTGATACAACTATGAGCCGTAAACATGGGACTTATAGCCTTCATTTCTCACCACACAGATCCTCTATGAAAATCTATTTTTGTTTAAGGTCTTAAAGTTGTATAGAGATCTCTATTCTCATAATAAATCCAAGTCTTGCGAAAAAACCAATTAAGACTTTGAGTTCAAGTTCTTCTATTGTTAATCATTAAGCAGGTACAAAAAAAATAGATATGCTTCTTGGATTCAAGGTTTAGTTCTATTTGTTGTCTTTGTAGTGCAGGCAATTACTAAGAAACACTCTCTGATCTTAACTGACTTTATCCAACCTCTGTTTGAATGCCCCCAATGTCCAACCACAAAACCTTCCATGTCTCTGTATAAATTGATTTTCAAGTGTACAAATCTAAAGCTAATGAATATGCAATTAGTAAGTGCATGCTGCAACAAACAATGGACTTATTATTCTCCTGCAAGACAGTGCCGGTTCTTTATAATGTGGACACACTGGGATTCCTTCACGATTTATTTACGCAATAATATTTTCCTCAACGGTTTATCATTAATTTATTTGGAGCTCTCTCCTTTCACATAAGACAAAACAAGTAAATGGTAACGGTTTGTGGAGAACGTTAACCACGAAAGACGCTCCAAACGACCCTGCATGCATTTTTGAAATACGAAATGGCTAAAGTGCAAAATCAAGAATGTTGTCCAAGGAATCTCTTTGACATTTCTCTAGAAATACAGGCTCATAGAAATAACCTCAATCAAAAAAATTGAAGAAAAAATAAATAAATTTGACCATAAACTTTAAAAACTAAAAGGTATATTTATAAAGAATTTTTTTGTAAAATTTTAAAACTTTTTGTTTTTAACAACCCCTTCTACATCATGAATATAATTTATGATATAAAATAAAATTTAATTATAGATAGTACGCATCATATTATTGAAAAACTTTTGGACCGTGTTTCGTTGTTAGTTTGATATATAGAAACTTGTGTTTCACACTTTTGGACCGTGTTTCGTTGTTACTTTGATATATAGAAACTTTTGTTTTCACTAGCAATAACATTATAACTCTGACTAAATTATAAAAACATGCTTATAATTTTCCATATATCAAACTAAGAACTGGATCGACACAGAATTCTTACGCACTCTCCATAGAACCTAATGGAAGAATATATGGCCTTCCACGATATCGAAATACATTTCGGACCTTCGTGGAATATGTCTCTTAAAGAAGAAAACACTGGTTCGACTAAAATGATGAACATAGAAATGGAGAGCCGAAGAAAAAGACGTAGAAAATAAAATCAGTAGCACTCATAAAGTGTGATATTCACGCAGAGACGGAAGTAAACGTCTCCCTCGTACGCGTCCGTAGAGATTGTGGCGATCCCTCTTGCCATCAAGAAATCTCCAGTGCCTCCCACCACCGATATATCTCTGTGTTTTGTAAGGATGGGGTCCGCTCCACCGAACGTGATGGTGCCTCTGTGGTCTGTAGAGTTGAGCACAAACGTGAATCCAAGCCATGAGCTGAAAGTGTTCTTCATGTCATAGAAATAGAATCCCTGAGCCCTCCCCACCGGAGGAGAGTGGAAATTGTTGTCCAGAGTAATGGGATCGTCGAACACCGCCAGATCTCCAAAGTGGTTGTCTTTTGCAGCAAGAAGTGTGAGGTTAGCCCCATGCGGAGCACCCACAAGCGTCGAAGTAGCGTTATTGGCGTTGAGGCCATTGTATATTACATCGTGGAAATACAACACCAGATTCTTACATGGCTTTGGGAGACGGTGCTTCCTCCAGCTGTGCCCATCACTACTTTGCAAAAGCACAGTGGACACAACAAGCCATACAAAACACAAGTACACAGCTCTATTATGCCTCTTGATTGCCATTGCCAATCTTATGGACTAAAGTGATATAAATCAAGGAGATATGGAATAAATGAATCAATGCAACGCTACTGAGAAGTGGGAGGAGCAGGACTCAATTAGAGAGAAAAGCTGCCCCAATGCAGTGCAATGCTTGATAGTATTGCCCATACAACTCTCTATATATACACAATCAATGGCTAGACTAGACGTCGTTTAGTCTCAGTGCAAATCCGAGTAGAAAAATAGCTGTTTCCATATCGGCCTGAGTCGGTAAGAATGTATTGGAGAAACATGTAGTCAAGTTTGTCACAAACTCTATTCCTCACATCCATAACACAGTCCGCTGAGTGGCCAAAGTTTAACATACTATCCTCAACCCTACCTATAAGGAATCTTCATATTTTACATTATATTGTGTATTCTATTAGTAAGAGCTGCCATTTCATCATTAACAAATTAAAAAAAAAAAATATCATCGGCAGTAGAGCGAAAGTTTAGTGTCCGTCATTTAATCTCTAGCGAATGGTTGCATGGAATTTGCAAGGAAGGCTATAAAATTCTAATGCTTTTCTTTGTTTACGGGAAGACTACATACACAAGTCATTGGTTTTCTGGTCATCCGTGGTCAAGCTCGATGTGAAAAAACGGATTGGATGGGTGGATGACTGTGCTGTAATGGAAAAAGTAAGTGGCCGCCTATAATTGAATATGACAATACTTACAAATTAATCGTCAAGAGTGGAATATAAAGCGGTGCTTTCAACGAAATAAAATAAATACAAATCTTCAGTAGGTGGGTGGGTGGAGCGATCTCCAGTTTGAATCTCATTGAGCACGAGAATCCAATGCTCCAAATCGAGTCAACGAAATAAAATAAACACAACTGTAGTCACTGTTGTGGATCTCCAGTGGGTGGGTGGCGCGATGACAATTCTCCATGAATCATGTTGTGGATATCTAGTGGGTGGGTGGCGCGATGATAATTCTCCATGAATCATGTTCCAATATTTAAATATTTTGTGTTGAATCTCATAGAGCACGAGAATCGAATGCTACAAATCGAGTCAGAAGTAATGTCTCCTTTATTATAGTATAAAACTCCCATATTAGAAAGACACTTGTAAATTGCTCTCTACTTTAATTGGTTGGTGTCACTTGTACTAGGTTGCAAGTCTACTCACCAGCTTCGTATTAGTACCATCTTCCACGACAGAAAATACCATCTTCCTGGGTTGTGTATGTTGAAATAGCAAGTCTACTAACCAGCTTTACACCATAACCATCCTCCATTAAAAGAAAATTTATTTATGAACGAAATCAATTTTTACTTATGCTTTCAGTAATTTAAATGTTCGAGGAAATCATGTTGGGAAGTGTGGGGGTAAAATCAAAATTCAATGAGTAGTTCAAATGCTTTACAATTTGTTAAAGTTTACAAGGCAATAAATGATGGAACACAAGTGGGCATATTGATTGCCTTCTCATTATTAACTATAAACTTATATAGGATTACATCACAACAATACTACTGTCCAATATTATGAAACAGAAAATACCTAGTCAAACTATAACTAACTAACAACTCAACTAATTAATGCACTTATGACCATTGAGATTACAATTCTTAACACACCCTGTTAATCTCAACTAGGACAATATTCTCAACACTATCAATGCCTAAGTGCTTCCTCTGAAACTCAAATGCAGATGTTCCCAAAGGTTTGGTAAACATATCAGCGAATTGCTCCTTAAAGCCACAAAATAGCAAAGTAATCTCTCTACTATTAACTAACTTGTGAATAAAGTGGTAGCGAGTGTCAATGTGTTTACTCTTTCTATGAAACACATTATGTTTGGACAATTGTATGGCAGAACTATTAGTATTGTCACAATTAATAGGTGTTGGTTCTTTTTTTTGTGTCCCATATCCTTCAAAAGTCTTCTTAGCCAAACTGCATGGCATGTTGCTACATAGTTGCTGCTACATATTCTGCTTCTGCAAAAGACATACTAACAATGGGTTGTTTCTAAGAGGCCCATGAAATCAGACTGGTACCAAAATGGAAAGCATAACCAAATGTGTTTTTCCTATCATCAATACTGCCTGCAAAGTCACTGTCAATGTACCCTGTAAGAGTATTGTCTGGTGAATGAGAGTACCAAAGTCGATAACCAATTGTGTCTGCAACATATCTCAGAATTCTTTTACCAACTTTCCAGTGACAGTCTTTGGGAGACTCCATAAATCTAGAGATCCGGATGAGATCATACATCAAATCAGGTCTAGCTACAGTGAAATACATTAAACTACCTACCAATCTTTTGTGAATTGTAGAGTTCACAGCTGGTCCTTCATCATTCTTGCTTAACTTGGTTCCTGTAGCAATGGGGGTTTTTGTTGGTTTGCATTTATCCTTTTTGAATCTATGCAGAATTTTTGTAGCATACCTATGCTCACTGATGAATATGTCATTTTCACTTTGGTCAACTTCCAGACCAAGGAAGTACCTCATTGGACCAAGATCAGTCATTTCAAACTCCTTTTTCATGACTGTCTTAAATTATTCTGGCATCAGATTTCTAGTATAAATCATATCATCAACATAAAGACATACAATCAAAATGTTACCTTGCTGATATGTTTTGACATACATATTCAGTTCATTGTTGCTCCTGTTGAACCCATTGTTGATGAGGTAAGAATCAATTATGCTATACCAAGATCGTGGAGCTTGTTTTAGACCATACAAGGCATTTTTCATCTTACATACCTTGTGTTCTTGACCTTTGACAACATAACCAAGTGGTTGGTTTACATAGACTTATTCTTCAAGTATGCCATTGAGAAAGGAAGATTTCAAATCTATTTGATAAGCAAGCCACTGGTTTTGAGCTGTTATTTCAAGTGTAGTTTTGATGGTGTCCATCCTTGCTACTGGAGCAAAGGTTTCATCATAGTCTACACCATATTGTTGAGCAAATATTTTTGCAACCAATCTTGTTTTGTGCTTCTCTATCTCTACTTTTTCATTGAGTTTGGTATTATAGACCCATTTTTTACTCCAATAGTGTTTTCGTCCGATGGGAGATCAACAAGATCCCAAGTTTGATTCTTTTCTATAGAATCAATTTCTTCATTCATTGCTTGTACCCACTGTGCATCTTTTACTACTTCATCAAATGATGTTGGCCTACAGGAAAATAGAGCATATTGTAGTTGCTCATCAATAATAAGAGTTTGCTCATATAACTCCCTGTTGAAGCCTCGAGTGTGCAAAGTGCTGGAATGGGTCCAAGGCTCACAACAGAGGAAGAAAACCCATCCAAAGGATTTAGATAATCCTACGCAAGTATTACCATATTCTCGAGATGTTTGGGATGGTGATCTCCCACGGATACAAAGGCCTTCGCTGGAACTTATGGTTTTGATCCTAAAAGGATCTGTCTTCCAAAAAGGAAAACAAAGTGTGTTATGTTAGGAAACACATATACCTAGAAAGGGAAATCTAAACTAAGTTAGACCTACTCTAAAAGGTGTCTTGTTTGTATTGCATATTAACTTAATGTGAAAAATAAATAAGTACATTCATCCACTTAACATAAATGTGAAGAAGATCAATTCCTTATTTGCTTAAGTTACAACCAATTAATAAAAATTAACTGAGTGCAATATCAAGTGTTTAAACTCATTCAAGATTAACCTGTAACTTATATGTCAATTGAAAAATTAACATAGATTATGATTCACTGTAAATCATTTGCAGAAATCGATAAAATGTTTTAGTTGAAGAAATTCAATTAAAACATAATACATACACAGATCAAACAAAAGGAGAAACCCATATCATAGATCCATGCATCAAATATTAGTTGCAAATGGATTAAACCGCATAGATTAGAGTCTGAAATAGAAATCAATATTTATCAAATAAACTTGATCAATGGACAAAAGATAACACAAGAGAATACAATTACTGTATTAATGAAAGTCTGTAAGAAATTACAAGCTCAACATAAAACAGAGCATCTCGAGTCTTCTCCTATCGATTTCTACCCCAAAATTACCATCCCTTACCTAAGAGAGATCTACCCTTTAAATAGTAAATTACAAAAATAATACAAAGGATAAATTCCCCTTAAACAGGGATTACAAAGTCAAAATATACTAAACATCCTTCAAAGTGATATTCTCCAAGCCTTCAACAGAATTTTGTAAACGAGATTCATCTCATAATTTCGGGAGGAATCCCGTAACAAACTGTGCAACTTAACCGCGAATTACTGGCTATCTATAACAGGCAACAAAAGATCCAAAAAATCTTCCTTAGGAAGTTCTGGATGATTAGTAATGTCTTCAAAAACAGAGAAATCAGCCAGCGGGTCTTTCTTGATGGAAGCTAGTGGAGTAACAGGAACCTCATTGATTATAAAATCATGAATAATGGTGTCATCTCGATCAATTGGCTCTTCTGGAATTTCCTTTTTCTTCTTCTGAAGGAGTTACATACAGACGGATAGAGCTTCAGAATCCTACTCTTCGCTACTACTGCTTGTATCAGGAATACCTGCATCAAAAGGTGGTGACATAGGTTCTTGATATAGCAATGGCTGAATTTCTTCTTCTATAAAAAACCTGTCCAAATATTTGTGATATGTCTGCATATTTCTCACACAAGATCATTAGAAGAAAACCTCTAAAGATTGAATACAAGACTTCTCTGTAGAATCCAGACGAAGAATCAATTGCCTCATATCTGTCTCCATATTTAAGAAGAGCTAATAAAACTCTAATGATTGAGCATAATGAACTATTATGATTGAAATCTTACGACGTGGGAACTGTAATCATCTAAACTGCAACGAAACAACTCGTAGCATGTGTTTACTAGATTTGGATCACGATGAAGTACAATTTCAATTAAATCACGTATGACTTGAAGTCGCATCTGAAAACTCATCATTACAGATCAATCCAATCAAAAATTATGACTTCGAATTTGAGCCGAGGGTGAAAATCTTAGTCAGCAACCTGGTTGCCAAAACGACGAAGAACAGAGAATTCCCACGTTCGAACAAACGACGAATTTCATCCATTAGATCTAAACCAATCACCGACTGAGATTAAGATTTGCAGGAAATAAATTGCAGGGCTTGGTTTCACAGGTATGTACATCGTATCCGCAATCCGCAACTGCGGGTTGCGGTTGCAGGACTGCAAAGTTCAAAACTTTATTCAACAGCTTCCCGCAATCCGCAATTGCAGGTTGCGGGATGTGGGAACGCAAACAACCTTAAAACTTAAAACTGCTCTGGATATCCAAATTATAGACCACCTTGATTTGTTAATTGCTTTATTTATATACAAATGGTTCTTTTGGCAACATATACATTTTTTATATATATATCCTCTCTTTTCTTTCTTTTTTATATTTTTCTTTTCTTTTGAGACAAAATAGAAAACTGTACATAAGACCTTGTTGATATAAGACCACTGCCCTGACTTGGTAATCAAATGTTAGCAATTCCATTCACAGACCTGATCTGGAAACTGATTAAGCTAGCTTGGTAAGGAGACTCTGTGTCTTCCAGTTGTGACACTGAAAGCAACTATTATGGCTTGGTAACCACATAATGATAATTTCAGTCCAAAATCAAACCCATGATCATGGCAGGGATGGCTTGTGATAAGACCCACCTGTCCTCATATACAAAAAGTGTCTTATAAAAGAAAACAAATATTTATTAAAGTGTAAATTACAAGACACTACCATGGCTTGGTAACCATATATCAGCAGTGTTACTCACCAGTGCTTTGCAGATCATGAATGGACCGACCTGTGATAGGATCTTCCACCTTTCAGCAGAAACTGAAAGTCATCTCCCAAGTTTGGTGGTTTGATGTGAAGATGTCATTCCACTAAAGACCTATGAACCTAATGGGATGGCTTATGATAAGACCCCCCATCTTGTAATCTACAATTATTAAGAACATTATTATCAAAGTGACTGTAATAGGATCCAGAGCAGATAGAGCTGACCGGGTTATTATGATATGTTGCTTCACTAATGAAACATAAGATAAAAAACACCAGTCATTCCCCATACCTCAATTACACAAATAAAACATGTATAAAGATAGATCAAGGTGGGAAAGTATCAATCAAGGCTCTGCAGTTATTGATGGTAACTCATGTACAAAACAAATTCTATCATAGGCTAAGAAAAGCTAAAACTGACCATGTATTCTAAGAACTTTGAGACTGTGTCAATCTTGAGACAAATTGATCGACCCACCAATGCCAAATGTGCATGGGAGTTATTCAAACACAAAAATAATATAAAAGGAAAAACAATCAAATCAAAAGAAAACATACAAACAAAACTTATGTACAAAAAGCATCAAATTGTTTAGACAAAATACTTCTTGAGTAGAGAAACATTCACTGGATAAGTGTCAATGACTCCCTCCAGTGTCTACAACCGAACAATACTAGGACCAATATTTTCTGTAACAATGAAAGGTCCTAGCCAAAGGCGCTAAAATTTGGTATATTCATTTTTGTCCTTATGTTTTTTATCCCATCTCAATACCAAATCTCCTACTGAAAACTCTCTGTCAGAGGAGGATTTCTCATCAAACCATATTTTAACCATCTGCTGATGTTGATACAATTTGTTCTTAACCTCTTCCCTGTCCTCCTCCAACTTAAGCAAGGTATCAATTCTCTGATGTAAGGGGGATGAATCATCTTCTTGAATGGATTGGGATAGCTATAATGAGGGAATGGTAAGGTTAGATGGTAGGATGGCTTCCTTTCCATACACTAGACAATAGGGAGAGTTTCCAATAGCTGCCTTTGGGGTAACTCGGTCTGCCCAAAGAGAATTGCAAAGCTATGTGTGCCAATATTTGTGATGATAGGCTACTGTCTTCTTCAAAATATTTATCAAGTTCTTGTTAGAAGATTCAGCAAGCCCAGTCAGTACCCTGTGAATAATAGTTGACAGAAAATTTTAGTTTGATCCCTTTTTCAAGGGCATACTGTGTGAGATCAATTGAGGAAAAGGAGGATGCATTGTCAAAGACAAGATACCCAGGAGCACCAAACATTGTAACTATCTGGCTGTCGAGGAAGGAAATTACTTGGTTTGTGTTGCACTGCCTAAGAGGGACTGCCTCTACCCATCTGGTAAAGTAGTCAGTTGCTGACAGGATTTACCTATGTTGTAGGGAGGAAACATGATTAATTGGTCCAACAAAATACAGTCCCCATTGTTGAAATGGGAACTGAACTGTTATTGGCTACAGAGGAAAAGTAGGTTTTTTTTAATTTCCCTGCACACTTCTGACATGGTTCACACCTTCTAACATGAGCATAGGCATCCTTAAACAGAGTAGGCCAATAATATTCGGCTCTGAGAATCTTGTGTGCTGTGGATTCATGCGAAAAATGGCCTCCAGCAGATCCTGCATGAAATTGTAAAAGAATGTCATCTGTCTCATTTTTTTCTAGACATCTAAGGAAAACTCCATCGTAATTTTTCCTAAACAGAACTCCATTAATAAATTGATAAGGGTCAGCCTTTAATATTAAAGCTCTACGTTTTTTGAAGTCAAGGGTATCAGGAGCAAACCCATGGTTTAGAAAAAATTTAATGTGATCGTACCATTCAGAGGTTGGAGTATCTATGGCATTAATAGAGCCTGTAGGAACATTTTCCTCCTACTCCGATTCAGTCTGTTGTTGAATAGGATCGTTTGATTGAGCGGTAAGAAGGCACAAACCTTGTCCTTTTACAATCTTCGTTGGCCTGATTTCTAGGTCATATTCTTGCAAAGCTATCATCCAATGAGCTGTTTCCTCGCCTAGTTCTTTCTGTATCAGCACATTTCTGATGGATGTATAAGGCACGATAACCTTGGTTCGAGATTTCAATAAGTACGGCCTGTAATGTTTTACAGACTTGTAAACTGCATAATCATGCTTGTCAATTTGGGAGTAGTTAAGTTATGATCCCTTAAACGTTGATATCATGAACGAAATTGGAATCTCATCATCATTATCGTGCTTCTATGTCAAGAAAGCTTCATAACAAAAATCAGTAGCGAAAGTATATAGAATAAAATCCTTGTTGAAATCTGGGGACATCAGAGCAGGGGCTTCTGCAATGGCCTTTCGAATTTCAACAAATGCATCCTTCTATTCCTCAGACCAGCTAAAATGTACATCTTTTTTAACTAACTGTTGTAATGGCTTAACAATTTGTGCAAATTTTGGAGCAAACCTACGTACAAAATTGATCTTTCCGAGGAATGATTGCATGGCTTTGCGCGAACCAGGAAAACCAATCTTTGAAATAGATTCAGTGCATTCAGGGTCAATAATCATACCTTCCTTAGAAACAATGAAACCTAAGAGCTTACCTTATGTTACTGCGAATATGGACTTCTTGGGGTTCAGGGAAATTCCGTACTTCATGTAGCGTTCAAAAACCTGTTTCAAAGCAGATAAATGTTCATGTCGTTTTTTCGAATAGATAGTGATATCATCTAAGTATACTACAACATAATTATGCATCAAACCTCTGAAAGCTATATCCATAGCTCTCTGGAATGTGGCTCCTGCATTTATCAACCCGAAAGGCATTCGCCTGTAGGCGAAGGTACCCCAGGGGGTTCTGAAAGATTTTTTAGTTGGTCATAAGGGGCAACCATGACTTGGTTGTAACCTGAAAAACCATCCAGGAGAGAGAACATCTTTGATCCTACTACCTTTTGTAGAATCTACTCCATGGGAGGAACAGGGTAGTTATCCTTTTCAGAAGCTCTGTTCAAATTTCTGAAATCAACACAAAGTCTGATTTCCCCATTTTTCTTTCGAACAGGTACTAAGTTCGTTATCCATTGTGTGGGTCTGACAGGGAATATGATTCGAGCTGTCAGTAACTTCTCAAGTTCTTTCTTTATAGAGGATGCATCTTCCTTAGTTTCTATTGGTAAGGTTTCACTTCTGGATTCATCAGTATGTTATGAGGCATACTGCTAGCATCAAAGGTCTTCAGTTCATCATAGGTCCATGCAAAAACATCATTGTATTCTTTACACAATTTGATGAAATCCCTTCTTTCTTCAACAAAGCAGTCAACCCCAAGGTTGATGAATCGGGGATTCTGTTCATTACCAAGGTTGACTGGCTCATAGTTCAGGGATGAACTCTGGGTTTTGCAGTTGGTCTTATGTTTAAAATTATCTTGCAATTCATAAAACTTCTTTAGGTTGATTACTGATTTTCGGATAATGTTGGAAGGATCAGACAGGGATCTCTCATGCCCAGCCTTATCTATTGCCATGTCTTGAAAGGTATCCTGGCCTGTGAGAAATTCTAGTATCTGTTGGTCATCATCAAACACTTTCCAGTTTGTTACACTATCAGGGATGGAAGGCTTGTATATAAGCTCTATTGAAAAGGTTTCAGGTGACAAGCCTTCAGGTGGAATCAGCCTAGATGCAGTATTTTCCAAGAGGTCAGCATCAAAGTTTTGTGACCTGGGAACTGACTTGATGTTGAATGCAGAGAAAGAGTTTGTGAGATCTCTAACCATTTTTTGATAATTAGTTAAACATGGAGACAAACAATGTATCTTATTTCTTACCTGTTTAACTATGATTTCATAATCTCGAAAACATTCTATTACTTGTGCACCCAAATCAATAGCCTTCTTGAGTCCCTGAACCAGGGCCTCATATTCAGCTGCATTATTGGTACATTCAAATTCAAATCTAAAAGCAATCATGGTTTTTGTCCCTTTTGGATCAATAAGGACACAACCTGCACCAAATCCATCTTTAGATATAGAGCCATCAAAGAATAAAGTCCATCAAATAGGATCTATCCTAAAATTTGTATTAACATTATATACATTATGTACAATAGTTCCATAAAATGGTACAAAAGTAACATTGGTAATCTGTGATTCATTCTGTACATTCTCATCTGGTGAAGAATCAGCTGGTAAATCCCCAAAGAAAGTGTCAAATGTGAAATGCTCAATATGTGAACTGAAATAACAAGCAGGCTCACTTGAATCATTAAGGTTAGTGACGGTTTGCTTCATAAATGGTTCCCTATTGATATTAATCTTGTTTGGTTGTCCATTGTAGGGTAGCCACATGTGAGACCAATCAATGGCAGAGTAGCCCTTGGGATTCTCTGTCCAGTCTCTGCTTAGCCACATTCCATAGGCTTCAGGGATGTCAGCTACAACAATATCTATGGTCTGGTGGATCTGAGGGTCATCAGATAATGTCAACAACACATTTGTTAATCTCCCCACTAATATCACTTTAGATCTATCAAGTTGGACAATCTGAGTAGGACAGGGCTCCCAAGTTACATTTAACTTCCCGTAGACAGTCAACGGCATCACATTGGAAGAGGCACCTAGATCTATCATACAATTGTGTACATTTCTATTGAATATTTCAAAGGCAAGCAAGAAAGGAGGTGTCCTCTTGTTTCCATATTTCTGATCATCTGGTTTGGTAAAAGAGTCCAATTTGTTGTTTTTTCTTTCCCTTGGTTGTTTGATTATAATGCTTTTAGGCTGAGAATCCCTCATAGAAGGGATTTTCAAAAGTTCAAACAAAGAAATATTTGCTTTAACTCTTTTCAAATCTTCAGCCAAACTGTACTCCATTTTAGGAATGACTATATCTTTTTGAGGAACAATTTTACTTTTGTTGGGAGGTGCAGTTGAAGATGAAGGTTCTTGAGAGGGTTTTCCTCTTGATCTAGTATTGTAAGGATGTTGAACATTGAACACCGTCTTAGGCTCTTCTTCTTCATCATTCATTGGG
Organism: Larix kaempferi; assembly: GCA_027924585.1. Lineage (NCBI taxonomy): Eukaryota > Viridiplantae > Streptophyta > Pinopsida > Pinales > Pinaceae > Larix > Larix kaempferi. The sequence goes on from BSBM01000150.1 coordinate 4,070,721, forward strand.
AGTTCAGAAAAATAGCTTACAGTATTAATCTGTGGATCTTCTTCTTCATCTCCTTCTTCTGGTAACTGTGGATCTTCTTCTTCATCTCCTTCTTCTGGTAACTATGGATCTTGGTTTTTTTGATCATCAGAGGGTTCAGGGACATTTTGTGATTCTTTGGCCAGAGCTTTGAAGATAGAATAAATTTCTTCAGATGTTAGCCCTTCATTGGGATTAGGAGGTGGTGTATTTTGGGGAGGTTGATAAGGTCTTCTGAAAGGTGGCCTTGCAAAACCTCTGTTATTATTTTGATTTTCATTGTTATTCTTTTTTAAATCAACCATCTCATTTAACATTTTCTAGAGAAACTTTTTGATATCAGTCATTTCAAAAGCATCTTTATTTTGAGTAGTGGGTTTGGGAGTATTATCAGTTTTCTTTCTGGATGTAGAAGGTTGTTCTTCTAAAGCATCAGGATTATCTTTTAGACAATAGATATCATTTTCAACTTGAATGGCTTCACCATAAGCCTCAAACAAGTTGTCTTTGTGTGCTCTCTTGACCCACATTGCAATAGGCACATATAGCCCTTTTTCATAATAGGCAACCAAAAGTTCTTCTGTAGGAAGAACAATGGTAGGGATCCTATTTTTCAGATAAGAAAATCTTTGACCCTTTCTTTAGTTCTCATATTCAACCACTTATACTATGAAACGAGAACTTTATACTATGAAAGAGAACTCTAGACATAAAAACGATGATTTTTGCAAAAAAACACCCCCCAAATAGAAAAGTGTTGATACCAGTATATGCGTTTTTTTTATGGGTAAAAAATAGAGCCATGGCCTAAACATTCCATACTCTTGTTTACAAAAAATTTAAAATCAACCCCTAAATTGGAAAAAAAAATCTTCAAGAGATGAATTACAACTTTTTTGAAACTTGCATATTAAACAAACAAACAAAAATTCATAAATAATTTCACCACTCTAACCATAAAAAAACAAAGAAATTATGATGCGATTCATAATGAAATAATATATTAGACCATAAAAGAACAAATAATTCATATAAATATTCAAAAACGTATTTAGAGGTTAACTGGGTTGGCAAGCGCGGGAGGGGTCATATTTGACCCTGGAGGAAACAAAATGAAAAGCTATGCATGGGGTCTTGGAGCAAAGACCAATAATGACGCCGAATGGCTTGCCTTACTAAAAGGCCTGGAAGTAGCCATCAGTATCGGAATAAAAGAGCTGACAGCCATTGGAGACTCCCTCCTCATAATCCGAGAAGCTCGTAACATTGCCAAGAAACGCACCATCCCCTCCGACAAATACCACCATATCCTCAATTATATCAGTAGAGAATTTCAGCAACGAAATTTCCTCCATGTATTGCACTCAAATAATCACCATGACAATAAATTGGCAAATAAAGGAGTGCTACATTGTTCAGGGATACTATCCTATGATGATGAAGAACCTTTTAATTGTTGGATCCCTCCTTAGCTCCTTGGGGCCCTCATCTCACCACCCAACTCATGCCTCTTTTCAATCCCATCACCTTCGGTTTTGTTCACCCCATTCTCTGCATGGGAACACTTGGCATTCGGTTCGAGGGTAGATGGAGGCATTTAATGCCTTCACATGGCCTCCTCCCATCTACCCCCACTACCTCACACGCTGCGAATTACTTCCTCCCCCGACGCTTCCAGAATCCCTCATGGTTAAACCTCGCTTTGAGGATGGATACTCATTCCAAATATGAGCCTCCTCTGATTATGATCTCTGCCTCTCCCTCGCCGCGGCTCTCCTGCAAGCTCTGCGAAAAGCCTCTGCCAACCCCTAGCTTTTCCCTCCCTGAAGAGTAACTCCTCCAGCCTCTACGTTCTCTTCTTGTGGAACTCTCGTCTCTTAACTTGAGAGAAGAAAAGCTTGAAGCCCTCAACTCCCATTCTACCAACCCCGAGGCAGAAGCCTTGGAAGCACAGGTGAACAGGACTCGCATTGAGGTAGATGACATCAAGAAGAATATGACGAGGGTCTTCACCCTTCTGCACACTCTCAACACCGAAGTCAGGCACAACAATGACTTGGTAAATGGTCGAATCTCCTCCATGTCAGAAGCGGTGGATTTTATAGCCAACAACATCTCTAATGTGGGCTCCAAGGTGGATGATAACTACAGAAACATTATAGACGTTGAGGGGAAGATTGACAGGCTCAGAGAAGATATAGCTCGCTGCGTCCCAGGGTTCCACAACACTACTGGCTCCAGCTCCAACCCAGATGATTCCATGGAAAGTCCAGAACCTCCTCGTCCTCGTCAGAAGTAATGCAGCACACTGGCTCAACTTTTTGCGGATTATATTTATCTTTCTGCATTAGCTTAGAAATCCTCATGGCTATCAGTTGTTTAAATTTTGGTTTTTATCAAACTTTAATGGATCCTACATCCAATTTTTGTAATGCTCTGCTTCAGCAAGCTTATTTTAGGACAATTTGTAAGAGTTTACAGTTGTAATTTCAGACTTTATAGAACTAGGAGAAGCAGAAAAGAAAATCTTGATTGTTGGTCCCTCACAGAGGAATACCAAACACTCTCTATATGTATTTTTGAAGACTCTTTTATTAATATAAATCTCATAACCGTTCTTGTTAAAAAAAAAAAAACTTATTTAGAGGTTAAAACTCATTTTATATTTTTATAAATTTTAAATATAAGATTTGAAATGACAAGAAAATTATCAATTAAAAAAAGTTAAGATACTAAATTTTATAGTTAATCAAAATTATTGTTGCCAACATTACAAGTTTAAAAATGAAACATATATTAATTCCAGCATTTGTTTTGTGCCCAATTTATGTTTTACATATTATATATGTATGTAAATATAAAGTTAGGATTTGCTTTTTGTAAATAAATAGACTTTTTCTTATAAAAAAAAAATTATATACTTTTTGTAAATAATATATATTAATGTAATTATATTATATATTATCTCCTAGGATTCTGGAAAGGGTCATTAAAATTAGAACATGTAGATAAAAGAAAATTTTCAATTGTCTACTCAAGGGAAATTTAGGATTATCATTAAAATATATTATGTAAGAAAACAAAACATAGGTCTCTTTATAATTAAAAGGTTATGATAAAGTTTTGTTTTAGGAATATTGAAAAAGAGACAAAGAAGATGTGATTTCAAGATAGCTTAATGAATGTTTTAGCAATTAAAACAATGACAGTCATTTAAACTTTATTTTATTGTCTTTCAAGAATGAAATTAAGTAAGGTTTTAACTGCTCATGTGCAGATGATGAAGCCTGAGTCACGTGGAAAGAAGGCATGGAAAGAAGGCGTTGAATGAAGCTTATACTCTACATTACAGAATGGCCAATCTAATCACTGCACAGATCGATTAGAAAGACAGAGCACATAACTGCAATAGACTGAAACAGAGACGAGCTACAACAACTAATCCTCTTCCACACGTAGAGATCATGATTCCTCAATATCAGCACATGGAATCGCTCTACTCTTAAAAGTAATATCCCCATAACTGATCTTGTACATCATCATAATACATATTTAATATGAGGATTTGAGTGCTAGAAAGCATAGGGCAACCACTTGTGAGGTGGAAAAGAAGCCCCCATAGCAGACCGATATGTCATATGAAGGTCGTGTCCCCCTAAACACAGAGCTCCATTGAAGCAGCCAGTCAAATTGCAATATTTTGGGGCAGATTTCCCAAAAAAAAAGGGGTCGTCACAGCAAAAGAATGGAGCAAAACCAAAAAGTGTGATCTCCAATGCTACTGAGCTGAAATGGCAGTGACGACAACTATTGTTTCCTTCAATGCCCAATCATCATAAGGAAAAAAAACACATGGAAATTCCATGAATCTTAGAGCCACCACGGAATGAGCAATCAAGCCTCAAGGAAGCTACCCGATCAGCGTTGGAGAGAAACATCCCATGCCTGCAGCGGGAATGGAGAAATAACCAGCATTTGACCTCCGTGGCTGACTTCTCATTCGCAAATCTAAAAAAAAATGCTCACGAACAGTGCGGCCCCTCTGCCCACACTCATTCGCTCACCTGGGTGCCCAACGGTCGTCCCTCACGGGCACCGCGATGCCCAACATTGCGCCCACCGTGAGGGGCGGCTCTTGGGCACCCAAATGAGCGGAGAATTTAAAAGTCAGTGGATGTTTCAATAATTAATTCGTAACTTCTGGTGTGGCACAATACACGGTCTCATATCAACTTCAATGGGAAACACTCTTCTTAAGCACGAATTTACTGAACAGATTCTTGTTTAAAGGGACTTTTACACGAGACTCATATACATGTCCTAGGTATCCCATGCATGACACCTGCAACCAGAATTGAAGAGAATCAACCTACGAATTGGTATAAATTTCAAAAGATTATTTCTTTCAAGTTCTGATTGCGGTATTAAAATGCATTTAGATCATTACAGTATTAAAATGTGGCTGTGTTGATGCCTCGAAAATCGTAGCATCAATCAGTTAGGGATTCTCCCCGGTAAGCAATCCCAATTAGATTGCTCACCGTTTGGTGTGGGGAATCCGTCCAGTTAACGGTTCTGGCTACCATGTATGATTTAAAGATTTGTTTAAAGTTCACCGGTTGTGACCCGATCCACCGTTTATATATTTTATTTAAAATATCATATGCAAGTGCTTCTAATCTAAATGCATGTAAAAAAAAAATCTAATCTACACTATTTTAAGAAAATCTAATTCCTTGCAAGGAGGAAACTGAAAGTGTGAGCAATAAACTGAAAGACACATCTAAAGATATCACAGATAGCCATTTAATCGTAAAGATGCAGTTCCAGCAGAAAATAAAAGATATCAAAGATAGCTTTGATTTGATTAGCACATCTCATTACTCATTTAACACAGAAATTCTGCAAAAGAAATAAGATCATTCATAGTAGAGAAATAATTCATAATAGCTAGGAAAGATCTCACAAAAAATGTATGAAAGATGCAGAAATAGTTCAGCAATTATCCAACACCCTCTTAAGCAAAATACTGTGCCGACTTCCACAGGCCAAAACGATTTTCTATTCATGTAGCAGAAATAGTTCACGTACACAAGAAGAGTGTCCTTTCACCTACCAAAAGTCCTTCTACTACTCTTTGATAATCTATATATAGCTTTACAAAATGCTCTAAGAGCTGCCAAGTGTACCCTAACCCCTTTGATTCTTCTAATTTGTCTATAGTGCTCATTTACAAAAAAGGGATAAGTTCTAGAAATATTACAAAAGAAGGACGAGAGGAAAACTCCAGCTATCCTTTTAATATTTAAAAGATACATAGGCAAAAAGATAAAGCGCTTTGGCCTTTCATTAAAAAGAAAAGATTAACCCTGAGCTAGTGCATTTTCCACAGCCGGTACCTCTGGTAACGTTGGTTCTTCTACTGAAACTTGTGCCCTTGCTGCTGCTTGTAACACTGCTGAAATTGATGCCTGGTTTGACTCTGCTGCTGATGCTTTGTCTGCTTCTACTATATGATTTACCCAGAGGCTGGTTTCTCTTATGATGTTGTTGGCGGGCATAGGGAGCATAATTTTCAGAGATACCTCATGTTTGGCGAGCTCTTCTTCAAAGCTGATTATTTCTGTTGTTGTAACCTGAAGTCTAAAAACAATCCCGTCAGACCTGCCAAAGATCCTGCTTATCATGAGGGAAAACATCCTGAAAGGAGGCCTTAGGTTTTGGACCTCGTACTCATCACTCTCCTTCTTCCTTATCTGCTTTCCTGTGAGTAGCAGTTTTCTAGCCATCTCCAAATTGTCCATTTTGATTTGACTTAACCATTTGTCATCCAGCGGCTGCTGAGCATGAGGAAACTTGTAGGCTCCTTCTATATAGGCTGGGTGGAACGATGTGAAGGCTTCACCCTTGCTGTCGGAAAGGACTCTAGTCTCGGCATTTGCATGCTGCAGGACCCATCCAATACTTTTGAGTAAGGGAAGAGTTATGGACGCGTGGCTGCTTTAGATAGGCTAGAACTCCTGATGTTCTAGTACAAGTATCCTTCCTCTAGGAGCGCCTCACGGATGTCTTTGTCTCTTATCATGCGGTATACATCTCCCCATTTAACTTATGGAGGAACGCCCGTGGTAGATTTGGTGTCCCCGAATAGAGTTTCTACTCTTGCATCAACACCAGCCGATTCTGGCTCGATCATCTTAGCCTTCCTTTTGCCACCTTTAGGCATCGTTACTTAAAACCTATCCAATAACCATGCAAAGGTATAATATAAATTATAATGCAACATTGATAATTTAGACTAGCATTTTGAATATAACATCATGGCTTAAGCGCACCTACGAAATATAGCAATAATGAATTCCTATGATGGCAATATGTTCTATAATATAGATGTGGATTAAAAAATCGTAGCAGAACAGAAACACAAATGATTCTTCCGAAAGGGTAGACGAGACCATCTTTGACTAAAAAAAAAAATCTAGTGATTTCAAAACGGGAAAACAGCACGCCCAAGACCTTTTAAACAAAATGCATGATAGGTGATTATGGCCCGGGTAACTTTGATCGTATATGGTCTAGGAAAATGGAACTGAGCCAGAAATATTTAGTTGGATAGGAACTCGATTCAACTCATGGCTATGATGAGAATGGGAGGAACCATACAGTCTAAAAGGCTCAGGTAAGGATTACGAAAATGACTACCGACACTCAATTTGGGAGATCGAAAATGAAACAAATCGATGAATATTAAATCAGTTAAAATGTGATTAAGAAATCAACATACCTGGAAGATAGTGATTGGAAAACAAAGAAAGTGACAGTGTTGCAAGGATGGTTTTGTGAAAACGTTGAAAGCGGCCTCCAACGGGGTTTTGAAACATATATAAAACCATTGAAAAAACAACAAAAACCCAACACCATCCAAACACTACTTATAGCAGCTTGACGCGTGTGGGCATTCAATACGGTGGTTGAATATTTTTTAAATGAGGTTATGGCGAGTACGGCTGGGGTCACTTCGACATGCTTGGCATTAAAAGTGACCATAAAAAATGGATCACTCAACTAGTTCACCCAACGGTTGCGGCAAAAACTAGCCAGTTTGAATCGCTGTTGCGGCAGAACCAACTGAGTTCATCCACAAAAGAGAAAGGGAACTTCACCGCAAGCAAGACCAAAGTCATGTTTCAGGTGATTCAGCCAAGTTCGGGTTCCGTTGCGGACAAACTAGATGAGTTTGGCTGAAAGACTCCGGAAGAATTGGCGAAGTTCTTCCAAAATAATGCAGTTAAAACTCAATAAATTCAGCCGTCCGTTGCGGATTAACTTGTTGAATTCTTTTGAAAAGGGAGGGGCTTTAAAACTTAGCCAAAGGAACCGCCGTTGCGGCATAACTCGGCGAGTTCCTCTGCCATTGCGGCAAAACTGGCTGATTTCTTCTACTGTTGCGGCTCAAAAGCTTGAGTTTTACTTAGGAAAAAACAAAAAGCAAAATCAAAGGAAGAGAACAAACAACTTTATTCTAGAAAACTAAGTAAGAAAGTTTTGATGGACTTGACTTTTAAGAAAACTTCTTCTTTTTTTAAAAAGAAAGAGGAGGGGCCCCAATATTTACAAAAATTTTGGGGGGGAGGTTGTAGCAACAACAATGGCGATTCGTTGGCGAACACAGATATCTGAAACAAACTCTTCTTATGATCAAAAAACTTACAAAGTGTTGATTATGTGATAACATGTCTTCATAAATCAACTTCTGAGAATGCAGTGATCACTCTTATCATAGGTCATCATGAAAAAGGAAACTTTGACTCATAATTCCTTACAACTCTCCAAGAGCCAAAATGTGAGGTTTATTTTAAGAATCTGCCTTTCAGAAGTCTCCCAATATAAGACTCCACAGGATTGTAACAATATCTCACAGACATATTCGTTTGTTCCTCATTCCCATGCTATTTTGCATCATTTTGGATGTTTCTATAATTCACAATTTTTGCGGCTTTGAGTCTTCCAGAAATGAACTTCTTCTGCTTTCAATAATTGATATAGGTTCTTCAATCCATAATGTCCTTTTGTGTGAGCGAGAGATTTATTTGATTTTCATGCTTCACGGACGGAGAAGAACCTTGTTGGGATGGTTTATTTAAACAGCTTCTCTGATTTGAATGTTTCTTTGCTTTTCTTGGCCATGCTTTAATTGAGGCGAAAATTTATGGAAACCAGACTCTTTGATATAAGCCTTTTGGATTTTACTTGTAGCATGGGATCATTTTAAATACCATACATCTGCGAGACATGTTTCCTCTCCATGGGTCTGTCATAGTGAACTTCCTTAGATAGTCATTAATGTTAGAGTGAATGGGGCCCTAGGATAGTCAGAAAGAAATGCTAAATCTTAGTTATTTGACAGGGGTTACTGTGACCAAAAAGAAAGAGGATCTCTGCATTCCAAGAAACCAATTAGTGAAAACAAAATCACATATATACATTTCCTCCATTAGTAAGTTTCTTCTCTACTAGCTTTTGAGTTTTGCTTGGAGTCTCATCTTTCAACTACGCCAAAAATTAAGCTGAGATTTATTTAAACAAAGGACAAAGGAAAAGAACAAACCAAAAGCAATAGATCAAGCTAACTATCAAACTAAAAGATGATCGCGAATAATTCAAAAAGAAAAGAAAAGAAACAATCAAGGAAAATAACAACAAAAAAGAACAATTTATTTATGTACAAAAGTCCACCTAGGACTTATGCGAAATATTGTTTCAAGGCGAGGCCATTGAGAGGGAGTTTTACCTCCTCTCCTTGCAGGTATTTCAGTTTATAAGGTGACGGGCCAAGCATTTTGGAAATTTGGTAAGGGCCAAGACATAAGTGTTGAAACTTTGTATGCATCCCCTTACCATCATGTTGGTGATCCCACTTCAGAATTAAGTCACCTGCTTTGAAACTTCTCTTTCCGTACTTCTTCTTATCAAACCACCTTTTGACTATGTCTTGGTGATGGTGAAATTGGTCTATGGTCTTCTGTTGTGACTCTTCAAGTTTTAGCAGGGTATCAATTCTTAATTGAAGGGCTTGACTGCTAGAACCTCAAGAGGCTTGGGACAACTGCAAGGATGGGAGCAGAATATTCGAAGGGAGAATGGCTTCCTTTCCGTAGACCAGGCTGAATGGAGAAACGCCTAAGGCATTCTTGGGGGTGACTCTATCTTCCCATAGAGTGTTCGGGAGAGCTATGTGCCAGCTTCTCTGATTTTCGATCACAGTCTTTTTAAGGATTTGGATGAGATTTTTATTGGTGCACTCAGCTAATCCATTTCCTTGGGAATAGTAATTGGCTGAATAATGTAGTTTAATTCCTTTCTCATACATGAATTCATTAATCTTTATTGACGAAAAATAAGGAGCATTATCAAAGACTAGAGAAATTGGAACCCCAAACCTGGTTATGATGTTTTCTTCTAAGAACTTGATAACTGCATCTTCATTCACTTGGCATAGCGGAATAGCCTCGGCCCATCTTGTGAAATAATCTGTAGATGTTAGAATGTACTGATGCTGCAACGAGGATTTTGGGTTTATCTCGCCAATAATATCTATACCCCATTGTTCAAATGGTTCAGAGATGATAACTGGTTGCAAAGGACCTGCTGCTTTTGGCAATTGTCCAGCACTCCTTTGGCACACATCGAATTTATGGCATAGGCGTGAGCATCCTTGAAAAGGGTGGGCCAATAATACCCAACTCTGAGAATTTTGTGAGTTGTATTTTATCCAGAATAATGTCCCCCAGCAGGGCCATCGTGTAATTCTTTGACCACTTTACTTGCATTTTCTTTCTCTAAACATCTGAGGAATATGCCATCATAATTCTTCCTAGAGAGTACTCCTTCAATGATTTGATAAGCTTCCGATTTCAGACGGAGTGCCCTTCTTTGCTTCGAAATCCAGTGTTTCAGAAAATATCCTGACTGTAAATAGTGCACCAGATCCATGTACCAAGACTCAGGAGTTGTGAAAATTGGGCATACGTCGATCATATTCAGCTCAACTTCATTCCTCCAATCTAGCTCTCCATCCACTGGATTTTCAGTAAGTAGCTTGCATAAACTTTGACCTTTGATAATAGTGGCTGGTTTGAATTCTAAGTCATACTCCTGGAGAGTAGTAACCCAGTTTCCTCTCCTTTCTCCCAATTCTTTTTGAATGAAAAGAGATCTAACAGCGGGATGAGGGACTATGACTTTAGTTCTATTTTTTAGAATATATGGCATGAACTGTTTTACTGCCTTGAATATTGCATACGCCTGCTTATCCACCACGGGATAGTTTAGTTCAGCACCTTGCAGATTAGTGCTCGTAAAAGAAATTGAGTATTCATCTCCTAATTCTTCCTTTTGGGTGAGCACAACTGCGAGAGAGTTATTAGAAGCGAAGGTGTACATAATAAAATCTTTATTGAAGTCTGAAATCCTTAAAGAAGGTGCATTAGCTATGGCAGCCTTAATTTCTTTAAATGCAGCTTTCTCCAAGTCTGTCCACTTGAATTGTACACTCTGCTTTACCATTTGTTGCAAAGGTTTAACGATCTGAGTGAAGTCTGGTACGAACTTTCGAACAAAATTAATGGTGCCAATAAATGATTACATAGACTTTTTGTTATAGGGCATGGGAATCTTGCTGATAGCTTGCACTCTCTCCCGATCTATCGAGATTCCCTTCTTTGAAATGATATGACCCAAAAGCTTGCCTTCAAGAACAAGGAAAACACTTTTCTTGGGGTTCAAATAAATTCCATACTTCCTGCAGCGATCGAAAATCTGCTTCAAGTGGAATACATGATCTTCCCTTTTCTTTGAGAACACTGTCACATCATCTAGGTAAATGACTACACATTGACCGCCCAACCCTCGGAAAGCAATGTACATGGATCGCTGAAACATAGCTCCTGCATTTATCAAGCCGAATGGCATTCTTCGATATGCAAAAGTTCTCCACTTTGTAAGAAAAGTGGTTTTGAGTCAGTCTTCCTCTGCTACCAGCACTTGATTGTATCTAGAAAATCTGTCTAGCAAAAAGAAAAGCTCTGATCCTGACACCATCTGTAATATTTGCTCCATTGGAGGCATAGGATAGTTGTCGTTATCGGAAGCTTTATTCAAGTTCCGAAAATCTACTCACAGTCTAATTTCTCCCGACTTCTTCTGCACAGGAACTAAATTAGCTACCCATTCAGAATGTCGAACTTTAAAAATAATCTTTGCATCTAACAGTTTTTTTAACTCATTCTGAATTAGAGGCTCAAGTGTCGGATGCATCCTTCTTAATTGCTGTTGAAATGGCTTAACACCTGCTTTCACTGGTATTATGTGTTGAATAATGCGGGTATCATATGTTTTCAAATCGTCGTAAGCCCATGCAAAAACATCTTTATACTATTTAAAGAGTTTGATGAACCTATCCCTTCGCCTGACATACAACATTTACCAAGATTAACATATTTCGGTTCAACTTTTGTGCCCAGATTTATTAATTCATGCTGCATGGAGGAGCTGTGCGTTTTGACATTTGTTGGCCTCTTGAACTTGTTCTATAGATTGAACAGTGCTTCAAGACTCCTTACCCCTTTAGGCATGAATTTCCCTTTAGAAGCATCCTTATTTTGCAAATCTGAATCGTGCTACCCTTCATCTATTATGGCTTCTTAGAAGATATCTTCATTTGTTAAAAAACTAATAATCTTCTCATCATCATCAAATACTTTGAGATTCGTAATATTATCCGGAACGGACGGTCTGAAAATCAATTCAATGGAACATTTATTATTAGTAGGAACTAGTCTGAAAGCAGAAGTTGCTAACAAATCAGTTGCATCATTCTGTAGCCTAGGAATAAAATTTATATTGAAAGCATCAAAACATGAAATTAGATTCCAAACCTCAAACTGATAACCTTTCAAGTGTGGTGAAAGGTAGTGAATTGTATCTCTCACTTGCCTGACAACTATTTCTGAATCACCAAAGACTTTCAAATATTTGACATTTAAACCAATAGCTTTCTTTAAACCATGAATCAGAGCTTCATACTCAGCAGTATTATTCGTATATTCGAATTCTAATCTACAAGATAAAAAAATGTTTATTTCTTTTGGGATCAATCAAAACACAGCCGGCTCCTGATCCTTATTGAGTTTTGGAGCCATCAAAGAAAAGTATCCAAAAAACATTTTCTTTTTTAACTAAGTTAGTATCATTACTATCTAAGTTGGTAACTAATCCTACTATGTTACAATCAATATCATTAGTCCGTGAAAAATGAAGGAGATCGAATTGTTTGTCTAGATCATGGCTAACATTTTCTGATTGATAATTTATGGGTTCAATTTTCAAGAAATAATTTCCCAAAACTGAAGATGAGAAAGTCATAGCTTCATTTTTTTCTTCTAACTGGGTGACATTTTGTTTCATGTGGGGCTCTCTAAGTATTTTGATTTGGATTTGCCTATTCTGATAGGGTAACCACAGGTGAGACCAATCTGTTGCAAAGTAACCGTTTAGTTTCATAGACCAGTCCCTACTCAAGATTAAACCGTAAGACTCAGGAATATCGACCACCATTATATCAATAAACTGACATACCCTCAGATCAGCTGACAACCTAATAAGCACGTCTTTCAATTCACCAATGACTTTGACAGTGGTTCTTTCTAGCTGTATGATTTGAGATGGAGATGGGATTGGCTGTCCATTAATCCTTTTGCAAACTGACAAAGGCATGACATTCGAACTAGCACCTGAGTCTACCAAACAATTATGCACATTATTATTAAAGATTTCGAAAGTTAAGAGAAAAGGCAGGGTCTGAGATTTTGATTTTCCGCCAATGCTAGCTTCATTTATTTATGGGTTCTCTTTAGTGCCTTCTAATGAAATGTTTGTTTGTGGGTCAAAGGCTTCCATTAGTTTCTTTCTCTATTGGGGCAGACTACACATATCAAAGATGGAAACATTTTCTTTCTCTTTTTTAATATCTTCGATTATATCATAATCCATGTCACATTCTTTCAAAAAATTTTGCTTTGTTCGGAGGAGCTTTTGGCTGTTTGGATATCTCTGTGTTTGACTCTTTAGCCACTGCAGGAGTTACTGTTGGGTTCGTTTTAGGCTAGGGATGGATGATAGTTATGTGTCGCTTTGGCATTTGATTAGCGAATTTATCTTTAGGCACATCTACTGTTTGATCAATTACCGGGTCTTTACTTCTAGTAGTGACATTAATCGATGTTGCTTGAACTTCATCAACGAGATTTTCAAAAGATAGTTCTTGGGTAGGAGTCCAATCCCAAAGGATCATCGTGGTATCAGGAGTGGATTCTTCCTGCTCAGGAATTTGTTCTTGCTGAAGTTCCGTCTGTTCGGATATTTGTGCATCTAATATCTAATTCATTACCAAACTCATTGAATTAATCCATTGTGGACAACTCTTTTCAGAGTGTTGCTCTTGATGGAAGGTACAAAAGTGATCCATTCCTATTTCATTTAAATTTAGCACAGCGGAAGTATTTACCGGAGGGGTTGGCTGTTTACCTTCATCCCTCTTCTTGTAGAAAGGCTTGAATGGTTGTTTAGAAGAGCTAGCTATCTTATCTTTCTCTAGATCGACAATTTTATTAGAAAGCTTTTGCATCATTTTTATCACACTTTCTAGATCAACTGCTGGTTCTTCTTTATCTTTAGTTAACAAAAAAGGCTTCTTAACAACTGCTGGCTTTGCTTCTAGATCAAGAGAATGTTTATCAATACTGTCGGATTCTTAACAGCTGTTGGCTTTGCTTCTAGATCAAGAGAATGTTTATCAATACTGTCGGATTCTTCTTCTACCTTCTTGGCTTCTTCAAAGTTTTCTATAAAGGTAGTCTTTTTTCGTTCTTTTTACAAACATTGCTAAAGGGGGTTTAAGAGCTGTTGTATAATATTCCACTAAACATTTTTCAGCGAGCTTTGTTGCATCGCTAAAGTTGTTTAACAATGTTGTAAATATTTGATTAATCTCTTGAACTTTCTCTTTATTCTCCATTCTCATAGATAACAATTCCTTCATAAGAGTAGCTACAGTTTTCTGGTTTCCATACTTCTTTAAAAAACATTTTTCAAAATCTTCCCAGCTTGCTATTGAGCTAGTTTGCAGGCTAAAGTACCAAGAAGATACTTTGGGTTCAAAAGTGTAAGGAAAGAGACGGCAGACTACATCTTCGTGTTCTACATTAAGAAGATTCAAAGCTAAATAAAAACTTTTAAGATGATCTTCAGCAGAAATTCCTTTCCCAGGATCATACTTCGGTAAAACCTTTTCTGGATTCTTAGGCAAATCATGGAATGGTCCAATTAGATTTAATGCTCCTCTTGCTCTCCATGCAGGAACATCCATGACTCTTGGTGGAGAATGTGGTGGTGAGTTATGAGGAGTATGCTGTGGAGTATGTGGCCTTTCTTGATTTGTAGGAGTTTCGGGTCTAATTTCGTTAAAAGGTTCAGTGATTTCTTCTAAAGATAAATCCAACAATTCTTCAAGACTCTAAACTAAAACGGAGTCTCTTGTGTATTGGGTCCCTTTCCTAGGAGCTCTTATTCTGGGCAGCAAAGGGACAGTATTTAATCCTCCAAGACTCCTAACATAAGAGCGGGTATGTCTTCTAAAACGGTTTAATTCCTCAAAAGGGACAGTGTACAATGTTTCTTGTTGTTATGTTTTAGCATTTGGGTTTTCTTGATTTCTTGATTCCAGGTCAGAGATGTCTGGGATAGTTGTTTTGGGTGGGTCTTCAGTAGGATTTTTTCTAACAAAAGGATCTCTTTTTCCAGCCATGCACTGGTGGCCCTCCTTCTAGTACCAAAAACTGTTAATGCCTCAAAAATCGTAGCATCAATCAATTAGGGATTCTCCCTGGTAAGCAAGCCCAATTAGATTGCTCACCGTTTGGTGTGGGGAATCCGTCCGGTTAACGGTTCTGACTACCGTGTATGATTTAAAGATTTGTTTAAAGTTCACCAGTTGCGGCCCGATCCACCATTTATATATTTTATTTAAAATATTATATGCAAGTGCTTCTAATCTAAATGCATGTAACAAAACAAATCTAATCTACACTATTTTAAGCAAATCTAATCTATCATTGCAAGGAGCAAGTTGAAAGTGTGAGCAATAAACTGAAAGACACATCTAAAGATATCACAAATAGCTATTTAATTGTAAAGATGCAGTTCCAACAGAAAATAAAAGATATCAAAGATAGCTTTGATTTGATTAGCACATCTCATTACTCATTTAACACAGAAATTCTGCAAAATAAATAAGATCATTCATAGCAAAGAAATAATTCATAATAGCTAGGAAAGATCTCATAGAAAATGTATGAAAGATGCAGAAATAGTTCAGCAATTATCCAACACCCTCTTAAGCAAAATGTTGTGCCGGCTTCCATAGGCCAAAACGATTTTCTATTCATGTAGCAGAAATAGTTCACGTACACAAGAAGAGTATCCTTTCACCTGCCAAAAGTCCTTCTACTACTCTTTGATCATCTATATATAGCTTTACAAAATGCTCCAAGAGCTGCCAAGCGTACCCTAACCTCTTTGATTCTTCTAATTTGTCTATAGTGCCCATTTACAAAACTGAAGGGATAAGTTCTAGAAATATTACAAAAGAAGGACGAGAGGAAAACTTCAGTTGTCCTTTTAATATTTAAAAGATACATAGGCAAAAAGATAAAGCGCTTTGGCCTTTCATTAAAAAGAAAAGATTAAACCTGATTTGGCGCATTTTCCATAGCCGGTGCCTCTGGTAACGCTGGTTCTTCTACTGAAACTTGTGCCCTTGCTGCTGTTGGTAATGCTGTTGAAATTGATGCCTGGTTTGACTCTGCTGCTGATGCTTTGTCTGCTTCTGCTATATGCTTTACCCAGAGGCTGGTTTCTCTTATGATGTTGTTGGCGGGCATAGGGAGCATAATTTTCAGAGATACCTCATGTTTAGCGAGCTCTTCTTCAAAGCTGACTATTTCTGCTGTTATAACCTGAAGTCTAAAAACAGTCCCAACAAGCCTGCCAAAGATCCTGCTTAGCATGAGGGAAATCATCCTGAAAGGAGGCCCTAGATTTTGGACCTCATACTCATCACTCTCCTTCTTCCTTATCTGCTTGCCTGTGAGTAGCAGTTTTCTAGCCATCTCCAAATTGTCCATTTTGATTTGACTTAACCATTCGTCATCCAACGGTTGCTGAGCACGAGGAAACTTGTAGGCTCCTGCTATATAGGATGGGTGGAACAATGCGAAGGCTTCACCCTTGCTGTCGGAAAGGACTCTAGTCTCAGCATTTGCATGCTGCAGGATCCATCCAATTACTTCCGAGCAAGGGATGAGTTCTAGATGCGTGGCTTATTTAGATATGTTGGAACTCCTGATGTTTTGGTACAAGTATCCTTCCTCTAGGAGTGCCTAAGGGATGTCTTGGTATCTTATCATGCAGTATACGTCTCCCCATTTAACTTCTGGAGGAATGCCCGTGGTAGATTTGGTGTCCCCGAATAGAGTTTCTACTCTTGCATCAACGCCAGCCGATTCCGGCTCAATCATCTTAGCCTTCCTTTTGCCACCTTTAGGCATCGTGACTTAAAACCTGTCCAATAACCATGCAAAGGTATAAGATAAATTATAATGCAACATTGATAATTTAGACTAGCATTCTAAATATAACATCATGGCTTAAGTGCACCTACGAAATATAGCAATAATGAATTCCTATGATGGCAATATGTTTCATAATATAGATGTGGAGTAAAAAATCGTAGCGGAATAGAAACACAAATGATTTTTCCGAAAGGGTAGGAGAGACCGTCTTTGACTAAAAAAAAAAAGAGCTAGTGATTTCAAAATGGGAAAACGGCACGCCCGAGACCTTTTAAACAAAATGCGTGATAGGTGATTATGGCCCGGGTAACTTTGAGCGTATACGGTCTAGGAAAATGGAACTGAGCTCGACATATTTAGCTGGATAGGAACTCGGGTCAAATCATGGCTATGATGAGAATGGGTGGAACCATACAGTCTAAAAGGATCAGGTAAGGATTACGAAAATGACTATGGCACTCAATTTGGGAGATCGAAAACAAAACAAATCGATGAATATTAAATCAGTTAAAATGTGATTAAGAAATCAACATACCTGGCAGATAGTTATTGGAAAACAAAGAAAGAGACAGTGCTACGAGGCTGGCTGTGTGAAAACGTTGAAAGCGGCTTCCTACAGGGTTTCGAAACACATATAAAACCAATGAAAAAACAACAAAAACCCAACACCATCCAAACCCTACTTATAGCAGCTTGACGTGTGTGGGCATTCAATACGGTGGTTGAAGATTTTTAAAATGGGGTTATGGCGAGTATGGCTGGGGTCACTTCGACACTCTTGGCATTAAAAGTGACCGTCGAAAACGGATCAACTCAACTAGTTCACCCGACGGTTGCGGCAAAAACTGGCCAGTTTGAATCGTTGTTGCGGTAGAACCGGCTGAGTTCATCTGCAAAAGAGAAAGGGAACTTCACCGCAAGCAGGACCAAAGTCACGTTTCGGGTGATTTAGCCAAGTTCGGGCGCCGTTGCGGACAGACTAGGTGAGTTTGGCCGAAAGACTCCGGAAGAACTGCCGGAGTTCTTCCAAAATAATGCGGCTAAAAACTCAATAAATTCACCCGCCCGTTGCAGCTTGTTGAGTTCTTCCGAAAAGGGAGGGGCTTTAAAACTTAGCCGAAGGAACCGCCGTTGCGACAGAACTCGGCGAGTTCCTCCGCCATTGTGGCAAAACTGGCTGAGTTCTTCCGCTGTTGCGGCTCAAAAGTCTGAGTTTTACTTAGGCAAAAGCAAAAAGCAAAATCAAAGGAAGAGAACAAACAACTTCATTCTAGAAAACTAAGTAAGAAAGTTTTGATGGACTTGACTTTTAAGAAAACTTCCTTTTTTTTTAAAACGAAAAAGGAGGGGCCCCAATATTTACAAAAAAAATTTGGGGGATGTTGTAGCAACAACAGGCTGTCCCTCGCAGGCAGCGCGATGCCTAGCATCGCGCCAACCATGAGGGGCAGCCGTTGGGCACCCAAATGAGCGGCTCTGTCCATGAGGGACGGCCACATTTTAATACTGTAATGATCTAAATGCATTTTAATACCGCAATCAAAACTTGAAAGAAATAATCTTTTGAAATTTATACCAATTCGTAGGTTGATTCTCTTCAATTCTGGTTGCAAGTGTCATGCATGGGATATCCAGGACCTGTATATGAGTATCGTGTAAAAGTCCCTTTAGAGCTCATTTGGACGCCCAAGGGCTGCCCCTCACGGCGGGTGCAATGCTAGGCATCGAGCTGCCCGTGAGGGACGGCCGCATTAATAAACTTAACTTAAGGAGCTCAACTTAAGTTGAAATTGAAAATCTTTATTTCTTCTGGTTATGTGAAACACTTGTTGTTGTCGTATGTTTGAAGGGTAATGTAGAAATGTCAATGGTCTCAGACTCTTGCCATAAGGTTTTATTGGCGACCATCTCACACTATTTCCATGTGCTTCTAATGGCGATGGGTGGAAACTTCACACATTTGTTTTCTCACTGATGCCATGCATGATAATCTGAGACCGTTGTTAGTTTGCGTTAAGGATGGCTACCGCTCTTCTCTTGCTACAACATAAAGGATGGCTTAGTATTTCCCGAAGGAGTAATCTTTATCTGAAGTGAAGAAATGGACCATGCAACATGGAAAAATGTATTCATGAAATTCAAAGATTCCATTTTGTTTGGATTTTCCTTTAGAATTTGTAATGTTAACAAAGTCGGGTAACTCTATACATATGCGAGGAAGACAGCGAAGAACTATAATTGCAATAGCAGGCAAGTTGTAATGGCTCTCGTTTCTATCACGCCACTGGTTTCCAGATCGGGGCTCCACGAAATCTTCAGCTCCGTGAATGATCTTACGGCTCTTTGTAAACCAGTTTCAAATAGTGGAATGTTAAGAACAAAGAAATCTGTCACGAGCATGAGCTTCACTGTTGATGCACAGAGACGCATTGGCAACCATCATTCCAACATCTGGGACGATGATATCATACATTCTCTCTCAACGTCTCATGGGGTATTTAGCTTAATCTCATTTTATTCTTCTACATATTCACTTAAATTCGTCGAGAATTTCGGCATTTATCTTTTTATTTTCCGCAGTTTCATATGTTAGAATTGATGATTCATTAATTTCTGCAAGTTAACATTGTATTGCATTGTAATCACGCACCTGCATATCGTGAACAGGCTGAAACTCTTATCGCGCGAAGAGATCAAGCTTTTACTTTTGATCGACATGGAAGAGACCGGCAGTGATAGTAATGATTTAATAAAGCCTCCATCATTTGCGGTATTAAAATGCTTTTAGATCATCACATAATTAAAATGCGGCCGTCCCTCACGGTCGGCGTGATGCAGGGACGACCGCATTTTAATACTGTAGTGATCTAAATGCATTTTAATACCGCAAATAGAACTTGAAAGAAATAATCTTTTGAAAATACCAATTCGTAGGTTGATTCTCTTCAATTCGGATTGCAAGTGTACTGTGCCACACCAGAAGTTGCGAATTAATTATTGAAACATCCATAGCCTTTTTCAAAATTCCAATTCAATTTAAATCTTGATAAACGTTTTTTAGGCTCTTTCTCTCATATTGGATGGAAGACTGTTCTAACTCGATGATAACCGCTTGAAGGGTGGATCTTATTGTATCTTCTGCTCTTTGGATTTAGCTATGAAATGAGTATTAATACTTTTGGTAATATTGTAAAATGATATACCTTTGATTCAATATAAATATCAAATTATAGTTTTTTTTTCAAAAAATTATTCAATTATGACAAAGTGATGGTTGATGATACATATTATTATAATATTATGTAGTAGATATATGGCAAAGTACTCGAGAATGATACATAAATGTAGGGCAAAGTAATGGAGGATGATACATAAATGATTAGGTCAACTACATTGAAATTTTGAAATACTCTAAATTCATCTAATGGTTACTTGAAATTTTTATAGGCCACTAAAGCACAATGACAATTTACTTCTAGTTTTTTTTTTTCTTTTTAAAAGAAATAATGTGTAGCAAAAATGATCAAATATATGTATATATTGACAACTATTCTCATTTTAAAGCTTTAGATTATTGCCATCATTCCAAAGATAGAAAGAGTTAGGTTATTAATGCTTAATAATGATTTTGATTTTTTATAAAAAGTGTAAAAGGTTTTGATGTAGATATAAATCTTAGTAAATATAATATTTATTGTACATAGATATCTCTTTAGCTCAATGTTATGATATTTTCACAAATATATATACCTCATTTCCACAATCTTGTACATAGGTTTTCAATAGTTTAAGAATTTTGTTATATATCTTATAATAAAATCAATAAAATTATATTCGATGAAACAATTGATAAGAGTGGTGGACAAGCATATAGTACCAATTAAGATAACCCTCCTTGTGAAGTTTGAAGTGTTCTATCTTTCTAGATATCTTTTTAAGAATGGTGCAAAGGCATATTTTATATTGCCAATTAAGATAACGCTCCTTGTGAAGTTTGTGGTGTTCAACCTTTCTACATAGGCATATAGATATATTCCATGTCTAAATTTTTAAGCCATGAACGAGGCTTTGTGTATTTCTACCAATTATTTCTTTTCTCTAATGTGATTGTGATTATAGTCACTTGCTATAATCGTATATTTTTCTTTTTAATATTGATAAAATACAAATATTTGGCCTCCTATGGAGTCTTAACACTTAGACATATGTGTTCCAATTGATTAAATATATTTTCCCTATTTATAATGTATCATGTTCATAAAAATAAATGGGATAGGGAGGAGACATTTGATCTAGTTTTTTCATAGAATGAAGGAAGAAATATAAAGTGGAAATATACAAACAAAGATATTGCAAAGAACATCGTAATATAACAAAAAAAACCCAAATTCTATTAATGGAGGAAATAGAAAAAGACTGTAAACCACAAAGTAATACAAAAATATATGAAGATAGATGTATGTATCAGCTATGCTCATTCCAATAAATATTACAAGAGACTACAAGTGCCTAATAACTTAAAGTGTTGATTAGTTTCATGTCTTGAAGAAAATGTTAAATTTGACAATTTTTTGATAAGATATATTAGTAATGTTTTGACTTTTAGACTTTATTTTAGAAATAAAATTTGTATATATAATATTTTTAATATGCTTTTTACAAGTATATGGTATAGTTTTTTTTTTTTAATTGATGTGAATCGTCACTTTTCCGAAAATAATATGAAATAGTATCATTTTTATACAAAAAATCTCTAAAAATTCATTGAAAATGGTTTTAAATCTCTTTATTTTCTTATTTTTTTTACAATTTTGTCAATAAAAATGTCTTATTTTGTCCATAAAAATGTCTTATTTTATAGAAAAAATTGCAAAATGTATATGTTTTTTATTATAAATTGCTTATAAATGTATGTTATTTTGTTAAATTTCTAAAAACACACTTGAAAATAGAAATTAAATATATTTTACGACAAAGATAATTCAAAGGCCCCAAAAAAATGCCTCAAAATGAAAATGTGTGATACTGGTATCAACCCTTTTTGAGACGGAGGTAAAAATAGCTACTAAAATTAGGAGAGAGAAAAACGAGAACTGTGTCGAGTTCTTGTTTCATAGTATAATTGGTTCTTCATAGAAGACAATTCCAAGACTAGATCTTGTGGGGTTTTATCATCTCCAAACTTCTGAATAAACATTTTTTCAAACTCATCCCAAGACACTACGGATATGGCTTCTAAGGAAAGGTACCATGTGGATGCCTTTGCTTCAAATGTATAGGGGAATAATCTGCAAACCACCTCTTCATGGACAACACTCCTAAGTCTAATGGCCTGCATAAAAGTTTTGATGTGATCTAATGTAGGTGATTTGTTGTCTGGATTGAACTTAGGAAGCCATTTCTCAGGGTTTTTAGGTAATCTGTGTTGATCCCCAAGAATAAATACAACATCTTGGTCGAGCCAAGGTTTGTTTTGGCCTTCTTGAGACATTGGTCATTCTTCCTCTTCTTCAGATGAATAGGTAGAGGAGTGTTCACTTTCAGACGAGGAGGATGATGATGAAGGAGGAGAGGGTGGTGGTCCACCAGTTGTAACTTTAGGTTGGTCTTGTGGTACTTCTTGAAAGAGTGAATCAAGGTTGTACTCAGGAGATCTTGGACGATCAGGTGTATGCTAATTCTCAATAGTCTAGTCTACTTTCTGTTGACCTTCTGGGTTACCAGTCTACGAGATGGTGTTCTGTTGAATTCCTTCTAGTGCCCTACTTTGTACATCAATGATTCTTTGTTGCAATCTAGCAACACTATCATTATAACTTTTCAGTATTTGTTCAAGTGAAAGGGGCCCTCTGGTAGGTGATATGATAAGGATATCCCTCCTATTTTCATGCTGAGGTGCAGGTGTACCAGGAATTGTAGTTGGTTGTTCAGATGTAGATGCATGTGATTGGCTACGAGTGACAACCGATGATGTTCTTGTTGGAGGAGGTTTCTGAGTATTCTATTTAGGCATAGTTTACTACTGGCCCTCCTTCTAGCGCCATGTTTTGAGACCTCGGGTGTGCAGGGTGTGAAAAGTGCTGGAATGGGTCCAAGGATCACAACAGAGGAAGAAAACCCAGCCAAAGCCTTCAAATAATCCTACGCAAGTATTACCCTATCCTCGAGCTGTTTGGGATGGTGATATCCCACTGATACAAAGCACTCTGTTGGCACTTATGGTTTTGATCCTAAAAGGATCTGTCTTCCAAAAAGAAAAACAAAGTGTGTTCAGTTAGGAAACAAATCTACCTAGAAAGGGAAATATAAAGTAAGTTAGACCTACTCTGAAAGGTGTCTTGTTTGTATTGCAGATTGCCTTAATGTGAAAAATAAATAAGTACATTCATCCACTTAACATAAATGTGAAGAAGATCAATTCCTTATTTGCTTAAGTTACAACCAATTAATAAAAATTAAATGAGTGCAATATTAAGTGTTTAAACTCATTCAAGATTAACCTGTAACTTATATGTCAATTGAAAAATTAACATAGATTATGATTCACTGTAAATCATTTGCAGAAATTGATAAAATGTTTTAGTTGAATAAATTCAATTAGAACATAATATATACACAGATCAAACAAAAGGAGAAACCTAGATCATAGATCCCTGTATCAAATATTAGTTGCAAATGGATTAAACTGCATAGATAACAGTTTGAAATAGAAATCAACATTTATCAAATAAACTTGATCAATGGAAAAAAGATGATACAAGCGAATAACATTACTGTATTAATAAAAGTCTGTAATAAATTACAAGCTCAGCATAAAACAGAGCATCTCCAGTCTTCTCCTGTCGATTTCTACCCCAAAATGATCATCCCTTACCTAAGAGAGATCTACCCTTTAAATAGTAAATTACAAAAATAATACAAAGGATAAATTCCCCTTAAACATGGATTACAAAATCAAAATATACTAAACAACACCCTTCAAAGTGATCTTCTCCAAACCTTCAACGGAATTTTGCAAACGAGATTCATCTCGTAATTTCGGGAGGAATCCCATAACAAACTATGTAACTTAACCACGAATTACTGGATATCTATAACAGGCAACAAAAGATCCAAAAAATCTTCCTTAGGAAGTTCTGGATGATTAGCAATGTCTTCAAAAATGGAGAAATCAGCCAGCGGTATTTCTTCACGGAGGCTGGTGGAGTAACAGGAACCTCATTGATTATAAAATCATGAATAATGGTGTCATCTTGATCAATTGGCTCTTCAAGAATTTCCTTGTTCTTCTTTTGAAGGAGTTGCATACAGACGGATAGAGCTTCAGAATCCTCCTATTCACTACTACTGCATGTATCAGGAATACCTTCATCAAAATGTGGTGACATAGGTTCTTGATATAGAAATGGCCGAAGTTCTTCTTCTACAAAAAACCTATCCAAAGATTTGCGATATGTCTGCATATTGCTCACACAAGATCATTAGAAGAAAACCTCTGAAGATTGAATACAAGACTTCTCTGTAGAATCCAGACGACAAATTAATTGCCTCATATCTGTCTCTGTATTTAAGAAGAGCTAATAAAACTATAATGATTGAGCATAATGAACAACTGTGATTGAAATCTTACGACGTGGAAACTGCAATCATCTAAACTGCAATGAAACAACTCGTAGCATGTGTTTACCAGATTTGTATCATAATGAAGTACAATTTCAATTAAATCACGTATGACCTGAAGTCGCATCTGAAAACTCATCATTACAGATCAATCCAATCAACAATTATGACTTCGAATTTGAGCCGAGGGTGAAAATATCAATCAGCAACCTGGTTGCCAAAACGACGAAGAATAGAGAATTCCCACGTTCGAGCAAACGACTCAATTTCATCCGTCAGATCTAAACCAATCAACGGCTGAGATTAAGATTTGTGGGAAATAAATTGCGGGGCTTGGTTTCGCAGGTATGTACATCGTCTCCGCAATCCACAACTGTGGGTTGCGAGTTGCAGGACTGCAAAGTTCAAAACTTTATTCAATAGCTTCCCGCAATCCGTAATTGCGGGATGCGGGAACGCAAACAACCTTTAATATGAAATAAACTTTATGCAATCCGTAATTGCGGGTTGCGGAAACCAACCGTGCATTTTATTCAAATTTCCTTCCGCAATCCGCAATCTGCAACTGTGGGTTACGGAACGAAAAGTTCAATGAAATATTTACACAGTATTCCCGCAATCCGCAATTGCGAGTTGCGGGTTGCGGGATGACAAAATTTCGAAAAAAGAAAAACAAGGTTCTTGTAATCCGCAATTGCGGGATTGCGGGCTGAAAAATGACCTTTTGGAAGAATTCAAGGCTTCCCGCAACTTCAAAAAAACTAAGAATTTTCAGAGGGAAAACTCTAATTTCGATCAAAACAATGCAAAGGCATGAAATCTTGATAAAAATGATAAAATCCCATCATTACGGAGAGATCTAAAGCATTACCTTTGAATTAGGAAAAATTTGGGGCTCCCATGTTCCATTAGAACATGGGATCTGTTGTACCTACAACACTCCCTTAAGCTTCTGGTTCTCTAGTTCTGTGGTGGATTGTCTGCTAATGTTGCTTCTTGCAGTTGTTGTTGTACCTCCAGTCTGGGAATTCTGAGTGGTAGATCTGGTGATACTGAACTTTCATTCTATTGAATATCTGTTGTATCACCCCAGCAATTGTCTTCAAGGAATTTAACATCTCTGCTGACCACAACCTTTTTGGTGACTGGATTATACAACTTGTAGGCTTTATACATTTTCACTCTTCTTGTCCATCTTTTTCCTTAATTCATCAGGTATGTGTGAAAATGCTACACATCCAAATACTCTGAGATGTGAAACACTAATATTAGTGCCACTCCATGCTTCTTCAAGAATCTTATCTTTAGCACTTACTGTGGGAGATCTGTTTAGTAAGTAAATTGAACATGCAACACCTTCAACCCAATAATCATCTGATAGTTTCTTATATGACAACATACTTCAGGCCATGTTCATGATGGTCAAGTTCTTTCGTTCAGCAACTCCATTCTGCTATGGAGTGTATCTGGTAGTGAACTGGTGATGGATGCCATGCTATTTACAGAACTCTGCAAAATCATGTGAATCATATTCACCTCCACCATCTGACCTGAGTACTCTAATGGATTTACCTTACTGCTTTTGAGTCAATTCCTTGAATTCTTTAAACTTGGAGAAGGCATCTGATTTGTGTCTAAGAAAGTAGATCCTGACTTTCCTGCTATAATCATCACTAAAGGTCAGAAAATAAAGACAGCCTCCTATGGATTGATTTTGCATGGGTCTAAATAGGTCTATGTGAAATAACTCAAGGTGTTCTTTGGCTCGAGATGTGGAAGTGGGGAAATTATCCCTTTGGTGTTTCCCTAAGATACAGTCTTCACAAGAACTGGACTGTTCATTCATAATTGGTAATCCCTTGAACATGGACTATTTTTGTAGATGAATGAGACTCTGAAAGGGTAGATGACCATACCTACAGTGCCACAACCAGGTTTCATCTAAACTGGAAACATAATGTGCATATGACTGTGACAGGATAACACTTCTCAAACTGAGTGGGAATATTCTATTCTTGGTCATTTCTACTTTAGATAAGAGTCTTCTATTGGGGGATTTCCATAGACAACACAATATGAATCAATAAACTTGATGTCATATTTATTCTGAATCAGTTGAACCACACTGATCAGATTGACTTTCAGATTAGGAACATACAATACATCATATATAAACTTATTTTCATTATGTTTAGTAAGAACGGGAACAATGCCTTTTCCTTGAGCAGGAACAAGATAATGATCACCAAGCTTGATTTTTGTATTGACAGATGAAACTAGATCAGAAAAATAGTGATTTGTTACCTATCATATGATTGCTATAGCCACTGTCTAGCAACCATACATTTGAAGGATATTCTTCTTCAGTCGCTTGGCGTGAGAGAAACATGACTTCTGATGAGATTTGTTCAACATTGGAGACATGGGCTCTGCCATTGTTCTGGTCTGCTTGCTTTTTTCTGCAGTCTTGTTCATAGTGGCCATACTTCTTGCAGTAGTTGCACTGAATGTTGGACTTATTAGTCCATCTCTTGCCTCTCCCTCTCTGATTCTGAGAGTTGTGAAAGTGCTCACCGTGATCTGACTGTTCATGAGTAGTTCTATCCTCTGTAGAATGGGAACTTCTTCCTCTTCCGCCTCGCCCTCTACCTCCTATGCCTCGACCTCCACTGAGGGAAGCTTGAGTGTTGAATGCATTTGATAGAGACTCTTTTTCTTGATTGAGTCGAGCTTCATGGGACATAAGGTACACCATTAACTCTTCTAGGGTAAATTTGGATAGATATTTAGATTCTTCTATAGCGTAACAACCATAGAAAACTTCTTAGTGAGACATCTAAGAATATTTTGTACAAACAAAATTTTGTTCCAAGGCCTCGACATAGGTTTGGAATTGAGTCACAATACCCAAAAACCTAGTCATGAACTGATCTACAGTTTCAGTTCCCTTCATTTTAAGACTTTCAAACTGAAGTCGAAGGGTTTGGAGTCTTACTATTTTGACTATGTCAGTTCCTTTGTATGCAGATGCAAGGAGATTCCATTCTTGATACATGGTGATAGCTCCAATGGATTGAAACACATCTTCTTATCAATTTCATCTAAACCCAATATCACTGTTTGTCCCCATACCTGCAACGCAAAACATATAACATGCCCAACAAAATTGATATGACAGAGAAGGCCCTATCAAAATTAGTGTTTCATATATTTGTAGAGATTAGTTGGGTTATTGAATAACGCTTGTCATTAACATAAGAAACGGTGACAGAGCATTGCAGATGCAAAAAATCAAACCGGGTGAGAGCATTGAAGTGAGGAGAACATAAGTTCCACTCTTCCAACACATTCGTAGCTTGAATCTACTCTTCCTTTAGTCATTTTGTAATCACCTGTAATCAGTGTAATCAACGTTACACTACACTTAGTCAGATAGAGGGTTAGGCCATTTTTTTAACTAGCACAACCACTTAACTTATGGTTGGTGGTTGGTGAACACCAATAGGTCACAAGTTAAGTGACATGAACAAGCTATATGTTGCTTGTTCTCCATGCTTAGTCGTAACATTACCTGTTCTCTATGCCTCAACTACCTATTAACTTCATTAATTAAATGGATTCTCTGCAACTACATGTTATCCATATATGAGCTACCAATTATCCATGCATCAGCTACCCGCTTTTTTTTATATTTCTATTTTTATAATTGTTTATTTCTAATTTGAAGAAGGCTTCGGGGTCGTTATCTTACCGCAGCAAATACATCATCACACTCTAAACAGTTATGTTCATGGCCCAAAAAGAACAAGTGTTGGATATTTTATCAGATACCTCTTGAATGGGTTTATCCAAATTTGATGGATTAAGGAATTTAGTGACCCCAAACCGTTTAGCTGTTAGGAAAGGACATGGAAACTCTCAATTTCAGCACAGTCATAGTCATGTGCAAAACTTAAAAGGAATCAACCAAAAGCAGTCTCATCCATATATACTAAAAGTAGTAAAAATTATTGCTCTGTATGGTTTCCAACTCACATATTTCTTCCTTTCTTGGGTCGATGTCAATGCCAAGTACCCTGGAATCTCCAGCTATCTGAGCCCCTTCTGCAACCTGAACAGGGAGGGATTCACTAGTAGACAGCTAGAAAGATACACAACACTAACTAATCTCTATAGCACAAGAGAAAATCCCTATGTATATGTATAGCTTTTGATTTAGATATTCATAACAACTTACAACCAAGCCAATGGTGCCCAACCCAAAGATTGCTACCGAATCACCGAGTTTCACCTTGCTAGCGTTCCAGGCAGCCCCTAATCCTGGAAATGAATACCAAAGCCCTTTTTTTATTATGCTCAATTCTTTTACATTGGTGTATTTTTCCAGGGCAAGAATACAGTTCTACATTTTTAATAGAAGATTGTATGACTGTAGTACCTACCATAGCAGCATAATTCGAGTACGAATACGGATACAGATACGATTTGATATGGAAAAAATACGTAATGAAAAAATCTAGTACGAATAAAATACGGAAGTAGAATGCTTACATATAATACTTTTAATCAAATATTCACAAATACACCATAAATGTACATAGATATTTATATAATAAAATCAATCATTTATTTAAAAAACAAAAAAAATAAAATCTCAAGAACCTAGAATACTGTTAGTGTGAGACACGGAAAGTAGTTATTAATAATTATTTTAAAAAGATAGTATTAAATTGAATTGTATTTTTGTTTTATAATGTTCAAATAATTAAAGTTTTTTTTTTAAATTGTTTTAAAAATTTAATTGTTCACTAGTAAAAACCCATATTTGTATTACAACTACACCGAATATTCGACGAATTCGAATTGTTCCGAATTTCCATACATGAACGACCAATACGGCCGAATTATGCTACTATGGTACCTGCCATCACTCTGCATGCAAGCAAACAGATCTTGTCCAATGGAGCTTTCAGATTCACTTTGGCAACACAGGACATTTGCACCACTATATATTCATTGAATATGGAGAGCCCAAAAAAATGATATATGGGTTTTTCGTTGACAGAGAATCGGCATTTTTGGTCAGTGTAAGCAACTCAAAGATTGCATCACTTTCTACAGGCATGTGATGGTAGATGGATGATTAGATCTGAACCTAGCTTTTTCAAGCTTGAATGGATGATGGTTGCTAATTTGAAGTTGAAAAATCAGTTGCTTTGTAGGAATAATAGGTGCAAGGTGATTGAAGACATCATGTGTTGATGTCTAGTTGCATAGGAGGTTGCAGATGCTAAAAATGATTTAGGAGAAGTAGGTGATGGTGTTGGTTTAAATGGTGGCCAAGTTGAATCATTATTTCTTATCATTCAGAAAATGAAGTGTCTTATCTAAACAATCTAACATGAGATCCGATAAGGTAGGTCTTTAAACGTTCCCGCAAACTCTTCGATCGATTATTACACTTCTTTTGATCTTGCTGATTTAAATTCTTTCACCTTGATATGCAAGCGCTTCATGGTATTTTAATGAAGAATGAAACATAACCCACCTTTATAGTTGTTTGGAAATTATATGCTTTGAAATACATATATAATGTATTCCTGATTAAAATTAAGGTCAAATTCAATTGATTGAACATATATTTAGGTTTTTTTGGGTTCCATTGGGAAAAATTTAACACATATATATTTAGTTTTTTTTGTGTTCAATTTGGCAAGAAATATTTGTATAACAATTTTGGAGGAAGAACTTTGCTTATAGGTAAGTAAAATTATGGATTAATGAGATTATCCCTTGAATTAATTAATTTTCATTTGGTTAATGTTTTTTTTGTCTTTTTTCGGTTCAAGTGGCAAAGTTTTAAAACATATTCAGACACGACATCTAATTAAGTTTTTCCGGTTCCATTGGGTAAAATTTAATACATATTTAGGCTTTTTTCGGGTTCAATTCATCCAGAATACTTCGTGGAAGAATTTTGGAAGGAGAACTTTGCTTATAGAAAAAACAAATTGTGGATTGAGGAAATTATCCCTTGAATTAATTTATTTTCATTTGGTTAATGATTTTTTTGTCTTTCTTATTAATTTAATAATTTATTTTATTGTAATAGAGAACAATGTCAGACAATTATGTCCCTTGATGTGGTAGTAGAGATGAACGAATTGTTGCTATGCAAGCATTTATCAATTTTATAAACGATGACCTAAGCAACCATGGTAATGCACATTTTCATAATCAATCCTTTAATGTTGAAGATATAATCGATGATGGGAAATGCTATTTCCCTTGCACGAAATGCAAAGGGATAAAAATAAGAAGAGTTATTAGGGAAAAAACCAATAAACATTTCTATGAAAATGGGCACTTGGAAGGCAAAAGAGAATATCATCCCCTGGTAATATATCAAAAAAATGTTTTTTTTCTCATTTCAAATAATCTTATTAGTGATGTCTATTTCGATACTAATTGGATTTATTTTTCCATGATTATTGCACAGACAAGAGCACCAATGCTTGGAAATCCAGTGGCTACAATTCATACTAGAGATGGTGATGTTGGCAACATAGAGGTTGATATAATAGAAGAAATTGACCACAACCTTATTGAGAGTGAAGGGATAAATAGGATGATCAATGACACATTTGTTGCCATGGATGAGAATGCAGTTGCAGACGATATCTATGAAAACATTCATGATGTACCTCTTATTAATAAGGAAAAAAATCCTTCTACAAAGACAAGTCTTCTCTCCGCTCTTTTGTTTCTAGTCAACATGAAGGTCATGAATGGTATTTCAAACACAGAAATGTCACAATTGTTAAGGCATGCAAGATTTATACATTGGTAATTGAAATCAGATTTTTTCTTATTATTTATCATTCCCATATGTAAGCTAAGGTATTAATTACGATTTTTACATTACTTTTTTTGTTTAGATTGTTAGGTGATACTCTTCTACCACCACAAAATACTTTACCTCGCACATACAAAGAAATGTGTGTCATCCTAAAATATATAGGAATGGATTATAACACAATTGATGTGTGTCTTAATGATCATATCATATATTACAGACAACATGCATCAAAGAGTGAGTGCCATGAATGTGGAATTAGTAGATATCGTATTGATCCTGTAATATATAAGGTGCCCCTAAATTTTATTCGACATATCCTGATAATTGCACGTTTTCAATGACTGTTTAGGTGTAAAAACATTGCAGAATTTATGGATTACCATGCATGAAACATAAGTGCAGATGGTGTCATGCAAATTCCTAGAGATGGATCTGCATTCAGAAACATTGATGAAAGATGGCCAATATTCAAAGAAGAACCATGTAATGTTAGACTTTCATTGGCAGTTGATGGCGTCAATCCATTTGGAGAGCTCATAACCAATTACTCAATTTGGCTAGATTTTGTTATAAACAATAACCTTCCTCCATGGATGACAATTAAAAGGGAGCACATCATGTTGACATTAATTGTTCCAGGTACGCATTTTTAAGAATGTTAACACAATATAAGCAATCCATTTTTTTATTGTTGCATGATTGAGAACTTATTAATTATGTATTTTACTTTTCAAATAACTACTAGGTAAGCACCAAGCGAAAGATATGGATGTCTATCTTAAGCCTAATGAGCTTGTAAAATTATGGCCTGGCATCAGTATGTACGACATCTCCAAACCTATAGGCCAAAAAAAAATTCAATTCCATGGAATACTTAGATGGACAATTCATGATGCACCTGATGTTACACATGTTTTTGGTGTGTAAATTTGTCATGTATTGCTATGCATCATTTATTATTGAATCTCCTTTTATAATTTATGAAATTCAATATATTAATTCATTATTCCATAACTTGCAAGGATTCAAACAAAGGGAAAATATGCATGTCCAATATGTGGTCCAAGAACAATATCTATATGCTCAAGAAGTTTAGGAAATGAGGTGTACAATGAGTTCAGGCATTTTCTCCATAAGCACCTTAGGTATCAGATTTCCAAAAGAAATGAATTTAATGGCAAGGAAGAGAGTGGAAAGAAACCACGAATATTGACACCTCAACAATGGAAAAAGGAATTTCAAAAGATCCATGGTAAGTAATACTTGTTTGTAGTTACTACTACGTTCTAGGTCACTTGTATTTATTTTTAGATTTCCATACTTAGCATGACTACTAAAAACAAAATATTTCAATGATACTTCTCAAAGGTCGTCATGGTCAGCTTCCACAGTGTTTGAAATGACACTCTTCCCAATTTAGTTAGTTTCCATACTATGAGCACCTACAAGTAGCTCATTTGTTTGACACAATGGCGCATATTGGAAAGAATGTCATAGAGTGTTTGTGGAAAATTATAGATGGGGGAAATAAAAAGGAAAAAATTGCAAAAATTATAAGTGACATTCAAGAATCCAACTGATTGCAACATTTGAAGGATCGCTATGGTAGTGGAAATTCAACCAATATTCCATGGTTATTAACATAGCAAGAAATCAATGCTATAAAAGAGGTTGTACAAAAGATAAAATTTCCCATTGGTTTTGCTTCAAACATAAGCAATATATTAACGAAGTAAGGCGATTTCGGTTGGGCTAAAACTCATGAATGGCATACACTTTTGAAGGTTTGACATTTTTCAAGTTCAATTATATTATGATATATACCTTATATGTTAGCAATTAATGTTTATCTCTATTTCAATTATATGTAATGATCTATACCTTATTTTTGACAAATATATGTTACATCCTTGTTGCAGTATGTTCTACCTCTAGCTTTGCCTAATAGCTTTGACAACAACATAAAGAAGGTTATTTATGATCTTGGCAAGTATATAAGGTATGTATAGAGTTATAGTTGAATTCTTGATTGTGTAGTCAATTCTTGCTTTGCTTTCCTTATTTATATTAATGGTGATACATCACATTTATTTGCACTTGTAGGTGGTTTTCATATAAATAGATACATAAAGAAGATATCAAGTATTGGAAAAGAGAAATTCCCCAACTAATGTGTGAGATGCAAAAGCACTTGCCTCCAACATTGTTCAATGCACATGAACACTACCTCATACATTTGGTGGAAGAGATTGAAATATGCGGACCCATACACACAAGTTCAATGTGGTTGGTGGAAAGACACTTGAAAGCATTAAAGGTATTTGTTAGACAAAGAGAACGTACAAAGGGTCAATGGTTGAAGGTTACATGTTATATCAATCCACTGTATATTTTAGTGAGTACTTACCGCAAATAGTGGGTGATATGGATGTGTTGGTCCTTTGGGATGCCAATTCCACCAACAAATTTAAAGGGGAGGTGTTGTTGGGGAAAGGTATATGGCGAAAAGTGAAAGGTAAAATATTAGATTGTATTTAATGTCTCCATAAATTATTATTGTATATTGGTAAGTAGCTTTGTTGTTTAACTAAATCATTTCTTTTGTAATTGATATAGGTAGTATAGAGTGGGATGCAATTCATTTATACGTTGCAAATAATCATGATTGGATGAAGAGAAGGATAGAATGATGTGAAGAAGTTTACGGTGACTTATCATGGAATAGGGTGTTAGATTTGATCAGAAAATCTTATTTGGATCATGATACAACTTTAACCCAACAGGAAATTGATATAGCATATGGTGCAAAAGATAGAAATATAAGCAATATCTAACTTTAGGTTTTATATTTCAAATCCCATAACTGTTTTTTCTTGCAAATTATTTTATTCACATACTTTCTAAATATTGACATTCCATTTTTAACATGTTGAGATGCAGGTGAAACATCATAAGGCTATGTGGTGCAATGGCGGAAAATATCACACCAAACAATTGGATGATAGGAGGAAAACATGTGATAATGGTATAACTGCAATTTTTCAAGTGACTAATATTTCTCACAGGGGTGATAGACATCCAGTCACATCGTATTCGGGGGTACTATGGATATTTGGAAGACATATTGGATATAGGCTTTAAATCCTTCAAAGTGATTATGTTTATGGTGAGGTGGTACATATTGTTGTTACAAGGTGATGAAAGGAAATTTATTGATCATGAAAATGGATTTACCATGATTAATACTAATAGGTATGACCCAAATATAGATCCCTGTGTACTTCCAAGTCAATGTGAGTAGGTATTTTTTCCAGAGGTTCTTGGTAGAGTAGGTTGGTATTTTGTTGTTAGATTTGATCCAAGAGGATGTCCTGTAAAGTATACTTTGCCTGAAGATCAAGATGGTCATGATCAAGAAGAAGAAGAAGAAAATCAAGATGATCAGGATCAAGAAGAAGAAGATATAGGGGGGGAATCAAGTTGACCTAATAGTCATTGGCTCACATCTCGATGATGATGACTATATCGATGATGACTTAGCAATAGATGTCGCAGATGTTGTTTTGGACAATCCTTACAATGATTCTAAAGGGTTGGATTCAAATTCCGATCTTCATGACTCATATGTCAAGTTGATGAAGTTCAAGATTAATCTGATATGGAATTGTAAAAGATGTTGTCCAGTGGATCTATCCTTAACAGTTATGATTTTTTGTATGCACATGCATGCTTATGAATTTATATGGGTTTCTTTTATTATTGTTTTACATGTAATGCCAATTCAATTTCTTGTTTTTTACATCATATACTTACTCCCTTCATTCCCTAAAGCACCATGTCATATTGGTATTGTGCATCTTTATGTCTAGACTATTGGAATCATGCATTGTGTCTTTTTGGGAAACATTGTGTTGATATTGACGAGAGCGTCGCATAAATATGTTGATTCTTCATTAAGTCATTGGAGGATAAATTGGGAGGAAATTATACAAAAGATATATGCCGATAAAAAACTATAATGAATATATTTAATGAGAAAATGTGGTGTGACAAAAAAATAAAGAATAAGAGAAATATAGTGCAGTATAAATAGATTTTTTTTTTAAAGTTATCATTGTGTCCTTTTTTTCCTTTGGTCATTTATGTAACCCTTAGTATAACTTTTGTTGTTGGGACTAGATGAAAACATGATCTTTAGAAAATGGCTCCCAAGTCTAACACATTATAGTTCCACCAATTGTACTATGTATGTGTAAATAATAGTGGTTGTTTTCTGTTATCCCTAGAGATGTATCAAATTGAAAATAAAGCATGCATGGGCATGATATAGCTCAATTATAGCTTAATTGATCTCTTCCCAAATGAGTTATAGCTTAATTGAGTTCCTCCATTCGTTGCCTTACGTGGTATATTGTTTTTAACGTTATATTGGGAGAAAGGATGCCATGTTTTCTTATACCAGATACCTAAAGCAATACAATATTTCTTTCGTGAACTTTTAATGGAAGATGGAACACAATTATTTTGCATTCTTTTTTTCTCCCATCTAGTGTGTTGGATGGTTAGAGTAAGCATATGCATTTGATCAAGAACTAGCAACTTTCATACAATTAAGAAACACATTGTGAAACTTTCACTGAAATAAATTCATAGTTTCCACTTATCTTTAAAATTAATTAAAAATAAGCACTCTATGTTTAAGACTATCTATATTTCTTTATAGAAAACTTTTGCATACCAATTGTATTCACAGTAGAGGAGCAACATAATTATTGAGTTCTCATTTCAAGGATTGAAACAATTTTTTTTTCAAAAAGAAAGTTTGTACTATATATAAAAACTGCAAAGAAGGTAGGAAAGGTTACATAATCCACTAAATAGCTATATTTATCAGAGGCAATGTAGATCAGAGCAAAAAAATTCATATTTATTTCTTTCTATTGGCTACCAATAGCCCAAGGATTACAAATATTCCTAGAATAGATTCTACAATAAACACACATTTTTTTATTATCATTGGCTCAATTGATGTAGGACTTTCCTGGTGCCATTCTCGCTTGCTAAACAAATTCCTTGTAAAAGTGCAAGAGCTTATGCTTGGTTATTTGTTTTCTGGCAAATATTCCAAGAGAATTTGATGCTAGTGTTTCCTCCTGGGGCTATTATCTCCTACACCTGCCTCCTAGAAAGATTGAAAAAAATTTAATGAACTACTAACCCAATCAATATATCCAAACAATGCTCTTTTGAAAACAATACAAAAAAATTTCACATCTTGGAGAAAATAAGATGTCTTAAACCATGCACAATAATAAAAATAATTCCCTTCTAAACTCCACTCCAAATATTTATCTCTTTTCAAACTTTAAATATCATTGGATAAAAAGATAAGTTCAACCAATAATCCCATGATGAGTTTACAAGATAGAAATAGACTCTGATATTTGAATTTCAAAGAATTTGAATTGCAAGTAAGAGGAACATGGTTTGCATGATGAGAAACATAACCCCAAAAGTCTCCACAATCTCTCAAACTCAAAACCAAGTTGAAATATAATGTAATCATTCCATATTCACCTCCAATTGTAATGAAACCAAAAAATTGTGAAATGCATGTTAGTTCAAATGTAGCTCGAAAGCATACAATGCTTTGTTCAATTATTGCTAGGGTTTCGACTTTATTCAACTCAAGAACAAGCCAATATTAAACTTTGTATGTTCTGCAATTGAAGCAATCTACAATTTGAAAT
Organism: Larix kaempferi; assembly: GCA_027924585.1. Lineage (NCBI taxonomy): Eukaryota > Viridiplantae > Streptophyta > Pinopsida > Pinales > Pinaceae > Larix > Larix kaempferi. Next base: position 4,107,656 of record BSBM01000150.1, read on the forward strand.
GGAATTTCGACTTCAAAGGTTAAAGACCAAGTTATGACTTATAAACGGGAACAAACCATAAAATAAAACTTTGACTATTAAATTAAAGAGTGGATGGTTTCATCATCAATGCAATTGCTAGCAAGAATTTGTATGCCCCTTTAAAGTCTATATCTAAAAAATCCTTATATTACTTCAAAGAAAATATGTACACAAAGATACAAAATTCTGCTCTGAGGAGTCTATCCTGACAGGGAAGCCAAACTATAATATCCCATATACAAGATTTTTATTTTTACAAAATTTTACTTTTTCCGTTATCCACCCTTTCCCTCTACCTTTTGGCTTCTGAGTGGGTCCACCAGTCATTCGAAAACTTGTTTGACCTATAGGTTGCGTTGTCTGTTGGCCTATTGAATGGTAGGAAAATTGATCAATGGGTTGATTCATTGACTACTTGATGAATTGTTGAATCAATTGATCATCTGATGTAACTACATGTTGTCTTATATATTGACTTGACGACTGGCTAATAGGATGATATGTAGTCTGCATTACTGGTCTTACAAAACTAGTTGAGAAAATCTAAGTTTGAAACTGCCTAGATGGTTGGGATGGAACCTGTTGATCGCTTGAATGTATCACTGCTGGTACTTGAACTTGTCTTCATGTTTGTCTAACAAATGGAATTAATTGGAACCTATCTTAAAAATTATGTTTGTTCTGTGTTATGTGTTTTGGTGCATATGTGGATGAATGTTTTATTTATGGTGGATGCATAATTGAAGATCAAGTTTAAGTTAAGATTAATCTGTAAAAGAAGTTAAAAATTGTTAAGAACTGTGCTAATAGAGATTCACCCCCCCTCTTAGTATTAAATAGATTCCAACAATTGGTATTAGAGTGGGTGTCTCGAGTAACAACTTAACATATGGAATATTGATCTGTGCGCAGTTATGGACAAGCAGGAAGGTCTTTCCACAACAGAGTACCAGGATTTGATGGAACCAACTATACCTTCTAGAAGGCCAGAATGTAAGTTTATCTGCAATCACTAGGAGCTGATGTTTGGAAATCCATTGTGGATGGTACAATGTCCCAGCAGTCACACCAATTGAACCAACTGAAAGGAGACTATATGAGTGTAATGCAAGAGCCATAAATGTACTACTATGTGGGTTTTCATACACTAAATTTATAAAGGTGATGCATTGCGCCTCAGCAAAGGAAGTATGGGGTAAGCTCAAAGGTTTCTATGAAGGTGACGAAAAGGAAAAGAAGGAAAAGCTACATAATTACATTGAGTTGTTTGAATCCTTGAAAATGAAAGATTAAGAGAATATTACTTCTTACTTATTGCGAGTTGATGAGATAGTTAATGCTATCAAGAGTCTGGGATTTACTTTGGAAGAAGAATCAGTAGTGCAGAAGATATTGAGAATGCTCCCTTCAATATTTGATGAAAAAGTATATGTGTTAGAAGATAGATCCAATATTGAAGACTTGAAGAAGGATGAGCTTCAAGGGATCTTGACTACATATGAAATGAGGACGGAGAAAGAAAATCCCATCAGGAAGGAAGCGGCCTTTAAAGCCACTGGAAAGGCTAAGCATGATCATGAAAAGGACTCTTGCAATGAATTAGATGACGGGGAGTCAAATTTCGTAAGAAAGTTGAAAAGAGGACGAGGTAAGTACAAGAACAAGTTTCCTTTCAAATGTTTCAAATGTGGAGGAATAGGCCATTTTTCTTCTAAGTGTGCTTACAGGGAATATGGAGACAATGACAGTGAAGAAGAAGCTAGTTCTCTTGAATGAAGAATTGCGCGTACTCATCACATACCTGAAAATAAAAAGAAGATTATAAAACAAATGAAGAGTCTGTATACTGAGGAAGACAACAATGTGTCTGAAGAAAGTGACTGTAATGAAAAGCCAAAAGAGGTATTATTCATGGATTTTGTGGAAGATAAAACCAGTGATAAAAATAATAAGAGTGGTTCGTCAGTGAAGAAGAATACTCCAATTGTGCAAAGCAAACCAGGATCACTAGGTAAATATTTCCTTAGGATCCTTCCATACTCCTCCAAATATAGTCAGATAAGTTAAGGCTAACAATCAATCTGAAGAAGAAGAAGCTGCAAAAGTTGATTGGGAAGGTGAATTGATCAGTGCTTTGGATGAATTGAAGAAGTCAATAAAGAAGAGAAAGCTCTTGTAGGAACAACTATCAAAATCTGAAGAACAGTTCAAGCAGGAAAAAGAGGTTCAAGAATCTCATGAAAATTAAGTTAGTGAAAAGGTGATGGATTACAAAAAAAAACTGAACTACGCAGTTGACAAGATCAAGATACTTGAAGAAGAAAGATCCATGTTGAAGACTTCTCTGAGAGAGTTAGCGTAGAAAATTAAGATGTTGACAGGTCAACTCGAATTGAAGGACATAGAGATATCTCTCTTAAAAGAAAAGTTGATCGAGATGAAGGGGAAGAAACATGTTCAAGATCACAACACTAATGAAACTCTGATATGAACTCATCTAGAAAGTGACAAGACCATCCTATAAGATGAAGTAAAGAATAGGTTCAAAGGTAGCACATCAATTATGAACAAAATCCTAAATGATCAGATATCACCTGAAGATAAGTTAGGTCTTGGTTATGAAATATTACCTAGGAAGGTCTATGACAGTGAGCACCATTTAAATCAAATGAAGTATTTCAAGTATGATAGTTCCTTCAATAATTACAACTCTTTTCATTACACTAGCCAAAGAAGGATCAATAGAGGTAAGTGCACAAGTGCAATCACATTGGTCACATTGCAAAGTATTTCCAAACTGTGAGATTCTATGCATGTGATGGTTTTGGACATAAGGATTTTTATTGCCGCTCAAAGAGTAGTAAACTGTCCTAATGAAAGCGTGCTCTGCAAAAGCAATCGCAATACAATGATCCATAGGGAATATAGTCAAGCAGATAATAGGAATGAAAGTGCACACGTAAAAACATGGATAAGGAAATCTCCTCAGAAATGCACAGAAGAAGCAGACAATCTGGGTACATCTAATGCATCAATAAATTGTTGCCCCTCTTCCTGATCTCAAGAAGATTAAGTGAGACCCTTGAATTCAAAACAATGCATCTTAGGAATTCAAAGAGTATGTTAGTGAATATTATGGTTTGAAGGTGTTTGTCGCATTAATCATTAAGGTTGAAAAAGGTTATATGTGTTAAGTTAGATTGTCGCAGAAAAGAGCTTTAGAGTTTCAGCTATGCAAAGATGTGTGCATATATATATATATTCAGTTAGTTGCTGAGTTATGTTGAAGATAAAGTATCACACAAAAGGCACATACATGCAAAGTATAAACATATGGTATTGTGAAGTAAAACATGTGTTTTCACAAAACATAGATACATAATCGTATATTGCATTATATTCAAAATCTTTGTTTTTACAAAATGCATGAGTCTTATATAAAGTGAATATTAGAAGAGACTTCATGCCAAGGCCAAAAGGTGAAGCTCAAAAAGATGGAAAAATTGAGAATTGCATAATAATCTAAATCCGCAATTCGAGTTCCATCTCTGAATTTGGTTTATGTGCGATTCGAAGCTCCAAATCCACTAGAACCAACACATTACACTCATAGGTTGGGTGCAAAGGAAGAAGTTGCAGAGTTGCAGACGACGATGAATGTCCAGAATGCTTAGACTGTATTAAAGACAATTCATCTAGAATTTGTTGTTGTTGCTGCTCCAGGATGTCAACTCAATTGCTCAAATGAGTCAATTGTTCAGCATGCCCATAATTCACCTGCAACTGAGCATATTAGTGTTTGAAATCTTATTCCTCCATTCATCCCTGCCAAAATCCCATGTCAACTCTTAAGAGAGTGAACTCAAATTGTTGGGATTGGACAGCAAGGGGCACATTGTTAAGGGAATCGTTCATCCTCTTGTAGAAGGAAGCCATTGACAAGAAATATGAGAATTCAAGAGGCAATGCGATGAAGAAGGGCAAGAGAGAAAAAGGTGATGAACCAGGAATTTTGTAAAGATCTTATAGAATTGAATAAATGTTTTCACACACGTGGAGTTAAGATGAAGAGATGTACATTCAAGACCACGTGATTTGAAGAGGGTGGTAGAGTCGCAAAAACTAAATGCTGGAATTAATGATTTTGGGAAAAAGTACAAAAATAAGAAATTCAATTCATTGCTCTATGCGACAAATGATGTTGCCCCAAAAGGTTCAAGTACAGATGCGACAAGTCATTGTATCTACACAAACTGATTGCCATATCCTCTTTAAGCAGTCGAGCTAGCGGTTAAGTGAAAAAACGTGTCAAATATTTGGTTGTCGTGGCAAGGGATGCGATGTTAGTAAAGGCGACAAGGCTTGGTGACAACGCAGTAAATGAGACAAGTGGAACAGTCAGATGCAGAAGGAAATCAATGGGAAAGACAATGAAAAACCATTAAAATGTCGAGTTCAGTGTTGTGCATTTGGCACAACAGGATGATTGCATCAAGATACATAAGTAAGATAACACTTGTACAAGGGAGAGTGCATCAGCGATTGTTATAAAAAAAATATACAGACTATAAGGTATCAGCGAAGAAATCTCAATGAAAGAATAAGGCATGACCATAGGGGGAACTATCCCTGAAGGAAGATGAATGAAGGCCAACACAAAATAGAAGAAAGGAGAGCCAATATTTGCGCAAGTAATGACATCTCTTTTCCATTGATGTCAAAGGGGGTGATCTAGATGGATATTGGTGGCCACCCACCTATTCCACTGGCTCAAAACAGTTTCCCATTTTGCCAATTTTCTAGTAATTTTTCTACGGTTTTTCGGGGTCCTAAACTTCCAGGGCCGTTTTCAGGCCCTAAACAACCTTTTTTGGCAATTTAGGGGGCCAAATGGTTTCCAACGGCATGCATTTGATGCCAGTCGAAAGTTGTAAATCTCGTATAAACCTTTCCAACGAGCTATCGATCGCCCCAAACGGAGATCGTATGCAAAAGTTATGACCCCGGGAAGTTGATTGTTCAACTAACCACCTTGGGGCCTTAAACTTTATGACAGTTCATCTTCTAGGGTTAGGTTTTTGGATGTTTGGGATTCTTTCCCTCATGCTTATGATAAATAGGCCCTTTTGGCCTCTCTTTGTATTCATCTTGGCATGAATGAGCATAGTAGCCACATCTCTTCTCAGAGATAGCTACCACCATTCTAGCTATTGTATTTTACAGTCACTTCTATTTCCGTTATTTAACAGAATATGTGTTTACTGTATCATTGTGTTATTTGGAATATATATCTGTATATGATTCTGTATATGCTATCTTTTGTTTTGTTCCCACATAAATCCGGATCAGTGGTATCAGGGCGGTCTGCTCTTTGATTGTTTCTCGGTGCATGTCCCCGATGAGGTCAGGATACAGAGATTTGGGTCTCGAACTAGTTTTACTTGGGGAAGACCACTCTCGCTGCCCCAAATGGCCTCCCATGGCGGAAGAAAAGAGAGACGACAGAGCAATAGATCCTATCAATTTGTTGCTCGAGGAAGCCCTCACGCGACAGAGGAACGAGATGATGGATAATTTCACTAAGATCCTTCGATGCATGCCAACAACGGAAAATGCACTCTCAACGAGCAGCCATTTCGGAAATACGACTCCCTTCAAGGTACAAGTTAGTTTTGATATTCCTTTATTTGAAGGCCATATCGATGCCGATGCCCTAAATAAATGGTTGAATCTACTAGAAGGGTATTTCTCTGTCCACCGATTTTTTGACAGGGAAAAGATCATCTTTGCGATCCTTAAGGCCATCCCCCATGTCAAAAATTGGTGGGAAACTTATTGTGAGCAAAACTCATCAGATGAGTCAGGATTGTTTGAATATTCCAATCCCACTTGGGACTCTTTTATAGATGCTGTCAAGGAGCAATATTACCCTGTTGGAAACTATGATGACCAGTACACAAAATGGACCATTATGTACCAAGAGAGGGACCAAACGGTGTTAGAGTACACCAAGAACTTTCATACCTCACGCACAAAGCTGGGTATCAAGGACTCCGAGCGGCACCTAGTACTGAAATATAGCAGTGGCCTACACCGGTACATACGAACAAAGATGGATTTCCTACAAATCTCTTCACTCGGATCCGCCTATCGATATGCTGTCAAAATCGAGCAGAAATTTCAGCAAAAGAACAAGCGTGACTTCGGACTTACGCAGAAGCAGGGCAAGGGAAACTCTGTCTCGCAGAACACGGGGCAAGGAAAGGACAATCAGTCCCAACCACAAGTGAAGAAGGGTAAATAAAATACAAACAAGGACACTGGGAAGTGGTGTGAGTTCCACAAAAGTCCCTGGCACAACACTAATGAATGTTGCTCAAAACAGTCATTGGTGGCTGAGATCAAAGCTTCAAAATCAGATCCCAGTTTCAATTCTGACTTAGAACCTAATTTCACAGCTGCGCGAAGAGGGAAGCAGATCATTGATGCAGAACCCAATGTCGTTCTTGCCACCACACAGATTCAGCCAGAGAAGCCTAAAGAGTCGGAGGCAGAGGAGCGCCTTTTCCACTCATAGATGTGGGTGAAGGGAATTCCCGTACACTTTGTTGTGGACAGTGGCAGCCAAAAGAACCTGATCTTAGAAGAAGTCATCAAGAGATTGGAGCTACCAATAATGCCACCGCCACAACCATACACCATTGGATGGCTAAGCCAAGGACGAAGGATCCGTGTCAGTCACCAATGTCGCCTACCATATGGCATCAAGCCCTTCAAAGATGAGGTATTATGTGATGTGGCCCCACTCGAAGTATGTGATGTTCTCTTAGGACAACCATATATGTGGAAGCGTCATGTTGTATATGAATCCCGACCTCGTAGTGTCATTGTCACTTTGGGAGGACAACTCTATCAGATACCAGAGACAATTTCACCTACCCCAACCAAGCAGGGCAGGAAGATAATCTCCCACACTAGGAAATTTTCCCTATTCGCAAATTCCACTAAAGGTGAACATCAGATCGTAGAGACATCCACAACCTCTGCAGATTATACTTCTACTCAGCAGAAACAAGAAAAACACAAAGTCAGTGCAGCATCGCCTATTCGGGTACCTCTACAGTGCAAGGCCACGCATTCAAGGTGCTCCTCCAAAAAGAAACCATCCACATTGGTGCATACCAAGGACACCACAACAACCAAAACTGTTGAACAGCTCTAGCGCATCCATCAACAACATTTACAACCCTCTGAAGATGTCAAAGTAAGGCAACCTTTCCACTTCAGCAAATGTCGCACAAAGAGCTCAACTCGACATATGATAAGAGATTTGACGCAATGGAGACCATTGCTTCCTAAGGGGGGAGGATTGATCCAGATGGATATCGGTGGCCACCCACCTATTCCACTGGCTCAAAACAATTTCCCATTTTTCAAATTTTCTAGTAATTTTTCTACGGTTTTTCGGGTCCTAAACTTTCGGGTTTGTTTTAAGGCCCTAAATGACTTTTTTGGCGATTAGGGGGGCCAAATGGTTTCCAAAGGCATGCATTTGGCCCCATTCGAAAGTTGTAAATCTCAGATAAACCTTTCCAACGAGCTACCGAGTGCCCCAAACGGAGATCGTATGCAAAAGTTATGACCCCGGGAAGTTGACTGTTCAACTAACCACCTTGGGGCCGCAAAATTTATGACGGTTCAGCTTCTAGGGTTAGGATTTTGGATGTTTGGGATTCTTTCCCTCATGCTTATGATAAATAGGCCCTTTCGGCCTCTCTTTGTATTTATCTTGGCACGAATGAGCATAGCGGCCACATCTCTTCTCAGAGATAGCTACCACCATTCTAACTATTGTATTTTACAATCTGTTCTATTTCCACTGTTTAATAGAATATGTGTTTAATGTATCACTGTGTTATTTGAAATATATCTTTGTATATGATTTTGTATATGCTATCTTTTGTTTCGTTCCCACATAAATCCGGATCATTGGTATCAGAGCGGTCTGCTCTTTGATTGTTTCTCGGTGCATGTCCCCAACGAGGTCAGGATACAGAGATTTGGGTCTCGAACTAGTTTCACTCTAGGAAGACCACTCTCGCCGCCCCAAACGGCCTCCCATGGCGGAAGAAAAGAGAGACGACGGAGCAGTAGATCCTAGCAAGTTGTTTCTCGAGGAAGCCCTCGCATGACAGAGGAACAAGATGATGGATAATTACACCGAGATCCTTCGACGCATGCCAACAACGATAAATGCACCCTCAACGACCAGCCATTTCAGAGATACGACTCCCTTCAAGGTAAAAGATAGTTTTGATATTCCTTTATTTGAAGGCCATATCGATGCCGATGCCCTAGATAAATGGTTGAATCTACTAGAAGGGTATTTCTCTGTCCATCTATTTTTCGACAGGGAAAAGATCATCTTTGCGCTCCTTAAGGCCGTCCCCCATGTCAAAAATTGGTGGGAAACTTATTGTGAGCAAAACTCATCAGACGAGTCAGGATTGTTTGAATATTCCAATCCCACTTGGGCCTCTTTTATAGATGTCGTCAAGGAACAATATTACCCTGTTGGAAACTATGATGACCAGTACACAAAATGGACCATTTTGCACCAAGAGAGGGACCAAATGGTGTCGGAGTATAGCAACAACTTTCATACCTCGCGCAAAAAGCTGGGTATCAAGGACTCCAAGTGGCACCTAGTACTGAAATATCGCAGTGGCCTACACCGGTACATACGAACAGAGATGGATTTCCTATAAATCTCTTCACTCGGATCTACCTATCGATATGCTGTCAAAATCGAGCAGAAATTTCAGCAAAAGAACAAGCGTGACTTCGGACTTGCGCAGAAGCAGGGCAAGAGAAACTCTGGCTCGCAGAACACGGTGCAAGGAAAGGACAACCAGTCCCAACCACAAGCGAAGAAGGGTAAAGAAAAGACAAAGAAGGACACCGGGAAGTGGTGCGAGTTCCACAAAAGTCCCTGGCACAACACTAATGAATGTGCTCAAAACAGTCATTGGTGGCTGAGATCAAAGCTTCAGAATCAGATCCCAGTTCCAATTCTGACTTAGAACCTAATTTCACAGCCACGCAAAAAGGGAAGCAGATCATTGATGCAGAACCCAGTGCCATTGTTTCCACCACACAGATTCAGCCAGAGGAGCCTGAAGAGTCAGAGGCAGAGGAGCGCCTTTTCCACTCACAGATGTGGGTGAAGGGAATTCCCCTACACTTTGTTGTGAACAGTGGTAGCCAGAAGAACCTGATCTCAGAAGAATTCATCAATAGATTGGAGCTACCAATAACGCCACACCCACAACCATACACCATTGGATGGCTAAGCCAAGGATGAAGGATCCGTGTCAGTCACCAATGTCACCTACCATATGCCATCAAGCCCTTCAAAGATGAGGTATTATGTGATGTGGCCCCACTCGAAGTATGTGATGTTCTCTTAGGGAAGCCATATATGTGGAAGCGTCATGTTGTATATGAATCCCGACCTCGCAGTGTCATTGTCACTTTGGGAGGACAACTCTATCGGATACCAGAGACAGTTTCATCTACCCCAACCAAGCAGGGCAGGAATATAGTCTCCCACACTGGGAAATTTTCCCTATTCGCAAATGCCACTAAAGATGAACATCAGATCGTAGAGACATCCACAACCTCTACAGATTATCCTTCTACTCAGCAGAAACAAGAAAAACACAAAGTCAGTGCAGCATCGCCTATTCGGGTACCTCTACAGTGCAAGTCCACGCATTGAAGGTGCTCCTCCAAAATGAAACCATCCACACTGGTGCATACCAAGGATACCACAACAACAAAAACTGTTGAACATCTCCAGGGCATCCATCAACAACAATTACAACCCTCTGAAGATGTCAAAGTAAGGCAACCTTTCCACTTTAGCAAATGTCGCACCAAGAACTCAACTTGACACACAGCTCGACATATGATAAGAGATTTGACGCAATGGAGACCATTGCTTCCTAAGGGGGGAGGATTGATCCAGATGGATATCGGTGGCCACCCACCTATTCCACTAGCTCAAAACAGTTTCCCATTTTGCGAATTTTCTAGTAATTGTTCTACGGTTTTTCAGGTCCTAAACTTCTGGGGTCATTTTGAGGCTCTAAACGACCTTTTTCGGCAATTTGATGGGCCAAATAGTTGCCAGTGGCATGCATTTGGCCCTAGTTTAAAGATGTAAATCTCTGATAAACCTTTCCAACGAGCTACCGAGCGCCCCAGATGGAGATCGTATGCAAAAGTTATGACCCCAGGAAGTTGACTGTTCAACTAACCAACTTGGGGCCGCAAAATTTATGACGGTTCAGCTTCTAGGGTTAGGGTTTTGGATGTTTGGGATTCTTTCCCTCGTGCTTATGGTAAATAGGCCCTTTCGGCCTCTCTTTGTATTCATCTTGGCACGAATGAGCATAGCGGCCACATCTCTTCTCAGAGATAGCTACCACCATTCTAGCTATTGTATTTTACAGTCTGTTCTATTTCCGCTATTTAATAGAATATGTGTTTACTGTATCACTGTGTTATTTGGAATATATCTCTGTATATGATTCTGTATATACTATCTTTTGTTTCATTCCCACATAAATCCGGATCAGTGGTATCAGAGCGGTGTGCTCTTTGATTATTTCTCGGTGCATGTCCCCGACGAGGTCAGGATACAGAGATTTGGGTATCGAACTAGTTTCACTTGGGGACGACCACTCTCGCCACCCCAAATGGACTCCCATGGCGGAAGAAAAGAGAAACGGCGGAGCAGTAGATCCTATCAAGTTGTTGCTCGAGGAAGCCCTCGCGCAACAAAGGAACGAGATGATGGATAATTTCACCGAGATCCTTCGACACATGCCAACAGCGGAAAATGCACCCTCAACGAGCAGTCATTTCGGTGATACGACTCCCTTCAAGGTACAAGTTTGTTTTGATATTCCTTCATTTGAAGGCCATATCGATGTCAATGCCCTAGATAAATGGTTGAATCTACTAGAAGGGTATTTCTCTTTCCACCGACTTTCCGACAGGGAAAAGATCATCTTTGCGCTCCTTAAGGCCGTCCCCCATGTCAAAAATTGGTGGGAAACTTATTGTGAGCAAAAATCATCAGACGAGTCAGGATTGTTTGAATATTCTAATCCCACTTGGGCCTCTTTTATAGATGCCATCAAGGAACAATATTACCTTGTTGGAAACTATGATGACCAGTACGCAAAATGGACCATTCTGCACCAAGAGAGGGACCAAACAGTGTCGGATTACACCAACAACTTTCATACCTCGCGCACAAAGCTGGGTATCAAGGACCCCGAGTGGCACCTTGTACTGAAATATCGCAGTGGCCTATACCGGTACATGGGAATAGAGACGGATTTCCTAGAAATCTCTTCACTCGGATCCGCCTATCGATATGCTGTCAAAGTCGAGCAAAAATTTCAGCAAAAGAACAAGCGTGACTTCGGACTTGTGCATAAGCAGGGCAAGGGAAACTATGGCTCGCAGAACACGGGGCAAGGAAAGGACAACCAGTCCCACCCACAAGCAAAGAAGGGTAAAGAAAAGACAAAGAAGGACACCGGGAAGTGGTGCGAGTTCCACAAAACTCCCTGGCACAACACTAACGAATGTCGCTCAAAAAAATCATTGGTGGCTAAGATCAAAGCTTCAGAATCAGATCCCAGTTCCGATTCTGACTTAGAACATAATTTCATAGCTGCGCAAAAAGGGAAGCAAATCATTGATGCAGAACCCAGTGCCATTGTTGCCACCACACAGATTCAGCCAGAGGAGCCTGAAGAGTCGGAGGCAAAGGAGTGCCTTTTCCACCCACAGATGTGGGTGAAGGGAATTCCCCTACACTTTGTTGTGGACAGCGACAGCCAGAAGAACCTGATCTCAGAAGAAGTTATTAAGAGATTGGAGCTACCAATAACGCCACAACCATAACCATACACCACTGAATGGCTAAGCCAAGGACGAACAATCCGTGTCAGTTACCAATGTCGCCTACCATATGGCATCAAGCCCTTCAAAGATGAGGTATTATGTGATGTGGCCCCACTCGAAGTATGTGATGTTCTCTTAGGATAGCCATATATGTGGAAGCGTCATGCTGTATATGAATCCTGACCTCACAGTATCATTGTCACTTTGGGAGGACAACTCTATTGGATACCAGAGACAATTTCACCTACCCCAACCAAGCAGGGCGGGAAGATAATCTCCCACACTGGGAAATTTTCCCTATTCGCAAATGCCACTAATGGTGAACATCAGATCGTAGAGACATCCACAACCTCTGCAGATTATCCTTCTACTCAGCAGAAACAAGAAAAACACAAAGTCAATGCAGCATCGCCTATTCGGGTACCTCCACATAGCAAGGCCACGCATTCAAGGTGCTCCTCCAAAAAGAAACCATCCACACTGGTGCATACCAAGGATACCACAACAACCAAAACTGTTGAAAAGCTCCAACGCATCCATCAACAACAATTACAACCCTCTCAAGTTATCAAACTAAGGCAACCTTTCTACTTCAGCAAATGTCGCACCAAGAGCTCAACTCGACACACAGCTCGACATATGATAAGAGATTTGACGGAATGGAGACCATTGCTTCCTAAGGGGGGAGGATTGATCCAGATGGATATCGGTGGCCACCCACTTATTCCACTGGCTGAAAACAGTTTCCCATTTTGCCAATTTTTTAGTAATTTTTCTACGGTTTTTCGGGTCCTAAACTTCCGGGGCCGTTTTGAGGCCCTAAACGACCTTTTTTTGGCAATTTGGGGGGCCAAATGGTTGCTAATGGCATGCATTTGGTCCCATTTGGAAGTTGTAAATATCGAATAAACCTTTCCAACGAGCTACCGAGCGCCCCAAACGGAGATTGTATGCAAACGTTATGACCCCGGGAAGTTGACTGTTCAACTAACCACCTTGGGGCCGCAAACGTTTATGACGGTTCAGCTTCTAGGGTTAGGATTTTGGATGTTTGGGATTCTTTCCCTCATGCTTATGATAAATAGGCCCTTTCGGCCTCTCTTTGTATTCATCTTGGCACGAATGAGCATAGCGGCCACATCTCTTCCCAGAGATAGCTACCACCATTCTAGCTATTGTATTTTACAATCTATTCTATTTCCGCTATTTAATAGAATATGTGTTTACTGTATCACTGTGTTATTTGGAATATATTTCTGTATATGATTTTGTATATGCTATCTTTTTTTTCGTTCCCACATAAATCCGGATCAGTGGTATCAGAGTGGTCTGCTCTTTGATTGTTTCTCGGTGCATGTCCCCGACGAGGTCAGGATACAGAGATTTGGGTCTCGAACTAGTTTCACTTGGGGAATACCACTATCGCCGCCCCGAACGACCTCCCATGGCGGAAGAAAAGAGAGACGACGGAGCAGTAGATCCTATCAAGTTGTTGCTCAAGGAAGCCCTCGCGCGACAGAGGAACGAGATGGTGGATAATTTCACCAAGATCCTTCGACGCATGCCAACAGCGGCAAATGCACCCTCAACGACCAGCCATTTCGGACATATGACTCCCTTCAAGGTACAAGTTACTTTTGATATTCCTTTATTTGAAGTCCATATCGATGCCGGTGCCCTAGATAAATGGTTGAATCTACTAGAAGGGTATTTCTCTATCCACCAATTTTCCGACAGGGAAAAGATCTTCTTTGCACTCCTTAAGGCCGTCCCCCATGTCAAAAATTGGTGGGAAACTTATTGTGAGCAAAACTGATCAGGCGAGTCAGGATTGTTTGAATATTCCAATCCCACTTGGGCATCTTTTATATATGCCGTCAAGGAACAATATTACCCTGTTGGAAACTATTATGACCAGTACACAAAATGGACCATTATGCACCAAGAGAGGGACAAAATGGTGTCGGAGTACACCAACAACTTTCATACCTTGCGCACAAAGCTGGGTATCAAGGACTCTGAGCGGCACCTAGTACTGAAATATCGCAGTGGCCTACATCGTACATACGAATAGAGATGGATTTCCTAGAAATCTCTTCACTCGGATCCTCCTATCGATATGCTGTCAAAATCGAGCAGAAATTTCAGCAAAAGAACAAGCGTGACTTCGGACTTGCGCAGAAGCAGGGTAAGGGAAACTCTGGCTCGCAGAACACGGGGCAAGGAAAGGACAATCAGTCCCAACCACAAGCAAACAAGGGTAAATAAAATACAAATAAGTACACCGGGAAGTGGTGTGAGTTCCACAAAAGTCCCTGGCACAACACTAATGAATGTTGCTCAAAACAGTCATTGCTGGCTGAGATCAAAGCTTCAGAATCAGATCCCAATTTCGATTCTGACTTAGAACCTAATTTCACAGCTGCGCGAAAAGGGAAGCAGATCATTGATGCAGAACCCAGTGCCGTTGTTGCCACCACACAGATTCAGCCAGAGGAGTCTGAAGAGTCAGAGGCAGAGGAGCGCCTTTTCCACTCACAGATGTGGGTGAAGGTAATTCCCCTACACTTTGTTGTGGACAGCGGCAACCAGAAGAACTTGATCTTAGAAGAAGTCATCAAGAGATTGGATCAACCAACAACGCCACACCCACAACCATACACCATTGGATGGCTAAGCCAAGGACGAAGGATCCGTGTCAGTCACCAATGTCGCCTACCATATGGCATCAAGCCCTTCAAAGATGAGGAATTATGTGATGTGGCCCCACTCAAAGTATGTGATGTTCTCTTAGGACAGTCATATATGTGGAAGCGTCATGCTGTATATGAATCCCGACCTCGCAGTGTCATCGTCACTTTGGGAGGACAACTCTATCGGATACCAGAGACAGTTTCGCCTACCCCAACTAAGCAGGGCAGGAAGATAATCTCCCACACTGGGAAATTTTCCCTATTCACAAATGTCACTAAAGGTGAACATCATATCGTACAAACATCCACAACCTCTGCAGATTGTCCTTCTACTCAGCAGAAACAAGAAAAACACAAAGTAAGTGCAGCATCGCCTATTCGAGTACCTCTACAATGCAAAGCCATGCATTCAAGGTGCTCCTCCAAAAAGAAACCATCCACAATGGTGCATACCAAGGATACCACAACAACCAAAATAGTTGAACAACTCCAGCGCATCCATCAACAACAATTACAACCCTCTGAAGATGTCAAAGTAAGGCAACCTTTCCACTTCAGCAAATGTTGCACCAAGAGCTCAACTTGACACACAGCTCGACATATGATAAGAGATTTGACGCAATGGAGACCATTGCTTCCTAAGGGGGGAGGATTGATCCAGATGGATATCGGTGGCCACCCACCTATTCCACTGGCTCAAAACATTTTCCCATTTTGCCAATTTTCTAGTAATTTTTCTACGGTTCTTCGGGTCCTAAACTTCTGGGGCCACTTTGAGGCCCTAAACGACCTTTTTTGCAATTTGGGTGCAGATGGTTGGAAATGGCATGCATTTGGCCCCATTCAAAAATTGTAAATCTCGGATAAACCTTTCCAATGAGCTACCGAGCGCCCCAAACGGAGATCGTATGCAAAAGTTATGACCCCGGGAAGTTGACTGTTCAACTAACCACCTTGAGGCCACAAACTTTATGACGGTTCATCTTCTAGGGTTAGGTTTTTGGATGTTTGGGATTCTTTCCCTCATGCTTATGATAAATAGGCCCTTTCGGCATCTCTTTGTATTCATCTTGGCACGAATGAGCATAACGGCCACATCTCTTCCCAGAGATAGCTACCACCATTCTAGCTATTGTGTTTTACATTCTGTTCTATTTCCGCTATTTAATATAATATGTGTTTACTGTATCACTGTGTTATTTGGAATATATCTCTGTATATGCTATCTTTTGTTTCGTTCCCACATAAATCCGGATCAGGGGGAGAAAGAGCATGAAGCTAATCAGGGAGAAATAACACTGAAGCTAAGAAAGAGCATGAAGCTGATCAGGGAGAAAAAACATAAAAGCTGAGAAGCATAGCATGAAGCTGATAAGAAAGAGCATGAAGCTAATCAGAGAGAAATAGCATGAAGCTGATCAAGTAGCAAAGCTGATCATTGAAGAACATGAAGTTGATCGTGAAACTTGCAGCAGCAAATAAATAACATGAGTCCAATCATTAAAGGATCATGGAACTGATTATAGAGCATGCAGTAGCACAATGAGAATGATCATGAAGCATGTGGTCTACGTAGAAGTAAAAGAAAGTAGAAGAAGCATTAGAAACAAAATTCACGAGTCAAAGGATCAAATTGGAAAAGAACACATGGGGAGCATATACACAGGGGTGTACTGCGAAAAAAACAGATGAAGCGCATAAATTTAGAAGACAATCATGCATAGCTTCATAAAGTGTTGACATCAATGCCAAAGGGGGATATTGTTTAAATTTGGTTGTCATTGATGTCAACTTATGTCAAAGAGGATGTCAATTGATTCAGTTTATTTCATTGATGTCAATTAATGTCAAAGAAGAATCAGTATTCCTATGCCATCTTGAAGAAACATTCATGTGCTAGTTTGAAGAAGTATATTAAAGGATACTTTGAAGAAGTATATGCGCAAGCAATATGAAGAAAGGATATGGATGCGAGTATGAAGAAGTATATACATAAGTGCATCCAGTCTGAAGAAGTATGTTTAGAGGTACATCATGCATGTACATAAGGAATGTGTCTTACAACATGTGGTACATGTGCAGACATCATGTCCATCCAGTCAAAATCCTTCAAGGTACAAGCTAAAGTGTTGGTTAGACAGAATCTTGAACAGTGCATAAGTAAGTCAAAAGGTTATTTGGACAATGGTTCAAATGTGCAAGCAAGTCAGGCATTGATTGGACAAGGATCGGGAGTGCGCAAGCAACATGGAACATGAAGTGGTTGAACAGTTATGCAAGTCCTGAAAGCACACAAGTCTCACCAATCGGAAGAAGCTTTTAGTTGTTGAAGCGCAGAAGGGTGTGGTGGTTGAAGTTATCATATGTGCAAATTCCAGATGCAATGCTACATCAAGGGTGAAATACCACACCACAAGGGTTAAAGTCCCACTAAGTCAAGGATAATATATGCGGAAATTCCCTAGGTAATGGTACATCAAAGACACAATACTTCATCAAAAGGGTGAAAGTCCCACTAAATTGAGGAACACATATGTGCAAGATTAGGGGAGTTTTGAGGTCTAAAATGGGCCTCCTAAGGGAAATAATAAAATAAGAGTTACTATAATAAAATAAGAGTTATAATAATAAAATAAGAGTTCTAAATTTTAGAGAGGAAAAAGAAAAACTACTTTTGCTTATCGTATTTTTGACATATATCCTTAACGGTTTACCCAAATTTCAAGTTTAGGCGCTTGTTGGATGCGGATTTTAATTCCGCATCCAACCCATACCCACACTGCATACTTATGACACACCCATGACATGAAAAAATGAGAATTTCAATAAAAAAAAGTATACATTTTTTTATTGAAATTTTCATTTTTTCATGTCGTGGGTGCCTCATAAGTATGCAGTGTGGGTATGGGTTGGATGCGGAATTAAAATCCACATCCAACGAGTGCCCAAACTTGAAATTTGGGTAAATCGTTAAGGAGACATGTAAAAAATACGATAAAAAGCAGTTTTTTTCTTTTTCCCTCCAATTTGTTTTACAAATTTTACCCTTATGGTTACATCATCATCTTGAATCCTATTCGTTCTTATAAAGTGAGTTTGTATGGTACATTATTTGTTTTGAGGCCCATTTTTTACCTCAAAACTCCCCTAATGATCCACAAGAGATGACACATCAGCGATGCAGAACATGACATGTGGCAAAAGCACAAAGCGTGAAGCAAAGAAGAAGGAATGCTACAACCAACTTGTGTACATACAATCCATGTAGGACATGTATAAATAAGAAAGAAATTTGGAGTTTTGAAGT
Source organism: Larix kaempferi (assembly GCA_027924585.1). NCBI lineage: Eukaryota > Viridiplantae > Streptophyta > Pinopsida > Pinales > Pinaceae > Larix > Larix kaempferi. The sequence continues at coordinate 4,125,662 of BSBM01000150.1, forward strand.
AATATTGAGAGCAAGCATGAAGAGCTTGTAACTGGAAGATACAGACTTATATTCGAGGCATCAAGGGCTCATGGAACTAGAAAAACATGATCTAGATGAAGAGCCAAGTGCACACAAGAAGATGAATGGAATAGTTGATGGTCCACAAAATGATGTTGTAGATATGTGATGATTGCGTGAAGATAGAAAGGCAGAATGCAGAGGATGCACAAGTGTGTGAGGACCAAATGATAGTATCACAAACATCATGTAGACAGTCACAGATGTTCTAAGACAGAAGCGCAAAAAAAAACTGAAGTATATAAGAATATGCACAAAGTGAAGAAGTTTAACTGATGCACAAAGATTGAGTTGCAATGTGCGAAGTAAAGAATTCCATCATATGCACAAAGATAGAGTAGCAACATAATCAAGGATTCACGTCACAATGAGGATGATCTGAGACAAGTGCATTAGACCGAAAGGAAAAATCATATGACGCACAGTCTGTCACAGATTGTCTAAATACTATGGCACCTAAACAGAATGAACACATCTAAGAAGGTGTGTAGTTTCATTTGATACTAGTGCGCAATATAAAAACAACAGGTTATCAATTGATGCGCAGTATCATTCAAAGAGTGCAGATGCATAGTAGCAGAAAAAAAATACTGAACCTTGGCGTAGAATGGAGATTTTGATGAAGCATCACACAACATATGAAGTGTGACGTCAGTTAAAGTGAATTGTTGAGTGGAATGAAAATCCAAGTGATGTATGCAACACAGTGACAACAATTCTACTACATACAGAAGGTGCTCATAGCAGAATGAACATCACTCAGACCACCCTCGCAACTCTCAAAACCAGAGAGGGAGAGGCAAGAGATGGACTAATAGGTCCAACATTCAGTTCAACTACTGCAAGAAGTATGGCCACTATGAACGAGACTGCAGAAAGAATCAAGAAGACCAGAACAGTGGCAGAGCCCATGTCTCAGGTGTTGAATAAAGCTCATCTGAAGTCATGTTTCTCTCATGTCAAGTGATTGAAGAAGAATATCATTATGATGTATGGTTGTTGGACAATGGTTGCAACAATCATATGACAGGTAACAAATCGTTATTTTCTAGCCTAGATTCATCTGTCAATACAAAAATTAAGCTTGGTGATAATTATCCAGTTCCTGCTCAAGGAAAAATCATTGTTCATGTTCTTAATAAACATAATGAAAAGAATTTTACACATTATGTATTATATGTTCCTAATTTGAAATTCAATCTGATCAGTGTGGGTCAACTGATTCAGAACAACTATGATTTCAGATTTATTGATACCTATTGTGTTGTCTATGATAAAGCCCCCAGTAGAAGACTCTTAGCCAAAATAGAAATGACCAAGAATAGAATATTCCCACTCAGTCTCAGAAGTGCCATTTTGTCACAGTCATATGCACATATTGTTTCCAGTCAAGATGAAACCTGGTTTTGGCATTGTAGGTATGGTCATCTACCCTTTCAGAGTCTCAGTCTTATGCAAAAGCAATCCATGGTTAAGGGGTTACCACATTTGAATGAACAGTCCAGTTCTTGTGAAGATTGTATCTTAGGGACACATCAAAGGGACAATTTCCCCACTTCCACATCTCGATCCAAATAAATCCTTGAGTTAGTTCACATAGATCTATGTGGATCCATGCAAAACCAATCCATAGGAGGTAGTCTTTATTTTCTGACTTTTATTGATGATTATAGCATAAAATTCTCGGTCTATTTTCTCAGACACAAATTAGATACCTTCTCCAAGTTTAAAGAATTCAAGGAATTGACTGAAAATCAGTCTGGTAAATCCATTAAAATGCTCAGATCAGATGGTGGAGGTGAATATGATTCACATTATTTTACATATTTATGTAAACAACATGGCATCCAACACTAGTTCACTACCATATACAATCCAACGTAGAATGGAGTTGTTGAATGGAAGAACCGGACCATCATGAACATGGCCTGGAGTATGTTGTCATACAATAAGTTGTGATATGATTATTGGGATGAAGTTTTTGCATGTTCGATTTACTTACTAAACATATCTCCTAATGTGAGTGTTAAAGATAAGATTCCTGGAGAAGCATGGAGTGGCACTAAGATTAGTGTCTCACATCTCAGATTTTTTGGATGTGTAGCATTTGCACATGTACTTGATGAATTGAGAAAAAATATGGAAAATAAGAGTGAGAAATGTATATTCACTGGTTACAGTGAACATCACAAGTCTTACAAACTATTTAATCTTGTCACCAAAAAGTTTGTGGTGAGAAGAGATGTCAAGTTACTTGAAGATAAATGATGGAATGATCCTCAAAATGCTTCAGCAGATATTCAACAAAATGAGAGATCATATCCACCAGATCTACCACTTAGAATTCCCATACTAGAGGTACAACAACAACATCAAGAAGGAACATCAGCAGACAGTCCACCACAGAACCAGAGAACCAAAATTTTGAGGGAGTTATATGAGCAGAATCCTGTTATTGATGAGCAACTACAGTATGCTATATTTTCCTATCAGCCAACATATTTTGATGAAGTAGTAAAGGAGTCACGGTGGGTACAAGCAATGAATAAAAAAATTGATTCTATAGAAAGGAATCATACTTGGGATCTTGTCGATCTCCCATCATACAAAAACAATATTGGAGTAAAATGGGTCTATAAGACCATACTCAATGAAAAATCAGAGATAGAAAAGCATAAATCCAGGTTGGTTGCAAAAGGATCTGCTCAACAATATGGTGTGAACTATGATGAAACCTTTGCTCCAGTAGCAAGGATGGACACCATCAGAGCTGTACTTTCTATAGTATCTCAGAATCATTAGCTTGTTTATCAAATGGATGTGAAATTTTCCTCTCTCAATGGCATACTTGAAGAAGAATTCTATGTAGACCAACCACCTGGATATGTTGTCAAAGGTCAAGAACACAAAGTGTGCAAGCTAAAAAAAGGCCTTGTATGGTCTAAAACAAGCTCCACGAGCTTGTCGCATAAGAATTGATTCCTACCTCATCAACAATGGGTTCAACATGAACAGTAATGAGCCCACTTTGTCTGTCAAAACAAATAAGCAAGGTAACATTCTGATTGTATGTCTTTACGTTGATGATATGATTTATACTACAAATTTGATGCTAGAATAATTTAAGATAGTCATGGAAAAGGAGTTTGAAATGATTGATCTTGGCCTTAGGAGGTACTTCCTTGGTCTGGAAGTTGACCAAAGTAAAAATGGAATTTTCATCTATCAGCATAAGTATGCTACAGACATTTTGTAGAGATTCAGAATGGATAAATGTAAACCAACAGAAACCCCCATTGCTGCAGGCACCAAGTTAAGCAAGAATAATGATGGACCAGTAGTGAACTCTACAATTTACAAAATATTGGTAGGCAGTTTAATGTATTTGACTGCAACTAGACCTGATTTAATGTATGTTGTCATTTTGATCTCTAGATTTATGGAGTCTCCCAAAGACTCTCACTGGAAATTTGGTAAAAGAATTATGAGATATGTTGCATGCACAATTGGTTATGGACTTTGGTACTCTCATTCACTAGATAGTACTCTTACAGGGTACACTGATAGTGATTTTGCAGTCAATATTGATGATAGGAAAACTACATTTGGTTATGCTTTCCATTTGGGTACCAATCTGATTTCATGGGCCTCTCAGAAACAACCCATTGTCAACATATCATCTGCAGAAGCAGAATATGTCCCAACAACTATAACAGCATGCCACGCAGTTTGGTTGAGAATACTTTTGAAGGATATGGGACACACAGAAAAATAACCAACACCTATTTATTGTGACAATAGTTATGCCATACAATTGTACAAACATAATGTGTTTCATAGAAAGCGTAAACACATTGACACTCGCTACCACTTCATTCACAAGTTAGTCAATAATGGATAGATCACTTTGTTGTTTTGTGGCTCTAAAGATAAATTGGCTAATATGTTTACCAAACCTTTGGGAACATCTACATTTGAGTTTCAGAGAAAGCACTTAGGCATTGATAGTGCTGAGAATATTGTCCTAGTTGAGATTAAGGGGCTGTGTTAAGAATTGTAATCTCACTAGTCATTGGTGCATTAATTAGTTGAGTGATCAGTTGGTTAGTTTGACTAGGACACTTTAATGTCCCATAGTATTTTATGTTCCATAGTATTGGACCTTAGTATTGCTGTGATGTAATCCTATATAATCTTATGGTTAAAGTGATGTAATGAGAAGGCAATGTATATGCCCACTTGTGTTCCATCTCTTATTTGTTTATTTCTATGTTATATCTTTAACAATCGCCAAGGGCCCTGGATCTACTGCATAAGGTATGGATCTCCTGCATAAGGGAAAATACAATAGCTCCCTAATTTCAATGTCTCTTGCATGTATTCCAATTGCAAATTACTGATAGATTGTCATCTATTGCAGATTGAGCAATCGAGCCAAAGATACCTAGAATATGTAAGTTAATGGTGAATCTCCTGCATATCATGCATAAGGTAGATACCCTATCATCTATTGTAGATTGAGAAATACTTGGAGAATGCGAGTAAGTAGATAACCTGCATAAGGTAGATAACCTATCAACTATTTCATATTGAGCAATGAACGAGCCAAAGATACTTGGAGTATGAGATTAAGTCGCGAATTGCCTACATCTCCTATCTCCTGCATAAGATAGAGAAAAGATAATAGAAAGGCGGTGAATGGAGTAAGTGGGTGAGTAAGCCACATTTACACCACAAAGATCCACTTATAGACAAGAGGTGGTGGGGCGGTGGCAGTGAATTTATGGTGCAGTAAATGTGGTTGGTACCATTAATATTATCATTATAATAGAAATAAAAATATTTGCCTATGTTAAAACATTGTAACATAGTCTTAGAAAGTAGGAAATATGTTTGTTCTCACAATTCTGCTTTTGTCCTGGCAATAGTACTTCAAGTCCGTGGCCAATAGCACTTCAATAAAAAAATTTAAGTTTATTATTTAATTAGAAAAATAAGAACTATAAACCAAAATTTTTGAGTAAAACGAAAATGTTTCAAGGTCAAAGGATAACTAATTGAAGTCGATGGCCAATCGATTACAAGATTTACCCACCTTCGACCGGGACTAATAAGTTTTTCAATATTATTTAAATCCTAATTTAAATAAAAAATTGTAAAATTCTTTTAATATTCACTTTAAAGTAGATATAAACTTGTATTAATTAAAAAAATTGGTGTATTAGAGGAATACAATCAAAGAGAATGGACCAAAATGTATATATAATGATGAATTAAATTCTCCATACATTAGCTTCTGGCAATGATTAAATTGGGAATTTAATTTTCCACACGTTAGCTTTTGGTAATGATATTTAAATTGGGAATTTAATTCTTCACACATTACCTTTTGGCAATGACTTGCACCCAAGGAATATGAGTAAAGAAATCAAGGAAAGAAAACCATGGGCATAAGCATCATAGTAAATTAAGTAAAGAAAACCATGGACATAGCAATCACATTAAAAAGAATGAGGAATAAGAATAGGGTATTGTAGCAGTATCATGTGGATCAATTAGAGGTCAACTCATTAAAAAGTTGGAATTGCATTGAATGCATTGGTACACTCATTTGTCATCTTTTAAAATCTTATCCAATACCCACATTGGTACACTCATTATTTCTATAACGTAAAAGCTTAGCTAATAAAATACTTATTGAATGCTACCATGAAAATTGTCCATGAATAAACTCATGTTAGGTATCTATGAACGCAATTGTGCACATGTTGGGATAAACTCATATTTTTTAGTCCCTATCCATCAATCTAATCAACAGAGGGGGACATGAACGAATTACAAGCTTCTAAATTTCACCCCATATTTATATTACGAATTCATAACATTTAAAATGTATGTGCAGATGCATAATAAAAAATAAAAATAAAAAACGGAAATAAACTCTATCCACTCACACATAGCATGCATATATGAGCGTAATCATCACAAGCATAAAAAACATTGCATATTCAAATACAAGAGAATTCTTATCTTTAAACAAAAAAGATCCAAGCAACTGGTTGTGTAAGAGTGATTTTCCAACCAACAGCAGGCACTTTGTCCAACATATACTCTTTATGTTGGGAGACCACCCCCATGCTGGTCTATGAGGCCACCCGAGCGAAGGAAACACCTACGGGTTTCTCTCTCTCAACCCACAACCAGTTTTTCTTTATATTCTTAGCCTGATGCTCATCTAAAGCTCTACAAGGATCTCACTTAGCCATCATAGCCATGGCACTCCTTTCAACTTCCCCACACAATAGAATGAAGGAATTCCCCTTCACCGATCCATAGTTCCCTCAGGAAATCAAACACTTGAAGTGCTTACCATTGTGTGTAATAAGAGTTCAACCTATTGTATGCTATTGGAGAACCTCATGTAGCATGAATCATGGCTTTTTAAGCATATGTGAGTAGAAAAACTCAATGGGTAATGGTTCCTAGCTTTCCCAAACGCTGTGCTCACTTACAACCATCCATTTTCCATTGAAATATGCAGCCTCATCTCTAAATAGTGTATATCTATATGAGAGAATGATAGAATAAGTGTTGGCTCCAAAGGATATAAGATGATGGTGAAAGAAAACTAACATAACTTATGACCATAGAAGAAAATGACTTCTATAACATAAGAACTAACTTTTGACATTTGACTGAACTGTCACAAAAGTGCATTCATCCCCATGCTTCAATAATTGCATGAGGGGACTTTTCCCACCAACCTCACACATGCATTCAATGATTGGATTTACTAGTCAAAAGGAGGTAATTGGATCACTTAAAGCACACAAATGAATTTGGATGAGTTCTAAGGTTGACACTTAGTAGCAAAGGATTTAGTCTCCCACATGCACCCTTTCTTCTTTCCCTCTAGTGGAATCATAGCCCCTCTAGCACTCTTTACACAACCATCTTGAACCATTTTATTATTATTATTCCAAAATAATATTTACATAGCTTTTGAGTTAGCATCACTAAAAAAGGATCACTAGATAATTGGTAGGTGTACTCAATAATGCAATATTCCCTCCTTAAAGAGGGCAAACTAGGTGATTAGAATTCAACAAATGCAATATGACCCAGTCATTAATATAAGGGCCATTACTGGTTGTGATTAGGGTTTGATAGAAGCTAATTATAGAAGTGAGGATCTATGTAATGATGTTAACTCATTTCATTCACTATGATCTCTACTCTTTTGGAATCTCATCCCTTAAATTGGTGTTGTGAACATCGCTTTTAGTTGGACAATTATATCAACAACATGTTTTTCATCTTACAATTTCAATGGTTGTTATTCCTTTCTTAATATATATTATCTTATATTATCTTATTAACCTTGTTCATTATGCATCATAAGAATAATACAAGTGGTATTAGAACTCTTTACATGGAAAGCACAAGAACTAAAATTATAAAAAAAATTGGCAAGAGATATGTTCTATCGTTTACAAACACAAATATCTAGAGTTAATTGAATAAAAATATGGCTAGAAGAATACACATGGATAATACAAGTGGGTTCATCCTTGGATGAATTTAAACACCTATTTTGTACTTACATCATTCATCCCTCCTCAGATAGGCCTTTTGTTGGTCTATATCTATAGCACACCAAGCATAACACTTGGAGATATCACATTCATGTACCTAGGAACTAGGTAGTAAGGCTAAGGTTATAATCTATCCTCCCTAGTTAATGATGTGAAAGACTATAAAAGTACTACCCTTGGAAACCAAATGATATATTCGACATATAGAAGTCCAAACCCTTCCTTTCTCTTCAAATGACAAATACCTTAATTTGAGGTGGTGTTTCCTTGCTTTAGGATAACTAGATCATAGTTGAATACGAGTGTCATTTGAAGTAGAGTGGTGATTCCATTATTTAATTAGGGCTATAATATAGATTGTGATAAATATCATGGAAGTTAGAATCAATTTTGTTGCAACCTCACAACCAAAAATTTCTCTTTGATCAAGAGCTAGATTGTCGCTACACCTATACTATCAAAAGTAGAATTGGGGTGCCATTTCAAAATTAGGGTCATAATATAAATTCTCGGTAATATTGAAGAGGTTACAAACATTTTAATTTGTATCGTAGAAACCCTAGCAAAACATATTTTTATTTGTGTGTCTAATTACTTTTAGATCAATGCTATTGGAAGCAAATTCACAGTGTTGTTTCCGATTTGGGATCGTAACAACAATTGTGAGCAATATTGAGAAAGTTACTACCATATGAAAGTTGCATCATCCCATGCCCAAGCCACACAAAGGAACTCGATTAATACCTAAGTACCCTCTTGCGTGGACCTAATTTGGCTCCATCCCTACTACTAGACAAATTACCATGGACAATTGTATGATGAAAATAAATGAATTAACTTAGAAAGTTCCATAAGCACATTTCAATAGAACACTACCATCCAAAGTGAGGCACTACTTGGTTGACATTTTATCGATGTTGGAGACTTGTCCTAGTCTTGTGGTAGTAAGTATCAATCATTTCTACATGATAATCACTACTTTATTACCCAAGATAGATCTAAACAAGTTTGATGGCTATAATCCAGCGAGATGGGTTGTTCAGATGGAAGACTATTTTTCTCTTCAAGGGTCCGAGATGAAGCATTGAAACTCCAGATGGGCATGTTGTATCTAGATTGGGACTACCAGAAATGGTGAAAATGGTACAATACATCTTCAGAGTGCACTTGTTGGGTCCAATTTGTCCAAACAATGTATGTTTGATTTGAAACCAATACCAATTTTGTGGGCTTATTAACCAAGTTATAGCACACTAACACGATGCATGAATCATTACTTCTTTTGAGCAATTGACAATTGGAGATGTTTAATCCCACATCGTTGGAGGGCTCTCAAGAAGCCTGTTTATTTTGTTGGTGACAATTATCTAGTCTAAATCCCTCAATTTTGTTTAATGACAAGTATGTCTCTCTCCACCTTTCAAGGTCTATTTACTAATACAAGTTGACTGCTTCAAAATTAGAAAAATCAAAAGAAGCATAAAAAATTTGTGATAAATTTGCTAAAGAGAATTTCTCAAAAATAAATGTAAAATGAAGAAAATATTTATCATTGCTATAGAACCATTTTCCAATTCCAAAGAACTCTGAAATGGTGGAGAGATTGAGATGGAGAAGATAGAGGTTACACCCACAGATAATGCAGTGTTTTCTTTAGAGCCCCTTCATGAGGAACCACTAATCTCACTTCATGCTTTGCTAGGATTTTTTACTCCTTATACCTTCCTTGAATTTGGTTGGTTATAACAAGCATTAGAGGGTGATATTCATAATTTTATCCCATGTATACAAAGAGATGAATATGCTCATGGACTCCTTATAAGGTAGTTTGTATATGGCTCTAGGTAATTTGCATATACATAAACATGAGGAAGGGTTTCTTCTAAACATGATCCTAATCATTTTTCTCGAAAAACAATTATGTTGTGGAAATGTGCACAAAATGTAGAAGACTTTTGCGTAGAACAAGATTTTTTGGTATGGTATGGTTTTTATGGGCAGCAAGACACAAAATAGTCATTACAAGTCACTTATTCAATTCCTAAAGGTAAGGGTGGAGGGTGGGAGCCACTAGGAAGAGAACTAAACTGATCCATGATGCATTCAAGCTGGTCCTCATTTTTACACAACTTTGATAACAGCGTCTTTCCGGTAGGCAGATTGTTCTTCCCTTCAACATTAAGATTAGCCCTGATCTAGGTTATAAACCCATCCTTCATGTGCCCGATTTTCAAATTGGAAAAAAAAAAAAGGCAAGACACGAAATAAACAGTCTTGCATATTCATCCGGGGTTAGAAATCTCATCCTGCAAACTACTTGGAAAAGCTGTCGATGGAATGTCGACAGACCTCCTCGCAATTACCAAAGTCCAGACAGGCAGTACGAAGCCGAAAGTATTCGCTACTTTTTCATGCTTAGTGGCCATCCACATTATAGGAAGCGACTGTCTGTGTTATGTGGAATTTTTTAATAGAAGGTCGGGGTTGGTAAGTCCAAAGAAAGTTTGTAGTCTTCCATCATGAGCAGAGGAACAAACTTGACTTTCGTCACCTCATTTTTATTCGTGTATGACTTAAGAATTTCGCTTTTGCTTTACTGTTACTCTAATTTGTGAGCGTCGTTACACAATCCCTACGCTTATTCAAGTTGGGGCCAATGAAGGAACATTCTGGGAAATTATGTGTCTGGGGTAGTGTTAAATTTGGCAAACACTATTTAGAGACAAAATAATCCCAGAACTTTCTCATCCCCTTCGTCTCCCTGTCCTGTATCTCCATGTTGTCGACGTTCATATTCTTACGGAGCTTCCCTTCCATTGCACTGTTCTCAGTTTCGGTAATCCTTATTACAGTGAAATGATCACTATATCATGTAATCTTAATACCTAGTTCTAGTCACAGTAATCAATGGAAAAGAAATAACTTAAAAAACCAATGAAATTCTTTGCACATAGCTCTCGATCTAATTAGATGTACGGTCTAATTAAACTAACTAATGTAATTAATAAGGTGAATGGAAAGAATAGATTCCATCAATATCTTAAATTGCCATAGGAATCCATTAAAAAGACATCTTTAACTATAATTCCATAACTTAACAATAAAAAAGTTAAAATGGGAAAACCAGCTTTCCAATAGTTGCTTAAGCCATGGCTATTAAACAAGTTACACAATGAAGTTTTTTTTGTGCATCCTCATTTCTGAGTAAACAAAAATGTGAGTGCAATTACAAGAAGAAATTAACAATGATGGCAGTAATGAGAAGGCCAAAAGGCTTACCTCCTCAGTGTTCACTCTATGAACCTATGACATAGCACCGTGGATTCATAGGATATTAAATAATACCTCAAATTTCATTAAATATTAAGGAATGCCTCCAAAATCCTTTTGTTGAACCCCCTTCCCAATATGAGATCTTAGTGAGGGAAATAATTTAAGGATGGGGAACAACCCCATGAACATAGGCTGATTTCATACACACTTATTCCAATAGGATTTAGAGAAATTTCACTCACAAATAATACCTATTCAAACACCACTTTAACTCCAAACAAAGTTGGATTCACACCACCTTTACAAAGTTCATACTTATTCAAACACTAATCTAACTTCACATAGTCATATTCACATGAAATTCAGACATAAATTACATATTGAAACCCCCCCAATACCCTATCCAATCCCCTACATACATAATTATAAAGCCCCCTAATATCTATATATTTTTAATATATAAAAATTGCCCCATTGATCCTTATATCCTAGGCAATATTTCGCTTCCAATTTTTACAGTATTAAATCCCCCCAATATGAATTCATGTGCTATAATATTGCCTACTCAGTGAACCCACAGTGCGCATCTCTCATTTCTCATTTTTTTTTTCATCTGTTTTTTTCTCTCATTAATTCTCATGTTGCTTTGTCTTTTATTTTATTTTTTAACCTTCATTAATTATGTCGACCCCCATCGAGAGGTTTTTTGGTTTCCAAAATATTCAAGAAAATCAATCTCTAGATCAATGTGCCTTCTATATGCTTCTCTGAAACATGGAACATGGCTCTCAACTCTGGCTCTTGGCTACAACTTTGACTTTGTCTTGTGGCTCTAGATTTTGGTTGGTGGCTATGGCTATGGATCTATCTCTAGCTTATGGATGGCTTGTTCCCATTGTCCAAAATTCTACTTATTGGTTCTTTTCTCTAACCAATCTTCATATCCTAGATCTACAATTAGAATTAATTTCCATCTTTACCATGCAAGTCTCTTCTATTTTCATACTTGGAGATTTTTTTTATCTTGGCACCCAAGGAATGCCAAATCAAATTCTAGTCTTCTCTTGTCAAGTGAGATCCAAGCAATCAAATTCCATCATGCAACAAAATCATGAAAGAAAGTGTGGTCTAAACCTATTATGATAGGATCAATTGCTTCCAATATGGAAACAAATCTCTAGTGTCTACACAACACTCAATCAAGATACCAATGCCAATTTGTATGACAACTCATTTGTGGAACTGCAACACTATATACTAAAAACAATTGCCAATTCTTCCAAATGTATGGTTGTAAGTAACATCAATGCCTATAGTGTTGAGGATGAGGGAATGACTCAATATTTGGACAATGCAAGGGATGGCTAGCAATCAATTTGGTGAAACATTAGTTACTTAGTATTTTTCTTGCTTCGCCAGTTGCCATGGAGATCCAAGGAACCATAAGGTCATTTACCTCCATGCACCAATATCTAACACATCTCCAATAAGAGAACCTTCTACTAGAATATTAAAGGGAACAACTGGATTGAGGTTTCCTTTGATGTCAACTTGATGTCCACTCCATTGGTGATGTTGATCCCTAATGTTGTTTTCAATACATAGACAATTCATGCTCCTTAGGTTGGAGAATCAATGCTCTCTTTTTATCTCCTCTAAGATTCATTCTTCTCTTGGTGCAGTTTTTAGAGTGAAGCTCTAGATGAAACCTCGAACACTTTGCTTCCCGATGTCTATTCAACTTGTAGTGGTGGTTAAAGTTATTGGAGATTCATGGACTACTTGACATGCTCTTCTTCTACATGTGCCTCTACTTTTGATATTGTCTTGGAAAATTATTTTTGTCATTCTCCCTATGAAAAAATTCAAGCTTGTGGCATGTGACTTACTTTTCTAGAAAGAAGACTCAACATGGCATTTCTTCCCACAAAATGAAATACCCTTGAACACCAACAACGATCAGCTTTATGGCCTTTCTTTTTGTAGCAATAACACACAAGGGATGCCTTGTTGGATGCATATATTTTGGTTTTCTTCTTCTTCTTATCCTCATTGATTGACTTGTTGCTTCCTTAAATGTTGGCACAAGTTAAATATTTGAACTTCCCTTCTACATTCCACCACAAGAAAGATGGAGTGGTAGTGTGTTTCCCTCTTCTTTTGTTGTTGCTCTTTGTTATGATAAATAGGCCGAATATGCAACATCTCTTACCTTCAAAAAAATTATCTTTGTGGTCATGGCATTTCCCCATATACCACTAAAACCTAGTCCTTCATGCTTGACCCTTGGTGCAACTACAAGTAGGTTTACATGATGTTTTGACTTATTTTTCCCTTGACTATTGTAGCCCATTTATCTTAATATCTTAGAACCAATTCCTCTCATGTGATTTTCAAAATCACCAAATTCTTTTGAAAAAAATCTAAAGGTTAGCTTATCATGCTTGTGTCAATCAGGGTGTTAGTGAAGGAAAGTTTCCTTGCTTCTTGAGTCTCTCGGATTAATAACAATTCCTCCTCATTCTCTGCTAACTATTGGTGCGATTGAGTCTTCATCTAGGAAAAACTTTCCACCTACCAACTATCCATCTAAATTATCTTCTCTCCAAATTACACAAGATGAACTCTAGGTTTGTCCCAAACCGCCATAAGAATATTGAGGGGGTGTCGATGTTCAACAAAATCGTTCTTTAGCAATGAAAGTAGTTTTGGGGAGGTCTTAAGATATTTTTCCAGGTGTGTTATCCTTAAGTAGAACATCTAGACTTTCTCCTTCAAGTGTTTGTTCTCTTTTTGAATTCATACATTGATGGCATGTAGGTGTTCATAGATTCCTCTCTTATGTGCTTTACCGATGTTAGGTCCTCTTCTCTTCAAAGTATTGGAAGTTGTGTCATGGTCAAGGATTCAAGTGCTTTGATATAACTATGAGCCGTAAACATGGGACTTATAGCCTTCATTTCTCACCACATAAATCCTCTATGAAAATGTAATTTTGTTTATGGTATTAAAGTTCTATAGAGATCTATATTCTCATAATAAATCCAAGGCTTATGAAAAAACCAATTCAGACTTTGAGTTCAAGTTCCTCTATTCTTAATCATTAAGCATGTAGAAAACAAATAGATATGCTTCTTGGATTCAAGGTTTAGTTCTATCTGTTGTCTTTGTAGTGCATGCAATTACTAAGAAACACTCTCTGATCTTGAATGACTTTATCCAACCTTTGTTTCAATGCCCCCAATGTCCAACCACAAAACCTTCCATGTCTTTGTTTAAATTTATTTTCAAGTGTACAAATCTAAAGCTAATGAATATGCAATTAGTAAGTGCATGATGCAACAAACAATGGAATTATTAGTCTCTTGCAAGACAATGTCGATTCTTTATTCTTCTTTATAAAAACAAAAAATGGGGATTTAAATATGGTTTTGTTCTTCACATAAAATCCAAATCCAATGTTGCTTACACCCAAAGGTTTCATATAAAACTCACAAAAATTAAAAAATCTATATATGATTCCAATATTATTAAAAGACAAATGCTATTATTATTCTTACATAGCATAACATCTAGGTTTCTCTATCATAATAATCTAGTATCTAAATGAATATTACTCTCTAGTATTAACCACAAGTGAGGAGCTTAAACATAAAATATGTTAGTGCAACAACAACTATAATGTATTCAAAGTAGTAATAAAGGATAGAAATGCTTTGCTCTTTAATGGTCCCAATTGTAAATGAGAATTATTAAAGATCAAGGAAGATTTTAGGGCCGAAATTTAGTTTATTGGCTAATTTTAGAGCATTTTTTCCAAAAAAATATTAGTTAATTTGCATTTTTTCAAAATTGATTGGCCCAAATTCCATGAACTAAAATTATTTTACACTAAAATTTAGTATGATTAATCAAAATTTATACATTTTAAGAAAATTATAAATCTTTGAAATTTTCCATATCAAAAACAACCACTCTTTAGTATACCACAAAAAGGAAAAATCATTCCAATGTAACCATAAATCTTCTCTACAAAATGCCCTTTGATAACATATTAATCTCTTTTGAATTACCGATAGTATGATTGTACGAAGTAATGATATTCGTCCAAATTCACACAGTGGGATGACTAAATCATTCAAGAGATAAATCACTAACTCAGTCTTCCTACTAGACTTAACCAAGAACCTTCATCAAATTTCTCATTAATTTATGAAGTGTAATATTTTCCTTCATCAAATTTGTCATTAATTTACGCAATGATATTTTCCATCACAATTTATCATTAATTTATTTGGAACTCTCTCCTTTCACATAAGACAAAACAAGTAAATCCTAATGGCTTGTCAAGGGAGAACGTTAACCAAGAATGACGCTTCAAACATCTGACTTGCTAAAGTGCAAAAGCAAGAATGTTGTCCAAGGAATCTCTTGATATTTCTATAGAAATACAGGCTCATAGAAACAACTTCAATCAAAAAATTGAAGGAAAAAAATAATTTGAATTTGATCATAAACTTTTAAAAGCTAAAAGGTATATAATAGATTTTTTTGTTAAATTTTAAAACTTTTAATTTTTTAACAACCCCTTTCTCCATCATGAATATAATTTAATCATAAATAATACACATCATATTATTGAAAAACTAGAAGAACTCGATCGACATAGAATTCTTGCGCACTCTCCATTGAACCTAATGGAATATATGGCCTTCCACGATATCGAAATACATTATTCGGACACTGAACAAGAACATGTGACACTAATCGACATTATTTCACTTTACCCTACAACATTTCGGAGCTTGATGGAATATGTCTCCTAAAGAAGAAACCACTGGTTCAACTAAAATGAACATAGAAACGGAGAGCCGAAGAAGAAAAGAGACAAAGACGTAGAAAAGAAAATCAGTAGCACTCATAAAGTGTGATATTCACGCAGAGACGGAAGTAAACGTCTCCCTCGTACGCGTCCGTGGAGATTGTGGCGATCCCTCTTGCCATCAAGAAATCTCCAGTGCCTCCCACCACCGATATATCTCTGTGTTTTGTAAGGATTGGGTCCGCTCCACCGAACGTGATGGTGCCTCTGTGGTCTGTAGAGTTGAGCACAAACGTGAATCCAAGCCATGAGCTGAAAGTGTTCTTCATGTCATAGAAATAGAATCCCTGAGCCCTCCCCACCGGAGGAGAGTGGAAATTGTTGTCCAGAGTAATGGGATCGTCGAACACCGCCAAATCTCCAAAGTGGTTGTCTTTTGCAGCAAGAAGTGTGAGGTTAGCCCCATGCGGAGCACCCACAAGCGTCGAAGTAGCGTTATTGGCGTTGAGGCCATTGTATATTACATCGTGGAAATACAACACCAGATTCTTACATGGCTTTGGGAGAGGGTGCTTCTTCCAGTTGTGCCCATCACTACTTTGCAAAAGCACAGTGGACACAACAAGCCATACAAAGCACAAGTGCACAGCTCTATTATACTTCTTGATTGCCATTGCCAATCTAATAGATCAAAAAGATATGGAATAAATGAATCAATGCAACGCTAATGAGAAGTGGGAGGAGCAGGACTCAATTAGAGAGAAAAGCTGCCCCAATGCTGTGCAATGCTTGATAGTATATTGCCCATACAACTCTCTATATATACACAATCAGTGGCTGGACTAGCCATCCTTTCGTCCCTTAGTATCAGTGCAAATCGAGTAGAAAAATAGCTGCTTCTATATCGGCCGCCGGAGTAGGTAAGAATGTATTGGAGAAGCATGTAGTCAAGTTTGAAACAAACTCTATTTCACACGTCCATAACACAGGCCATTGATTGGCTAAAGTTTAACATATTATCCTCAACCTTAAAATGATGGTTTACCATTTATTAGACGGCTACATCTATTACTTTAAAATAATGGTTTTCCATTTATTAGACGGCTACTTTTCAATAGTTGTTATTCCGGAGAATCAAGATCTGGCCAGCGTTATAATTATTACATAGTTAAAATTAACTCCCAAGAGCAAGTGTCACAAAGCAAGATTTAAACCCAGATAAAAAGGATAACAACATTCCTCCCCACCACCCAATCTATCCTCAACCCTTCAAAGTTTAATATCTGTTATTTAACCTCTAGCGAATGGTGTTATTTAACCTCTAGCGAATGGTTGCATAGAATTTGCAAGGAAGGGAAGGCTATAAAATTCTAATGCTTTTCTTTATTTACCGGAAAACTACATACACAAGCCACTGGTTTTCTGGTCATCCGTGGTCAGGCTCGGATGCGAAAAAAAGGATTAGATAGGTGGATGACTTTGCTGTAATGGAAAAAGTAGGTGGCCGCCTATAATTGAATATGACAATACTTGCACATTAATCGTCAAGAGTGGAATATAAAGCAGTGCTTTCAACGAAATAAAATAAACACAACTGTAGTCACTGTTGTGGAGATCTCCAGTGGGTGGGTGGCGCGATCTCCAGTGTTGAATCTCAGAGAGCACGAGAATCCAATGCTCCAAATCGAGTCAGAAGTAATGTCTCCTAAATTATTATAGTATAAAACTCCCATATTAGAAACACAAGTAAATTGCTCTACTTTAATTGGTTGGTGTCACTGTACTAGGTTGCAAGTCTACTCCCCAGCTTCATACTAGTACCACCATCTACGACAAGAAAATAGCAAAGAAAATACCATCTTCCTTCTTTAATTGCTTGGTGTCTTTTTCGTCATTAATAAAATGTACTGGGCTGTGTATGTTCAAATAGCAAGTCTACTCGCCAGCTTTACACCATAACCATCCTCCATTAAAAGAAAATTGATTTATGAACGAAATCAATATTCACTCTGGTGTAAATCTTGGTAATTGTTAGGTAGAATCAAAATTTAATGAATAGTTTAAATGTTCTACAATTTAGATTAGCAATTACTTCAAGCTGGGCAAAAGGAAAGCTTAGAGGAAAAGAATATAAGGAAAAAAAAATAGTTTGGCCAAAGTTCCAAACAAGTTACACTAACACGGTTAAAACAAAACAAACAAAATCACAATTGAAGTATGAATATTTGACTAACTAATATAATGAAGTAAAGTAAATACTCAAGCTTGATAGATACTTCTAATAGTACCTTCCAAGTATCTCTTTCTCTCAGTAGCTATCTATACCATAAGGAGGGTAAAACGTAGTCTAACAACAATAAATATGAATATATGGCAAGTTGGGTATAGACTAATACATAATACATGTGTCAAATGTATTAAATACAAGCAAGAAAGAGTAGTAGCATTCAAAACTTACATTGTACTTAGAGAGAGTCATCGATATAAAAGTTTGTTAATCATATAAATTAGTACTTTGATTTGAATAGCCTTCTTTGATAGGATACTAATATGTGAGTTTAAATCTACAAGGCCATATTTAGACATTGTTCTTGTAAGTCAGTATACTTCAAATTTATACATGTCCTTTTGCACGTGAGTTGAGTTGATTTATAATTATTAAAGATTCTCTTAATTGTAGGAAGTTAAGCAAAAAAAATTATAAGGTGTATAACTTGTACTCACCAATTATTATTGAAGGTAACCTTTAAGTAATTGTCAAGAGTAAAATGAATTCAAGAATGTTAAATCATTTACTCATGATAGCAAATTACACACATATGCTCAATCTCTCTGGCAGATCTTTATGATAGTGTATTAAACCTCTTAAATACTTTTCCTAATTCTAATAATAGCACTTAAGAAAATTGAAACTTGAATTTAAAACTTACTAAGGAGGCTACAAACTTGACATTATGAAACACCCAAGGGGACCACAACCACAAGTTGACAAAACACCCATGAAGACTGCAACCCCAAGGTTTCAAGGAACACCTAAGGAAGTCATAACCCCTGAGGTTGTAAAGATCAAAAGAAATAAAAGTGTCACTAGAGAAATCATTGTGACATCAATATGTAAATAAAGTTGAATTGCAATATCCAATATGTCATCGGCCTTTCAACTTTGATGGACTTTAAGATTCAAATACAATAATGGTATACTTCTATAAATGGAACAAGATCTATAAAGTAACAAAGAGGAGCTAAAGGCTAGCTAAGAATTATCTAAAATCTTAGCACAAGAGGCAAGTGTAAAAATTGTAATACTCAGTGTAAAAATAATTGTATAGAAGTATAAGTTACAATAGTGGTGTAATGTTCCATGGAAGTGCAATATATTAATGCTATAATTAATGGAATACTTCTATAAATGGAACAAGATCTATAATAGTAAGAAATGTGACCTAAAGGCTAGCTAAGAATTATCTAAAATATTAGCACAAGAAGAAAGTGTAAAAATAATTGTAATAGAAGTATAAGTTATGATAGTGGTGTAATGTTCCAAGAAAGTGCAATACATTATTATTATAATATAGGGTGAAATTGTTAGTTTTGTACTTTGTGTAAACACTTCAAGCACAAGAATAATGTTATTTTTTGTACTTTGTGTAAGCACCTCAAGCACAAGAAAAATGCACTTATAGTCATAAAAGGAACCATTGTAAATATCATGGGTATATCAAACCACAACATTGGTATTTGAGCTACAAAGGGAATCCCACAATATATTAAGTGGGATTTGAACAAATGTGTTATTGAATCTAATATGACTATGGACATCAATTCCATAGTCCAAACACTACATACATCCACATTTTAAAACTTTATATCAAATTATTTACAAGCATGTATACTTGCAATAGGGTAATTAATGAGCCACTTATACTATATTTATTGAGAAATATTTCATATGGACTCTTCCACCAAATAAGTAATTTCTTCAACATATATTTTCCTAACCAATGTTACAAAATAACTAACAATAGAAACAATGGGTCTTGCCAAATTACCAATTACTTGGTCTGTAAATGAATTTGTTGTGCATTACCTTTTTTTGAAAGGATAAACATTATTAAAATATTTCAATATGTCAGTGTTGTGTTGGAGATCTCATAACAATGTATATATCACAAAAGGAAAAATAAGTCCTGTAGGATTGAATCTTAATCAATTATAGTATTTTATTGTATAAATTTACAATGAGAAAAAGAAAGAAAGATCTCTAAAAGCCCATGTTTTTGAAGAGTTAGCATGGAGAAACATAGGGAATGGTTTGTGAATTTCATAACTAAACTCCCCCACCATTATTATCTAGATTCCAATTCACAACCACAATAATTCTTGAACAATTAATATTTTCCTAAACAACCTTCCATGTTGATCTAGCATGTGTTAGAAAAACAGGATCGCATAGCAATAACAATAAACAAGATGCAAATATAATCACACAGACACATTACAAGAGAGACGCCAATATATCTTGGTTCACCCAAGATGGGCTACGTCCACACAGAAATTGCCAGTCCTTATTAGTATACCATCCAGCAAAGTGAAGGGATACAACCCGCAGCACAGTCGCTGCAACTTCCTCTTCACTCTCTCCGTCTCTCTTACACGATCTCATAGATATTTACAATACACAATACCTAATGCATCAACCCTAGACGTATTACAATGTCTTTCTTTTAAATGAGAAAAACAATGGGAAAATACCACGAGTTACCCAAAACCATGGACTCGTAATCTGTTGGCGAAAATAGTCCAAAATGAACCCCATGGGGGGGCGATGCCCCCCCACACCCCCCCATTGGGGTGAGTGTATAATCCACCTGCATATCATATAAAACTAGGGTAGAAACACGGATAAACAACATCTCTGAATCTAGAAGATCAGGCTCCACAACCAACAACATGCAATCTTGATTACAATGGTGTAAAATGCAGGGGAAAATTTAGAACCCCCCCTAACTTTGTATGTATAATAAATGGGTGAATCTTCATGATATATAGGAAAATATGAAGGCTATTTTATCAATTTTATATTATGTATATATAATTTTTTGGCAAATCTCTCATTGAATTATATAATCTTGTAAAATATTGATGAATCTTTCACTAAATTATAAAACCTTCTAAATATTGGCGAATATTTTACTAAATTATAAAACCCTATGAAGTTTTGGACTAATTCCAGAACATAAGTGGGATGCACTAATAGAGGATGCCAAGGAGAAGAAGATGAGAAAAAATGGGTCCTTTCCTCCAAGTGCAGGGGAAACACCAAGGTAGATAAAATAATGTGTCGAACATTCAACATATAATTTGTATATTACATTTGACCATGATTTTTAAAATGCATAAACATGTACTTGACTTCTTTCATATGATGAAAGACACATCAAAGACCACACAAGATAGACTTGAGAAGGTTGGGCAGCACAAACTTGGCCTAGGGGGCTACGTTAAAGTGAAGGGAAGATATGTAAGTGTTAATATTTTGAAGTTGTCCTTGTTGTATTTTCATTTGGGTTTTAAATGCCTTGATAAAATTCATTATGTAGTCCACTGACTTTGGTTTCATTCCCACACATGATGACCTCAAACTCACCTTCAAAGAAGGCTACAACGAGCTGGCCGAAAACAAAAAGGACAATGCAGTTGACACCTCTATGATCAACGTCGATGAGGTATACAAACTCAATGGGTTTTGATTGAATAATTAATTATAAAGTACAATTATACATTTTGAGGTTCTATAATAATTATGCATCTATTATTGTAGGAAAGACAAGCAGATATAGATGAACCTCATGATGAGCCAGTTTTAGAGATCGAAGTTGGTACTACTACCCAACCAGATGTCCCCCCTACTGCACCTACAGGTACCAGGGACAAGTTCAATTCTACAAATTCATATTTCTTTGGTTATTGTTTAGAATAAATAAGCTGATCAAAAGATGGTTTTCTTTGATTGTAGTTGTCATCAATATTCCCACAACTAGGCAGCCTATGCATAAGCGTATCTTGCGGTCTCATGATCCCGATCCAATACAATGAGAAACCGATCGAGATGAGATTGAGGAAGTTGATGACAATCAAGAAATTGTGGACATCGTTTGTAGGAATAACAAACATAAAAAGAAGTAGGGCAGTAGAGATTGGCCACTATGCATGGCTGACAGATTTTGATGTACTATGCGGAATTGTACTGATATGTATATTTTTGCTAGAGGACCTACATGTTACAGCCTAAACATGTTTTGATTATATGACGATTTAGTATAGTTATATAACTCTATTTTACATTTATAGTGTTTTATAATCATGTTCTATATGCGTGAAATTTAAATGATTGTTATGTTTTATGTTGTATATATGTATGTTCATTTTCATTTAATTATGTAATTAGCATGTATATATGTTAATTTTCTTTGTTTTTTTCATGTTGACATATGAATTGTTGTGTTAAGTTTAAATGAGTGTTATGTTTTATGTCGTTATGCTTCTTTCAAGTATGTTAGAGTAAATATGTTTTGGGTATGGGGAATTGAGAGTGATGTGAGGGGGGGAGGGGCCAAACGAGCTTCCACCTTCACATGGTTGGCCATGTTCAGTAGAGAATACGTTATTCTTGAAACATAGACAACATAAATGCAACTATAACTTATATCAATAAATCCAATGAATTTGATGAGTAAAAGATATATGTTGATTATTTAGTGATTGTTTTGTTGATTTTTTTGCCGATTTATGTTGTAGTTAGCTAATTGTGCAATACATGATCTAATGGTATTTGTTCAATTTGTGTTTTCTAAGTGTTGTTAGCCCCTAAATTACATTATCTAATTTTCAGGGCAATGTCGAAAAAGGCATAGGAGAGAGACATAAAATCTACAGTAGAAAAATAAGTTATGTTTCAAAGAATTTACTGTAGGATGGCATGGAGCAGTGCATATGGAAGGTCTCATTTCAAGATCAAAACAGAGTCTTTAGGTTTGATGGTATATCTAGAAGTGCCAAGCCATGACATATAAGAAAACATACAAACATGGGAGAAGGCCAGAGTTACCAGAATACATGCATCTAGACTTGAATCTGAATGGAGTTTTAGTGTAGTCATTTTATCATACTAATTAATTTATCATGTTCATGATTATTATTTTTAATGTTGAATTCATTTTTTTGTTATCTGCTAGTGACATGTAAGCACTAGCACCCAATGCAAACGTTTAAATCCAAGGTGAGATTCTTGGATGTGTTAACAAGCATGGAGTTACACACGAGTTACACTTAATCACAACTCTAAGCTTCAACAACTCGAAATCGAAATGATATCGTATTATCCTAAGCTAGGGTATTGTGCCATAATATTATCTTGTAGGGATAATGGGCGATGCATGTTGCCTTAAACTGTTACATATGTTTTGCATAAGGAAACTTAGGCCTACAAGTGGGATACGGTGGTTATTTTGAAGTTCGTGATAAATGATGGTTTATAGTGGCTATTTCAAAGTTTGGGATAAAGGATAGTTTACAAAATTTTGGGATAAAGGATGGCTTTTAGTGACCGAGATATGGTTCTCAAGGCCTACGACAAGTTCCATGGCCATAAGATAGTGTTTTATACCATACTAATTTACTATGAGGCTCATGGGCCATGTGCAAGGCCCTAGACTACCACATAGGCATCTCATAGAAAAGATCTAACCTATAGTGGGATATGGTCACTATTTCAAGAATTGGTGCACTAGCTATGATTTTTAGGGAGTATGCCATTATTTGGTAAGATATAGTCTTAGGATACCAATTACCTCTCGGGCTCATGGGTGACTATTGTCGACCTCATTTTTGTTTTTGGTTCCCTAGTTTGGATTGAGGGAATCCCTTTTCTTGCCAGTAATCTGAGATTGTTGAATTATGTTAATGAACAAAACTTGCATGACAAAGGATTTTGGATTGTGTTGGATAGTCGACTTTTTAATAGATGGACCTTTGAAGAAGAAGAAGGTTGATAAAAGTCTTGGTATATGGTTTCGAGTTAGCTGAAAAGGTGTTAGTTGAAGTCATATTTCTAATGTAACTCATCATGGTGAGAATGTAAGTGTTGATCATTATGGAGTTTACATTTAAACTTTAACAAATATCATCCTCATTCATGCTCAACAAACTTCAATTTCCTATATCAAAACCAGAAACATAGGCCAGTCTCTTTAAGAATTTTTCCCATGTTGTAATGGAGATTGGTACGATGTGATTCACTATAACATGATGGTGATTTAATATTTTTTTACATGGAAAGCAATAGAATGAGTGTTTTGTGTCAATTCATCTCAGAGCCTATGATGAAAATTATTCATCTTGACTTGTTTTATTATATTTTAGGTTCGTTATATAGATTGATTTCTAATTGTAGTTGGTGTGAGCAGGTTTCATATTGCCAGTAGATGTGCACAAGATGTTGGAAAACGATATCAAGGAGGCTACAAAGAATATTTGGGCCAAATAAACATAATTATGTAAATCCAAAAATGTAGGTAAGGTCTACTCACATTGTTTTGAATCCCTTCTTACCATTCTTCCCTTGGTGGTAGACATTTGGAAAAACCAATCTAAACTCGGGTTTGATATGCTTTTAAGGTGCCAAGATGGAGAATTTATCTCTTAAATTTAATAGATGGATGATGTATCAATGATTGGAATTTAAGATATGCAGTCTTGAGCTTTGCAATTTAAAAATGCATATTTAAGTTTATGCTCCTATGTTCCTTAATTAGGTCTTGAAATATTTCAATTCACAAGGAAAAAATGAATATACAGTTAAACGCTAGTGCAGACCTCCCTAATCATGGTGAGAATGTAAGTGCTAATAATTATGGAGTTTACATTTAAACTTTAATTGGAAATCAAGATCTAGTAGTCCATATTAGAGAAAGATATTGGTTCAAATTGGATTTATAGTTAAGTGATTTATGAGTATTTCTAAAATACATTAAGGTCTTGGCTCATTTTAGTTAGGATTGCAAACCTTAAGAGGAAGGTCCGAAAATAAATCAACTCCATGTGATAAGATTGCAAAATTTGATTTAAAGGATGATTTCCATCACTAGATCGTTCATTATATTCATACTGTCATATAAGTTCTAATATATTAGTACTATTGTTATGATAATATCACAATACCAATTCTAGCATCACAACACAGTATTAGACTAATCACACCAATGGTAGTATGCAACTTATCTATCTGCTTTTCCTCTATAGTTTCATAATGGAAAACCTTATAGATTTTTACTGGCATTGTTCTATGTGACTCTAGAGACAGAGTCTCACACTGGAGATTCCAAGGAGGCCATATGTGATGCTGCCAAAAAGTATAATCTTGACATGTTGGTGCTAGGTAGTCATGGATGTAAGGGTCTCCTAGGTCCCTAGTTTTATTTAATGAAAATCGAGTAGTTAGATAATTTTTCTAAGATATTATGTTCAACTCTAATTGCTTCCTTCAGTGTTTTTGCAAAAATATTTAGGTTCTGAAATAGATTGCATATCTAACAGGGAAAAATCAAATACTAACCTGCATAACAATCATAAATTTCTGAGTAGTTCTAAGTATATTTATTTTCAATAGTTTATATATAATTTTTCAAGTGTAAAAATTTAAAACTCATACAAGTAAAATACCTATAGGATAGCAGAAAACTCAACCTACCAAAATAGGTTTACCACCCTGCCAATTACGAAAGTCTCACCGACTTCCTAGATCCAAGAATTTCTTCTTGGACCCCCGAGCCCAAAACTTGAGTACGACCCGTCCAACCAATTCAGTATTTCCCTTCAAAAAAAAATATAAGAAACAAACCTCCTTTGATGTTTCTCCTGCATCCTTCCTTTCCTCCAAACCTCGATTTGTCCCCCTCCTCAAGGACTCCCTTCTAAAAATTTATCATTCCTTCATAGTGTTCCTTTTTCTTCTCCCGAGAATCCCCTCCCCACTCTATATTTTCCTCCTAAATAGTATTTTCATCCTACTCAACCTTCAAGATTAATCCACCGCCCTCGTCAAATCACTTCGAACTCCAAAACATTTATTTCCATCCTAATAAAATAATATATTTTTTGGTACATATTTTCTCGAGTAGTTCAATGGCATAAATGTTAATTAATTTAGTTGGTTGAGTTGGATGCACATTCATTAATAAATATTTGATATGTTCACTTGGTATTTTCACGAGACGGTGGGTTAATTACTGGTCCCACTCATTATTTTAACATTAAATACATTTGAATAAAATAATAATATAATAGTTATTAGTGTTGACTTACCAAGTCAGTAGTGGTGAGTATCTTAAATGTATTACCCATCCGGATCAATTGTCTTACATGGTAATAAATTAATAACATTATTACTTTAATTCCATCCTATCTCATCTTTTAAATATTTCTTTTTAACTTTTTCACAATTGCTTTGATTAATTACTTTACTCAATAATCCTTATAATAATTGAGTTTCTCCACTATAGTTTATGTTAAAGGAGAATTCTATTATCATTAACATTAATTAAATAATAATAAAAATAATTATTATAATAATTAGTGTTTAATAAATAATAATAATATTTGTTTGTTTGATTGACAAGTACCCTAGTACCAACACAACATTCTTGTATTTGTAAACAAAGCACCCTTAATGGTCTTAAACAATCATGATAACGATTAAACAGTACAATTCTACTAACGCATATGGAACAATATTTATGTTTTATTCAAGATAATTTCCTTACGACAATTCTAATTGAAGGTAATTAATCAGTTACTTATTACAATGTTCACATATACTTAACAACTTAAATGCTCATTATCTTTATTGGATCATCGCACAATTAACTTAGTTATTCATAACAACTTATACAATTATTTAACATGTCTAGTATTAATATATCGATACTAGCGTACATGTGCAAAGTGTGCATGCGTGACCCCTGTATGCATAGGTCGGATATGTATTATAAGCAACATTATCTCGCATAAGCATACTTTCTAAGTAATAATAATAATCTTCCATGCAGGTAGAACGAGCATACATATCACCTAATTACTTAAGCATTATTAATTTATGTAGTAGTTATCCATATAAGGTTTCATATCATTATATTTATATTCACATTAGTTTAATCAATCAATTACAAGGAAGGGTACCTAATACCACTAAATCATATCATAATAATTTATGACACAAATGTAATATACCGATTTACAACACAAAAATCAAACGAAGGTTTCAACACACACACATAGTTAATTAAGTTCCCTCTAAAAAATCCAAGACGTTCCTATCTACCTACCTCCTTCTACCTAATTCGACTCTAACTTTCACATCCTATCCTTCCTATGCTAGACTACACTGAAGTTTCATGCCATTACTGTCTCTAGTTAGAACCCGTAAGCGGAAGTGTCGACTACATCGACCAAGATTCCCCAATGTGCACCCACTAGTCATCATCACACACCTTGGGGAGTGCATCGTAGCGCGACCCTCTTATGACTCTGTGTTTCGGAGGATAAACGGTGGGAAATGCCTCCAACCCCCCTATGGAACAAGGGAATATGTTTACATCAACATAGTGACTGTGTTGAGACTGTTGTACTCAATTTTTGTCATTGAATGACCACGCTGGGAGGTTGATTTTCCTTAAACCCTACACCTGCCCACATATCATGATAATAAAACAATACAATACTAAACAATAATGCATCACTTGCATACCATTTATCTTTCAGAATTCATGTCCCAGAGGTACTCCCATCTCGTAGGACTAAGCTATCACTTAGCTCTTTCACCCTGTAGGTTAGTCTCCAATCACAAGATCAAGAATATCGTGCAGTCATCGACATGTATAGACATTTCATTACTAATGAACAATAATGAAAAATCATTTTCCTATGTACCATGCAGCTAGTATCATATCCATCCATTCAACATATAACTTTAACTTGGTATCCACGTACCCATCATTTATTAAATTTGCATTTTAGAGACATAATCGAAACATGAGCATAATTCATAATATTAACATCACACTCATATATGTAAATGCAGAAAAATAATAAATTCATATGTCCACAATGTAATCAAACTAAAAAAGTTCCACACTAAGAAGGAAACAAGATTGGGAAATGGTGGTTCAGGTGGTAAAGTCAAAACGGGGCATTACATACACCCACCCTTCAAGAAACTTCGTCCCAAATTTATAATCATAGTAGTGTGGGAAACTCATGACACACGGTCTCTGCTTCCTCCTAAGTGGTAGAACCTCGAGTATACTTGCGACAACGGGCCTCCTCTCTTTTAGAAATAACGACGTCCACAAAATTTACTCATTTTGTCACAATGGCAGTGTTCTTCTATTTTGTTTAACGATTGCATAGGTTGTTGATTTGTCCTAATCAAGGTTAATTACTATACTTATCCATGGAATAATTAACATCCTTGTTAATACATTGTATTTTCTATAAGGTGATTTATAGGAAGACCGTGTCTTCTTACATAATTTTTAGTTTGATTCCGAAATGTTGTCACGACTCTGTCATTCATTCTCAACTCAAGATAAATTCACTTTGACTTACACCATTTACTGTTCAATGAATTACATATTATTACTCGACAATTTCGAGAAGATCCTAACTCACAAGTCTCGAGATATGCCCATCCATATATGGCTTAAAATTTGATACGAAATTCACCCCTATGTGGAATGCAACCAACTTGTGCCCACCATGAATTTCAACCTACCATGTCTACACACATACCTTGTAGTAGTTGTACTATCTTGCAAGCCCAAGGTATTGATAATCATTATCTAGTTTAACCTTACAAGGTGAAAACATGGCTTACTAGTATCAATTGTATATACTCACTTTATCTCAAATATATAGAATTCGTTATGTGTACTCATCCTACTCCCTTCAATGATTTTCTAAAGACGTCCATACTCTTCATAAATAATTTCATCATAAATTCTCTTGGGAAGTGTGTTATCGCACCTAGGATGCAATACTATTACAACCTTCATCACAGTTGCTCAAATATGGCTACTAGCAAGGGTAATACAAAATTCCCAAAAATGTTTAAGAATTAGCTTCCTACAAGGGTCCTTCATTTCAATTTATAATACTACCATGCAATTATTACTCTCATAAATATATTTATTCATATCTTCTTTTCTCAATTTATACCTTGCAACATTTATAGTTATACATCATGCCTACATTGATATTAGCCATGGTGATCTCTAACCCCTCATATATCTCTAGATCCCTCAATATTTTCCTCTTTGTAAGCCATCTTAGAAGTTTCAACAGTGGGGTAAACCTACCCCATGCTCATCATATCCTTTTCAAACCTCTTAGTCTCTACCATTTTACATGCCTAAACATTATATTGCACCACTTCCCCTTAATGCTGTTCAAATGCACCCTTAGTACTTTTATGTTTTCATTAGTCGCATACTATCTCACACATAACAATGGAACATATGGCCTCTCTCTCATCCTTTGGAACTTGGGATTTAAGGACATGACATAGCCTCGTCTTACATCATCATAAAAAAACAAACATATAGAACCTAGTACCAAACCTAAGCAATCACTTTAGTGATATGATGCAAGCGTGTTTACACAAGCCAAATGGAACCAATATATCCCACTCACAACACTAGTTGTTTCAGACTCAATGCCACACCTTCATCGCATCAAGGCTCCTTCCCACTCGCACTCAGGTACAAAGGTAACCCATGTGAACATTGAAATTTCTATATGGATATCTTCTTGTAAATCTTTAGCTTACCCAAAAGGGTCACCTACTTATAAGGTGGCAGAAGAAAGTATTTCATTAATTATACCAAGTGTTGTCCTCCCTCAACAATTGAACACAAATTACTCCGCAAATTGATGCACACTCAACGTGAGTAAGCTCACAATTACAAATATTTTAACAAATTGGTCTAAATACCATGTCACACACCATGATCCATCATGTAATAAGTAGACAAATTGCCCTAAAATTTCACCCCTCCCTTACACAACATTCTCCCTTCTTCAATACGTTTATTTCACTTTTATAGCTTATTTACAATGATATAATTTTCCCTATAATACTAAGTAGAATCCTCGACGACATGTCATCTAATGTGACATACCTTGGTATAGACAATGCCACTTTCATAGTTCAATCCAATTAAGAAATTCCTTGTATAAAGAGAAGGTGCCAGGATGATGAGGCTACGTGATCCCACAACCCACATCACCGCACTAAATCGTGGGGTAAGACACTATGGCTCTGGTGAAATGTAAGGTACTTCATCATCCTCGCGGCTTAAGTAGTCGTCTATGACCACACCTACTGCGGGATTACACTAGTCAAGTGATACCGTGTAGGAACCCTCTTATGTCACTCAGTCTAACTTCAGTCAACTCCTAATCCTATAACCAATTTCGAATTAGCTTTATGATTTGAATCTTTATAAGGTTTATCATAAAATTTAAATTATAAAGTCAATTAAATAACCAATTAAAATTATAATAATCCTAATCCAACATTAAATCTTAACCCTAACATATAGTTTAACAAAATTATAATCAAATAATTTAATTTTAAAAATATAATAAATTCAAATTTAAGTAAATATAAATTTCTAAATTATTATTATTATTATTATTGCTTAAAGAAAATAAAATATAATATATTTATATATATAATTTAAATTAAATATTTTAAACAAAAAGAAACTAATACAAATTAAATAACCAATATTTTAAATCATTTACTAATTCGAATGAAATACATTAAACCCAAATATTTAATATAACTTAAATAATTGAGTGTATTTCTCTATAGTTTTTTTTAACATTAGCCAAGGTTACTCAAACCCTAACCGTAATATCTATGGGGTCGCTAGTAGCCTTACATGAGGGCCACACATCTCATCCCAGAAGACCATTCAAAATAAGGTGAGAAGGGGGTAAACCCTACTCCATTTCCTCCACCGAATTCACTAAATTTTGATGATTTCACTCTGCCAAGCTTCATGGCTTCGGCTACAGCCCCCCATCCTACATCAACTCATGCCTACTACCCTCTCCACTGAGATAAGCTCTGCAACTCAACTTGGCTCCAACAAAATCTACTCGACATCTCCAAGGAGGTCCTCAACGAAGGTTTTCTCTACTCGACAACTCCAAGGAGGTCCTCTACAAAGGTCTATTCTTACTCCTGACTATTTTATTCTCTTTTTGTGTGTGTGTTTTCTTGGGCTCTGATTGCTCCTTAAGTTTATTTAGGGTTTCCGTAGATTTAGCGTTGTATAATTATCTATTTTGTTTTTTTTTTCTTTTCTTTTCTTTATGCGTTGGAGTGGTGGCCTCTACTCACCCCTCCATTTCTCCACCCGTCTGTAGCTTGATGTTTGCGAGGAGGTATGTACATGCCCAAGACCTAGCTCCATATCATTGGAATGAGTGCTACAGGCGGCCTCCCAAAGGAATTCCTCTCTCCCTCAGTGTCCGAATTATTATGTTTATTTGATGCAAAGAGCCATGGATCCAAGGCCTTCAAAGGGAATATCCCTCCACTGGTTTATTGTTTTTCTTTCGAAGCTGTCAACTCTTATGTTTTGTTTCCATACACGCCTGTGTTTTTAAGGGGGATTTCATTGTGGATGACAGTGTTATCCTTGTCTATTCCCGACATGATATCTCTGGCTCTATTCCTCCTACTAACTCGAATATGTTGTAGAAGCTTGTTGATATGCACAGATTTCCACACACTCAAGCCTAGATTCAATTTCCCCATAACCGTGGGATCATGTAACAGCTCGGTTGTGTCGAATCGATTCGGTAATTGGTAACACGGGTATACTTGATCCTAGAAGGTATGATTCTCAGAATGCTCTTAAATGGCGGCTCCATTTTGGCGCGTTTTACAACCACTTTATTATTTCCATTATAGCCATTATTCCCATTTATGATTTTATGCGTTCTATAAAGAGGGTCGAATTAAGTAAATGCATGCCAAGAGGACGCCTTAAGCTGGAGCTCCTCATGCCTTTACCTGTGATTATTTCTCCCTTGCGTCTGGTCTTTTCATCATTTTTTTCACATGAGCGATGAGGGAGATCTCATGATGATCTGGGATTTAGAGGTACGCACCATCCCTAAACTTTCATTGCTTCCTTCCGTTACCTGCCTTAGGTCAGTATTAGTGAGGAGGGAAAACCCCAGAGAGATATCTCAGAATAGGAGATTGGGTTTTTTTTTATGTGTGGCCAAAATTATATGTTTCTTTTGGGTACCTGGTTTGCAGGAAGCCATCTCCCCCTTCTCCCTTATCTGGAGTGGAAGCCTTACTGCCCTCCCTTTCTTCCTCTTGGCATGAGCTGTCATGGGTGTAGAGTCCATCCTTTTGGTGGACGACCTTTGAAGTATGGAAAAATTGGTATATTTGGAGTATCCTGGGAAGGTGGATACATGAGAGTTACCCACCCCCCTCCCTCAACTTTTATGGTTCCCGAGCTCGCATCCTGGATTCACCCACAGCTTATTTGGTTGGTGTAATAGAAGAAATGTTTTGAATTATTTTAATCCTCACCATGTGGCCCATGTCGGCCATGGACACTAGGACTGAAAATTTTATTTTATTTTATATATGGGTTGGTGCAAGGTAATGATACCCAATTATGACACGTTAGTTGCAATGACATGCTGGAAAAACATAAATATTATCATTAAAATGAATTATTAAAGGTACCTACAAAAAAATTTCGAATTAGGTGTAAGAAGATGAAACGTATAATGACGGATGACCTTCCTGAATATATAACTTTTATTTATGGAAACGTGGTATAACCACCCCAAAATGTCATTATTTTAAGATTAGTATGTTATTTTTTCTCTAAAACATAATGCACATGTTTTAGTTGAGCCACCTGTTTGTTATGTAAATTGTCAATTTATGAGGAAAAAAATATGTAGAGGCGTAGGAAACAGACAAATCTTGTGCGGGGCTATTTTTCCAAAATTTTAAAAGTTAATTTTATATATTTTTTAAATTACGAAAGTCAGTGAAGCCTTAAAACGACATGGTCAAGTGTTGGTACACCATATCATGGTCTAAAAATAATCAAGAAACCTTTTTTTTTAGCTTGTAGGTATTCTTGTACTCTTGTGTGGGTTTTTTTCCGTTCTCGAAATAGGTAAGCCAATCAAAAGTTATAGGCCAAATAAACGACCTATGTTTTTTACAAATTTGACATGAGTGCACTTAAAAATGATTTAAAAATAGAAAACAACAACAAATCTATTCAAAAAATATATAGTTAGAATATGCACACAAAGCTGGACAAGTGTGTGCAATTTCATCTACAGTGCACTAGTGGAGCATATGCAGAACTAGGTGTGAAAAACATGAAGTTACAGCATTTGATGTGTTCTGCCATAAATCAGATTGAGCCTCAAGGTTTGGCAATTTGAAGCAAATTCCAAGCCTGCAAGGGCGCCAAAAAAAAATTGAATATAGAGACGCATGCGTGCAAATGCACGCACGTGTACATGCGAACACGCGTGTCTAAGAGCGCTCACGCGTGGATGCGCGCACACGTGTCTAAGAGTGCACACACGTAGACCCGCGCACGCGTTGTTTAATTTCCTTTTTCAAGGGGATACATAAAGTTGACAAAGGAAATTAAAGAAAACATATAAAGGGATACGTAAAGTTGACAAATGAAATTAAAGAAAACATATAATTTGCAGCAAAAAAATAACAGGGTGGTAATAAACTACGCTTGTGTCTTCCATTGTTAGTTGCACTTCAAGCTTGAAGGTGGTAGCCTTGGGACTAGACATAGGTCGCAGGTTTGAATCTCCTTAGTTCATTTCGAACCTGCGACCTATGTCTAGTCCCAAGGCTACCACCTTCAAGCTTGAAGTGCAACTGACAATGGAAGACACAAGTGTAGTTTATTACCACCGTGCAAATTTAATTTGATCTTATCAATCAATTCCCATTGCCATTTCCTCTCATACGACGTGCCACAACCATTTCTCTTTCCACCCACTCTTCATTCATTCTGCATGCATTTCACTATGCAACCGTCTGAGATTCTCACTGCGTTTTCCCTCAATTAGTTTCTCAATTCAGTATGACCCATGCCCGTCGTTCGAGGAGTGTTGCCAGCGGTCTTGAGTTTCAGCCTGGAAATGATGACCATTCATGGTATTACGTTTCCCTTCGGCTGCAATATGGAAAACTCATAGTTCACTATGAAGTTTTGTCTGACAAATGTGATGGTTTGGGTTTCATGCCCCCAGAGAAAATCCTCGAAGTGTCCCTAAATGGCCTCGGGGTGCCGGACCAAGATGCTTGCAGCACCCAAACCTTGGCTCGGATCGCGAATCTATCAATTTCGGTGGATCCAGGACGTCAAGTTTCAACTAGGAAACCCCCCACAGCGTGCCTCCAATCCCCGAAAATCGTCTTATTAGGCCACCTCGTTGGATT
>BSBM01000150.1:4165000-4177500 GCA_027924585.1 Larix kaempferi
ATATGATGATGAAGACTATTTAGATGATGTTGATGAAGATGAAGATGATAATGAAATTTAACCCCATAACTTGCCTATAATCCCTATAACCTTTAACTCTTAATCTACAATCCTTATAACCCTAACCCCAAAACCCCTAAACACCTAGAAGCACTTAAATGCACTTAGGGATTATGGGTTAGAATAGGGACTAAAGGCCTTTATGGGGGATGGGCTCTAGGAATAAACCAACACATTTAGATTTTTTGGGTAATAAATGAAGTGAACGTTACCCACCAAACTATACAACATTCGTCAGGGACACACACACGCTCCCTAGCGCGTGCGCATCCTTGCTAAACATAAAATTTAGAAAATCACTTGCGCTCTTCTCCCGCATTTTTTCTCTCATTCATCACGTTTTGTTCATTCTTTTCACGCACAATTCGACAACCATTTAAATTTTAGATTGAATTCACACACCATTCGGTGCTTCCTTGACCATTTGGATAGAATACACAACATTTGGGGCTCTATTGGCTCTTTGGATTGACTACACACCTCTTGGGCTCTATTTGGATCATTTGAGTGAGCACACAACAGTTGGACTCTATTTGGCTCATTGGATTGAATTCTCATGCTACTTGGACACACATGAACTCTTTTTACATATAGTGGACACATCAAAACAACATTTTACATTTGAAGCAAAGAGCAATCATAATCCTTGAGGTATGGTGACAATTTTATCTTGTTAAATGTATTTTAGTCTTCATTCACTTGTTTGAATGGCATCTATTTTAGTTTTTCCTCATGAAATATATGATAGATCTATTTTAGTCTTCTTAATCTTCAACATAGACAATAAAAACATCTTACCAAAAAAAAACTATAACATGCACCAAGCAATACTTTCAACCTTTCATGAAGATAATAAAAAAAAATTACTTGCATCACCACCAATAACATTTCATAATCACATTCCTCCATCTAGTAGACAAACATTTGTTGAATTCCTCATGGTTTCACTACAACAACTCACACAAATACCTAAAGAATTGAAAACTCTTATGCTTTTGGGGCTATTTTGCCTCATCCATAACATGAAAATGAAGTGACTAGGAGCTTCTCCCTTGTAGAGAATTTGCTCCTACTAACATCCCATACCACCATCCAATACCATCCTACTGAGTTCCTAGAGGTGTTGTTGTAGTTATATCTAGGGCATTCTCAATAGCTTTTAAGATTCTATGAAAACATTCTCACTAGATGTTGTTGTACATAGTTAATTGCTACATCGAGCTTTAATAATCATGCACATCGAGCTTTAATAATCACGCACATCGAGTTTTAATATCTTATTTTTTGTTCATTCTTGCAGGGGTGATATTTTTGTTTTTTTTTTAAACGCATTGAATATAGGAAACAGACATAATAATAAAAGAAAGTCTAGAAGGAAGGAGCTGCCCCCTGAAAAGGCCGATGAGATAAGAGAAAATGCCAGGTTGTACATGGAAAACCGTAGAAATCAAAATGTTAGTGCCTTAGATCCATCAATAAGCAATGACAAAGTGGTTGAAGTCAATCAAATATTTCCTGATGTCGAGTATTAAGGGATGGATGTTGAACAAGTTCTAAATTGGCAACCTCCCCAAGAAGAGCACACACATGGCGAACACACTCCCTTGCAGGACCAATTTGTGAACGAAGGGCCACAACAAACCATTGACAAGACTCATATTTCCTTGCCAACTCCCTTGCCTCGACTATCAAGTGGACGACGAAGAACTCCCAGACGTATTCATGTGGATGAAAGTTCATTTTCAGGACTTGAAAGTAATATGCCCAAACGCACTATTGATTTCCATTGTAGCAAGATAATCAAAGAATTTTTTGAATCCAAAACCGATGCAGCAAAATGTCAATTGTTTCTTGCTTTGTTAAAATCACATTTTCTAGATCATGTTAGGAGAATTTTGGGCATAAAGGTAGTTAGAAGTTCAAAGGCCAACAATCATGTTGTTAGAAATCTACAATCTACATTTAATTTGATTGGAAAAACTTATCGTACAAAAGATTTTAATGCGGCCCGTTGTGTACTGTCGGAATTGATTGTAGACAAATCCACAAGGCAACGTCGCCTAATATCAGACATATGTAAAATATTTAAAGTGGATAGAAAGACTCTTCAAAAGTATTCTACCATTAGAGAAAAACTTGAGAAACCAGGCCAAAAAGATTGTTGGGAATTTGTTGGTAGGTTACCTTGTTTAGACATGAAGCTCATTGATGTTGTTAAAGAACTAGTGCAAAAGTTTTGGCATGATAACACTAGACCATCATCGAATCAAAGAGATGTTTTAAAATTGAGAAAAGGTGTTAGGGTGAACCCCATTTCAAGCACTTCCTTGACACGACACAAACAGAACTCTATGAGAGGTTCAAGAATGAGCACACACAATTGAACTTGGGCCAAAGGTCCTTTGAAAAAGGCAAACCCTGGTGTGTTAGAATTTGCATTGATCCCAATACATGTTGTTGTAGATACCATGTAGAATTTGAGTATTATTATGATACATATAGACATATATTTTGTAATTTGCATACTAACATTATGCAGGATTTCCCATCGTTACAACCACCGAATGCATCCAGAGAATTTATACATAGAATAATGTGTCCAAGACCTTAAGGACAAAAATATTATAAAAGATCATGTTTATATGGGACATGTTCCAGTTGCAGTGGATTTTCATTATTCAGTCGTTGCATGCACGCAACTAAGGCGCTCGAATTTGGGAGGATGTCTGTAGAAATGCAGAACTTCAAGTACATAACATATCAAGTAGATAGTTCGAAGGAAAGCAAAAAAATTGCATTGGTGAAGTCACAGGTAATCTAAGTTTGCATACTTTCATAATGCATATGTTGAATTTATACATATATATTTAGAGTGCAAATGTAACATTGTATTAATGCCCTTGGTTTTGTGGAACCAGGTGCAAATTTGTGATTTTGTGAAGGAATTCAACCAAAAGACATAGCAGTATGTGCAACATGTCCATGTACCACGATGGCAGGATGAACAGTACAAACAGTGCAGGGACACCTTTCCCAATAGCACAATATTGTCGGTTGTGGACTTTGCTGAAAACTACACCCTACATCCACAAAATGAGATTCAAAGTCAATACTACCATTCAAACCAAGTTAGCATAATGGTCCATATCACGTATAGGCACACGCCAGAGAGTAGCAACAACATGAGGATAATATTGAAAGAGACCAACTTCTACATCAGTGACGACATGTGCCACGACCTGCATTATGTGCAGCATTGCTTCAAAATTTTCTATGATCAGCTGAAGGAGAGAGGTATACAGATGGATCAGCATTGGATATGGTCAAATGGTTGTGCAGGCCAGTTCAAAAATGCATGTGTATTCCAGTGGTTGAGTATTTTGCACAAGACTTATGATGTGCTGCATGTATGGAACTATTTTGAGACCGGGCATGGAAAGGGAGAGCACGACGGGGCTGGAGTGTGAAAATCCTCATAGCAGATCTAAGAGATGATGTATACCTCACAATGAAAGAATTTAGGAATAAGATTAAGAGTGGTCAATGCAGTAAGATGAGCAACAGAATAATAATATAGTAGAACTTGGATAGAAGCAAAAATACTTCACACACACTAATTAATTAATCACAATATGGACAAATAAGTAGTACAATGCATGAGGATTTGAATGCCAAGGTGGCAATTCGAATTATCCTTCATGGAGTGATCAAAAGATCACTGGAGTGTCATCGGAGCACAACTAGAAGTCTTCATCATCATCAGTGGAGTCATCAATGCTCAAGTAACTGTCAACCATCAGTCAAACTGAATCTTACTGAGTGTGGTAGGTGTAACTGAATGTAATTGGCACTAACTGAATGAAGGAGGCTCAGTGGAGAGCGCATGAGGAGCTAACTGGAGTTAGAATTGGAATTCTAGTCTCACTGGAGGTCCATCGGAGTGATACAGTCAATTGAGAGTCAGTCTTTCCTTAAATCAAGGAAAGAACTAAAGATAACTGAAGTGCAACTGAGTGGTAGGTGAGAGAGGACGAGTGGCTTCCTTAAATCACGGAGGAAGGGTGCACTAAGCTCTAGGAGGGATAAAACTGATCCATGAGAAGCTCTCGGGGCTAGCTAGCTGAGGGATAGGGGCTGGGTCTGATGACTGGGATGCATGCATGCATGAAGAATGCATGTTGCATGCATAAATGCATGCAAGATTGAAAATGGAAATAATGGAAATACTAGTACGAATAGGATGGAGTATAGGAATATCCTAACACCCCCCCTTAATCCATCATGGGCCTTGGTAACTAAGACCAAAGGTCACCCAATACAATGAATAATAACAGTCAATAAACCGAGAAAATGGGGAAAACCTCATGGGAAAAATACCCCCCCTCAAAATAGACTATAAGGCACACACAAAAATAAATGCTCCAAACTCAAGCAGGTGTGATGCTTGGTCATATGTCTAGAGGTATCTTCTTCTTGGGAAGAAGTGGTTCATGCTCAAAAGGAATGTGCTTGTACTTGCTCTTCAAATCAAATGTGATGAGAACAAATCCAAAAGTATGAGGATGATCCTTGAACCTATGATTCAAATCAGCTAAGGTAGGATCAAATCTATGAATATGCAGATAGTCTTTTGTCTTCTCCTTTGAACCATCATGGGTGAGATTATGCCCAAAAGAACCATCAAATATCAATGATTGCTTGGAATACAAATCAGATCCAAGACTTGAATCATGGTTGCTTCAGATCTCCTTTGAACCATTTGAGGTGAGATCTAAACCAGCAAATGCATGAGAAATTATCCCAAGCAAATGTCAATGGCCATCATCTTCAATAACCTTCTGAGAGCATGAAATAATGATCTTACTATAGTAAATAAGAGGTGATTGATCAAGGAGAGTGCATGCATTACCTCCAATGGCTGATTTAACCTCTGAAACATTCATGAGATCATGATGCAAACCAACAGACTTTGGTGCAAGAGAGGATTTAGGACCTTCTGCAATTTCTAGAGTGTGAGCTGGCACAGAATTCGAAATAGAAGAAATTTGGAGCATGAGTGTAGAATATGCAATTTATTCTTCTTTTTGGACAAATTCAATATGAGATATGTTTGATACTGATTCATGATCAATGAGATCATCAAGGAGGGCGAATGCATCACAGGGATTTCTCTCGAAAGAGTTTGGACCAATCCCTTCATTCTGCTTTCCAAATCTTTCATCCAGATGGGCCATAGCTCTTTTGGAGATTCAACATAATCAAGGGAATCGATTACCATACATCGACACATAGCAAGCATCATTTCTCCAGAGACACTGTCACCTTTATTTAACCAATCATTCTCTTCTTCAGAGGATTCAAACTCTCTTTCAAAACAATAATTAAAGAGATCATGGCTCTTCAAATATGCTATCATTTTTTGTTTCCATTCATCATAGTTGAATGGAGAAAGAGGAGGGATTTATTCTAAATACATGGAAGCTGTAGAAGACCTGCAAAAACATTAGAAAATATCTGCAACTACTACTACTGCATAAATGCAAAAACTGCTGCACTCGAAATCTTGATAATAACCTGCAAAAAACTCTCAGGAATGGAGATAAACAATACTCTCAACATGCTCTAATACCATGTGAAAATCCTCACAACATATCTAAGAGATGATGTATACCTCAAAATGAAAGAATTTAGGAATAAGATTAAGAGTGGTCAATGCAGTAAGATGAGCAACATCATAATAAGACAATAGAAATTGGATATAAGCAAAAATACTTCACACGCACTAATTAATTAATCACAATATGGACAAATAAGTAGTACAATGCATGAGGATTTGAATGCCAAGGTGGCAATTCAAATTAACCTTCATGGCGTGATCAAAAGATCACTGGAGTGTCATTGGAGCACAACTAGAAGTCTTCATCATCATCAGTGGAGTCGTTAATGCTCAAGTAACTATCAACCATCAGTCAAACTGAGTCTAACTGAGTGTGGTGGTGTAACTGAGTGTAACTGGCATTGATTGAATGAAGGAGGCTCAATGGAGAGCGCATGAGGAGCTAACTGGAGTCAGAATGGGCAATCTAGTCTCATTGGAAGTCCATCGGAGTGATACATTCAGTTGAGAGTTATTCTTTCCTTAAATCAAGGAAAGAACTAAAGATAACTGAAGTGCAACTGAGTGGTAGGTGAGAGAGGACGAGTGGCTTACTTAAATCAAGGAGGAAGGGCGCACTAAGCTCTAGGAGGGCTAAAACTGATCCGTGAGAAGCTCCCGGGGCTAGCTAGCTGAGGGCAAGGGCTAGGACTGATGACTAGGATGCATGCAATTGCATGCATGCATAAATGCATGCAAGACTGAAAATGTAAATAATGGAAATAATGGTAGGACTAGGATGGAGTATAAGAATATCCTAACATGGAGCATGTCTCAAAACTTCCCTATGAAGGTAGGAGATGAGGTGCATGAGAGACCCTCATATTCGGAATGTAGAATCCATAGTTCAATGGTGCCTCTGCAAAAATGTCAGATCAAACCACAGAGTAACACATACCAACAGGTAGAGGACATGTTGTCATAAATTTCTAGCATGTATTTGATATAGATCGATCGCGTTCTTATAGTTGTAGTATTGTGCAAGGCACTCGTGGATTTCATTCGGTTTGAAGCTCAAACAACCCCTTATTTGAAATATGGACACGAAAACTTACTTGCTTTTGTGGGTCTTGTATCAGTTGTGAGTGGGATGAGAGTGAATCAATGGATTGGGTTGATGAATGGGATCATGTATCACTTGCAGTGGACCCATGTGCAATTGTTGAAACAATCCAGTTAGAGGAAGGCCAGTCCTCTATTTCGAATGAATATGATCATATATCTAATCTTGTACAACCAGGTAAACATTTATGCATGCATATCCCGGTTCCCTCCCTGTTTTTGTAATTATCTAAGTTATCAAACCACTACTTGTTGGAATATGACCATAAAATGCATTTTTGCAGGACACATCTACGCAATTGTCACCCCAACAGACAGTGCAATTGGGACGAATTATTGGTTGGCACGATGCATCCAGGGAAAGCAAACCCTCCTCGTATCATAATCGATAGTGAAGGAATTACCTTTCTAACTGGCTCGATGGTTGTTCAGGGGGAATATCTTACAGTAGATGGAAAGGGACCAAAGAGCAATGGCTACACATACACATATTATATACCAGGTGCACAAGTGTATCACTTTATGCACTTGATCATTGGTACAAGCATCCAACTGCAAACAATGTCAACGAAGACATCAAACAAGATACGCTACTTACTACCTCATGCAGAGCATGAAAGGTTGTTCGAGACAATAAAAAACTGAGAGGATCCAGAAGGCCTAATTGATTGAGGTACATAGTATAGCCATGTGATTGTTTATTCATGCATGATTAATGTTATTCATGTTAGATAGTTTATTTGATGTTTGAGTTATGATTAAGTTATGAATTATAGCCATGTGATTGTTTATTCATGCATGATTGGAATGTTATTCATGTTAGATAGGAATTTGATATCGTTATCTTATATCGTTTATTTGATGTATGAGTTATGATTAAGTTATGATTTATAGCCATGTGATTGTTTATTCATGCATGATTAACCCTAGAAGCACTAATATAACCCTACAAACATAATCTAGCCCTAGAAATCCTAGAAAGCTAAACTAACCCTAGAAACACTAATTTAACACTAGAAAACTAAGCTAGAATACTATAAACCTAATCTAGTCCTAGAAACCTAAACTAGCCTTAGAAACAATAATCTAACCCTAGGAAACTAATCTCACCCTAGGAAACTAATCTAGAATCCTAGAAACCTAATCTAGCCCTATTAACCTAATCTAGCCCTAGAATTCGTGAACCAGCACATGTACCCTCAATAGGGGGTATTTGGACTCCAAGTGGGATAGGATCACTATTAGAAGGTTTTTTCAAGTCACACAAGTACACCACTAGAGAACTCAACTTATAGAATCCAAGTCTACATGCCCATCTTGGTATTTCAATCCTCAAACCCTAGGTCTTATACTCTAGCATCAAACCCTAATATGCATTTGGCTGGTGATAAGAATGAGATGCTTTGTGTTGGGATTGAACTATTTCAATATTTAGGCCTCTAACACCTCTGCAACTTCTTCCACTACCATGATCTCATATTTCAATTACATCAATGGCTTGTGATTATATAAATATAAATATTTCTGTTTCTTGGAACGTTGGGGTACATGCAAGAGCACATGGACATGTTAATATAAGATATCTCATGCAAACCCTAGCCATGTCACATCACACAAGTACTCTAGCATCGCACAAGAGAAATCTCTACAAGAACATCCAACATGTCTATATTTCCCTTATCTTCTCCATTGGTTATATCTTCGTGATCCATAAAATCTAACTCCTAGGGTTTACTCATTAACCCTATAATCTCCATGATAGATAAGAAGTCCTCGTTGGACTCAATAACAAGCTTATGTCAATCAAGCTCTCGCCACTAGCATGATTCTCTTTCTTAGGGTTTACAAACAGTATCCATGTCACATTACACAAGTACATGGCAAGACAACGCTATTGATAGCACCCGAAATCATGTTAGGCATTAGCTCCACTCTGCATGTCTTCTATTAGGGAAATGACCTTAGTGCTAGAACAAGATGCTCAACTTTTGACCTTATTTGTCACTTTCTCAAAAATACTTGGAGCCTCACAAAAATATCCTAGTTCTTATATTATATTTAGTTGCATTGAAAACTTATCATGCATAAACCAAATCTGAAAACTCACACTTACAACAATTATAGCAATAGTAAAACAACCCTCAACTTATTCAATGATGATGTCAAATCACTCAACAAAATTATCGTTTACTTGTGATAAATTAGCAATACATATATAACTATAAATTACAATTCAATAACATGCATGAGAGAGCCTTATCACAAGGCTAGTACAATTCACTAGCTCTCCAAAACACTAGCTAGGGAAAATAGTGAAAGCCCTGGCTGAACCAAGGAGATATAACATGCATGAATCCCTAACCCTATAACCCTATAATCTCATAAGGATCAAGCTCAAGCCAAGTTTTCCTCCCTATAACATGCATGAATCCAAGGGATGTAACCCTATAATCTCAAAAGGAACAAGATCAAGCCAAGTTGTCCTCCCTAGACTTCATATATTCTCCTAGGGGTGTTTTCCTCCTTATTCTAACTTATTCTAACAAAAGAGCATGATATTGATGGTACGAGAAGGAATAAGTCCTTATTCTATATATCATTGCAATTGGTGGTCTACTCTAGTGTTGACATCCAAAATCATGTTAGGCGTTAGCTCCGCTCTCCATGCGTTCTACTAAGGAAATGACCATACGCACCTCTGGGAGTGGACGGAACCCAAGTCCGCTCACCAGTTTGGGTTTCGTGCCCCCGGAGAAAATCCTCAAAGTGTCCCCGAATGGCCCTGGGGTGCCAAACCAAGATGCCCGCAGCACCTTAAACGTGGCTCCGGTCGTGAATCCCTCGATTCTGATGGATCTTGGACGTCAGGTTTTAGCTAGGGGACCCCATATAGTGTGCCGCCAACCCTTGAAAATGGTACTATTGTGCCATCTCTAGAGCTAGGGTTTTGCTCAGTGAAGGCAATTCGAATATTGCTAAAGGGGGTCATTTCTCGTCCAAAGGCTCCTGGGAATGCGTGGACATGTCCACAATGGAAATACGCACCTGGAAAAACATAAATATTATCATTAAAATGAATTATTAAAGGTACCTACAAAAAAATTTCGAATTAGGTGTAAGAAGATGAAACGTATAATGACGGATGACCTTCCTGAATATATAACTTT
Source organism: Larix kaempferi (assembly GCA_027924585.1). Taxonomy (NCBI): domain Eukaryota; kingdom Viridiplantae; phylum Streptophyta; class Pinopsida; order Pinales; family Pinaceae; genus Larix; species Larix kaempferi. The sequence goes on from BSBM01000150.1 coordinate 4,174,946, forward strand.
TATTTATGGAAACGTGGTATAACCACCCCAAAATGTCATTATTTTAAGATTAGTATGTTATTTTTTCTCTAAAACATAATGCACATGTTTTAGTTGAGCCACCTGTTTGTTATGTAAATTGTCAATTTATGAGGAAAAAAATATGTAGAGGCGTAGGAAACAGACAAATCTTGTGCGGGGCTATTTTTCCAAAATTTTAAAAGTTAATTTTATATATTTTTTAAATTACGAAAGTCAGTGAAGCCTTAAAACGACATGGTCAAGTGTTGGTACACCATATCATGGTCTAAAAATAATCAAGAAACCTTTTTTTTTAGCTTGTAGGTATTCTTGTACTCTTGTGTGGGTTTTTTTTCCGTTCTCGAAATAGGTAAGCCAATCAAAAGTTATAGGCCAAATAAACGACCTATGTTTTTTACAAATTTGACATGAGTGCACTTAAAAATGATTTAAAAATAGAAAACAACAACAAATCTATTCAAAAAATATATAGTTAGAATATGCACACAAAGCTGGACAAGTGTGTGCAATTTCATCTACAGTGCACTAGTGGAGCATATGCAGAACTAGGTGTGAAAAACATGAAGTTACAGCATTTGATGTGTTCTGCCATAAATCAGATTGAGCCTCAAGGTTTGGCAATTTGAAGCAAATTCCAAGCCTGCAAGGGCGCCAAAAAAAAATTGAATATAGAGACGCATGCGTGCAAATGCACGCACGTGTACATGCGAACACGCGTGTCTAAGAGCGCTCACGCGTGGATGCGCGCACACGTGTCTAAGAGTGCACACACGTAGACCCGCGCACGCGTTGTTTAATTTCCTTTTTCAAGGGGATACATAAAGTTGACAAAGGAAATTAAAGAAAACATATAAAGGGATACGTAAAGTTGACAAATGAAATTAAAGAAAACATATAATTTGCAGCAAAAAAATAACAGGGTGGTAATAAACTACGCTTGTGTCTTCCATTGTTAGTTGCACTTCAAGCTTGAAGGTGGTAGCCTTGGGACTAGACATAGGTCGCAGGTTTGAATCTCCTTAGTTCATTTCGAACCTGCGACCTATGTCTAGTCCCAAGGCTACCACCTTCAAGCTTGAAGTGCAACTGACAATGGAAGACACAAGTGTAGTTTATTACCACCGTGCAAATTTAATTTGATCTTATCAATCAATTCCCATTGCCATTTCCTCTCATACGACGTGCCACAACCATTTCTCTTTCCACCCACTCTTCATTCATTCTGCATGCATTTCACTATGCAACCGTCTGAGATTCTCACTGCGTTTTCCCTCAATTAGTTTCTCAATTCAGTATGACCCATGCCCGTCGTTCGAGGAGTGTTGCCAGCGGTCTTGAGTTTCAGCCTGGAAATGATGACCATTCATGGTATTACGTTTCCCTTCGGCTGCAATATGGAAAACTCATAGTTCACTATGAAGTTTTGTCTGACAAATGTGATGGTTTGGGTTTCATGCCCCCAGAGAAAATCCTCGAAGTGTCCCTAAATGGCCTCGGGGTGCCGGACCAAGATGCTTGCAGCACCCAAACCTTGGCTCGGATCGCGAATCTATCAATTTCGGTGGATCCAGGACGTCAAGTTTCAACTAGGAAACCCCCCACAGCGTGCCTCCAATCCCCGAAAATCGTCTTATTAGGCCACCTCGTTGGATTCTGGTGGATCCACGCACGCGTTGCTTCTATCTCTACAAAATCTAATTTCCATTCCTAGACATAAAAATTCCAAACTGTTTTGAATCACTGTTTTTTTTAATAAGATGAGATTTCCGATAAGGTTGGGACCCCCGCCTCTCTATAACCCCACCCCCCTCTCTTTCTATCCACCCAATCCCCCCCACTCTCTTCCACTCTATCCAATCCCTCCTCCCTCCCTCGCCCCTCTCTTCTCTCCTTCACCACAAAGGTTAGGAGTTATACTATTACACAAAATCACTAACTCGCATTATCCTCATGTACATATAAATATTCATCCTTGTAACCATAAATCCATGATCCCTATATCCCAATCCCCAAACCCTTGACCATTTGTCCCTAGGCGCATCAATCCCTAGTCCCTAGTACAACTAACCACCATAACTCTTGGCCCATGATAATCCTAAACTAGTATATATCCCCTAAGACTCCTAAATACTAACACATAATGTATATCCCTTAACCCCTATAATCCTAACCACATAATTCTAACCTCTAAAGTGTCTAGTCAAATAAAAATTAACCACTAACCCTTATCATTGTCATCATCTTCATTATCTTCACCATCATCATTTTCATTGTCATCACCATCATCTGAATGTTCTTCATCATCATCATCATCATATTCATCATCATCATCATCATCCTCATCGTTAGCATCGTCATCATCTTCATCCACGGGGGCTTCACTATAAGGCAATATAATATCACGTTCATTAATATTGCGGTATTAAATATTCATGAAAACCTAAAAATTATATTGCTTATATATTAAGGGGCAAAGGGTTTTTTTTATTTAATGTAACAATACAAAAATACTTTGGGGTCTTTTTTATATGGGC